>OX421388.1:11381342-11981342 GCA_949126905.1 Amorpha juglandis
TCCCGATAATAATATAAATTATTACCATTGGGTGACCCACTTCATCGTTTGCCGATCTATGCTAAACAAATATTATTCAGTGCCAAACAATATCCTAAATTAAACTACATAAAATTGCAAACGGCAAGCATGTTGCAATTATTGGCATGCCGCGACCGCTGCACGGGTTTATTGGGGAAATCGAGGTTTCCTCACCAAAATTACTTCAACAATATTATATTCGTATCTATATTAATCATACCACAGGAACAATGTTTTATTATTTTAGAATAAACACAGTGAGTTGTGTAAATATCTGTTCCAACCGCTATACACAGTGGCGGGGCAAGACCTTAATTTGCTGTGGGCAAGGTTTTTGTCTATTCATTACTAGCTTTTCCTTGCGGCTTCGCCCGCGTGATCTTCTTTTTCCGGGGTAAAAAGTAGCCTATGTTCATCAGGGATAATGAAGGATTCTAATGGTGAAAGAATTTTTCAAATCGGTCCAGTAGTTTGTAAGTTTATTCGTTATAAATGCGTGCGATTGCTGCTAATCATAAAGTGGCCGGCCCTACGAACACCACTCCGTGACCACGAAGGCTGAAAAGTCTTCGAAACGACGGGATCAAAATTAATAAAAAACCGCTATAAAATCCGTTTAAATTAGTTTATTTTAATGAGTACTATTCGCGTAAACATAATAAATCATTATGCAAAAAAATGTGTTTATTTACGACATCACATTAGAAACCTCTAAAGTGATCTGTGTTTTTCCACTATATTATGCATGTATTATACATATAAACATGCCTCTTGAATCACTCTATCTATTAAAAAAACCGCATCAAAATCCGGTGCGTAGTTTTAAAGATCTAAGCATACATAGGGACAGACAGGCGGGAAGCGACTTTGTTTTATATTATGTAGTGATAGGCTTGCGTTTTTTTTTTTTTAATAGCTTAGGCCGGCTAACGAGCAAGTGGGTCACCCGATGGTAAGTGATCTCTACCGCCCATGTACGCCCACCACCAGAAGAGTCATGGGCGCGTTGCCCACCTTAAAGGAAAGGGATAGTTAGAGATTGGGAAGGGGAGGGGATTTGGGCTTCCGGTTATCTCACTCACCGTTCGAAATGCAGCAGCAAGCCGCTACTTAACGTCAGTTTTCTGTGAGACAGTGGTAACGACCCGGTCGAGCCAACCCATTCATGCTGTAGACAAAACTGTCTACAGCGTGGTTCTACCACTCACAAACGCGCGTTTGCCCACTTTTGCGTTTGGCCACTATCTCGCCTGATGGTGAGCGACGATGTGGCCTAAGATAAAGCATGCTTGCCTAGCAAAAACCGATTCACTCGCGACTTAAAAAGTGTCTAGCGAAGACACCCAGATTATATTTATCGGGATATTATTTATTATTATTCGGGGGATAAAGATTCCGGCAACTTGTTCCACATCTTGGCAGTCCCTATGATGATGGTGGAGGCGAAGCGTTTGGCGTTTTGAGAACATCCTACTAATATTATAAATGTGAAAGTTTGTTTGTTTAGATGTTTGGATGTTTGTCCGTCAATCACGCTGAAACTATTGAACGGATTTTGATGAAATTTGATACACAGACAGGGTATGAGCTGACTTGGATGATAGGCTACTTTTTAACCCGGAAATCCCGGAAAAAGTAGATCACGCGGGCGGAGCCGCGAGCAAAAGCTAGTATACTATAAATGCGTGGCGTTATGCTGTTTCTGAGGTCGTCCGATGTTGGAGTGGGGAGGGAGCAATCAAATATTAAAATCAGTTAAATAATATTTTATATCATTTATTAAGGGACATTTCGCAAGGCCCTCTTCCCCTTTCCATACATTGCATCGGCTAACTTTTGACTAATATTCCATTCATCGATTAAAGATATGTCGTTTTACGACGAGTAAATTTTGCCCACGTTACCCACGCCTTACCACCTCTGGCTTTACACATAATACGTAACTGAATACGGGCCGGTTGATTCCGTAACGTGACTTGCGGGGAGTCATGTGATGCGTGATCTGGTGTGAATATGTGTTCATATCCAGGAAACATTTCGTAACCGCCTGTCCTGTCGCAGGCCCCTCGATTTGCTTCTCTCTTGGGAGTGTGAAGAAGCATTTATACAGGCCGGTATGATTCCGATGACCATCGATAAACTCATTGTAAACTCACTCACTCATTAAATTGAATAAATAAATACACCCAACAGTCACATACATAGTCCTGACCCTACAGTAAGATACGAGACTTGTGTCGTGGGTATCAGGAACTACGAGAGACTTTCGGTCTCACAACACCCAGCCACTCATTGACAGCCTCTGTGGCATAGCGGGCGAGTAGCCGGCTGTGAAGCGAGAGGCCGCGGGTTCGATCCCCGCACCGAGACAAATGTTTGTGTGATCCACAAATATTTGTTTCGGGGTCTGGGTATTGTGAGACCGAAAGTCTGTCGTAGTTCCTGATACCCATGACACAAGACTCGTATCTTACTGTGGGGTCAGGACTATGTATGTGACTGTTGGGTGTATATTTATATTTATATTTATTGTTTGTCGGTGGTCGCTGTTTTTTGGACTGCATTACCCTTACCATCAGGTGTAGTGCAGTCACATTGCCGTACACGGATAAAAAAACGCTCTTTGTCTTAAAATAACGCGCTGTATCTCTCTCATCTCTCTCTCTCATTCCTCTTACTACTCCGTTAAGTGTGGCTTAAGATTAATAAATACACCCAACAGTCCCACAGTCCTGACCCCACATTGGATTGACCTGTACCGCAGGTATCAGGAACTACCAGAGACTTACTTATCAGTATCATCATCATATATCAGTTCTTTACCAACTTCTTGAGTTTAATCGATTAAAATATAAATATTTTAATACAAATTAAAATACTCTCGACATCTACAGCGACTTGAGAACATTCTCCGACCTTGAGAAATTTGAGGCATTAAGATCACTTACCATCAGATGACCTCATTTGACGGCCTCAGAATTTTAAAAATTTTACGATTTCTCAAGACTCTAAGATACCTAATAGTATATGCAATAGGTTAAATTCCACCGAATAAAAACAGAAATGGCTTGACTCCTTGTAGGTCGACTTGAAATGTCTTTTTTGTTCCCAACCGGTTCCAGGCAGACCGAATCAGCGATGACGCAATGTATTCTCCGATAAAGGCTTTAACATTTATCGTGGCTAGATCTGTAGGCCAAGTTTTAATAGATTTTTTAAAACGATGACAGTTTTCGTTTACTCTCTATACATCAAGTAGCAGTAGCCACTGGTGAGAACTGCGATGAATGTAAAATTCTAATGGTAAAAGAATTTTTCAAATCTGACCAGTAGTTTCAGAGCCTATTCAATGCAAACAAACAATCAAATCTTTCCTCTTTATAATTTAGATTAGTTGAATACGAAATTAGATTGCGCGCGAATTTTTTTTACCATTATGATTTACTACTTTGACATTTTGGCAATAGCAATTATTATTTATATTGGTATTTATATTAATTATTTTGGCAATAATAATTTAAAGTTCTGTGCGGTGTTGCTTCTGTTTATTGGCGCTGACCATCAGGCGAGCGCCACCCTTGTCTCGTCATTCAATCAAATAAAAAAAGACTCAGGGTGACGAGCGCAGTCCACTAATAAATCCTAATATTATAAATGCGACAGTGAGTTTGTTTGTTCGTGTGTCACACTTTCACGCATAAATCGTTGAACCGATTTTTATGAATTTAGAATGTACACAGTTTGATGGGAACCTGGATGGTATTGGCTACTTTTTATCCCTAAAAATCCTACAGCTGCCAGCAAAATCTAGTAGATTATAATAAACTAATTTCTATCGCTACTAATTCTACTTGGATTCATGGCCATAAAATTCTATAAAGTCCCTATATATACTTATACCTGCGCCACGATACACCCTACCTATCTAGACGACAGTCCTGCATCACTTACTTGCAGCCTTTCAGATTCGATCGATCGGAGTCTAACAATATTGTGTTAGGTCGCCAGAAGTTCAAATTTCACCCGTATTTTATAGAAATGTTTTCAAGTGAGAAAGTGACTAGTTTATCTGCCACCACTTCGCTGAACAACTAAACAGAAGCTCGGGTTTATGAGCGGTTATTACAGCGAGCACACCATCAAAAGTTTTAACAAATGGCCTATATACTGGATTTATATAGAGATGTCATTATCAACTTTAGTTTATTTTTTATTGAATGGTCTACAAAACTTACCCGAGCACGGCAAAATGACTGCACTACACCTGATGGTAAGCGTAGTGCAGTCCAAAAAACCAGCAACCACCGATGAGTGACAATGAGTTTATCGGTAGTCACCAGAATCATGCTGGCCTGTATAAATGCTTCTTCCCTCTTCGGAGAGGGAAGAAGCAAATCGAGGGACCTGCGACAGGACAGGCGGATGACCGATGCAGATACAATGATGTACCCCTGTACCCGCCCCAACCAACCATCAAGTCATGTCGCAAGCCCCTCGGGAGAACCGGATATACACTGGCTGACCCTGGAACGCGACCCACATAAGGTGGCTCACTATGGCAGGATTTAACACCAGTGTAAGGTGGTCGCTATCCGGTCGGATACGAATATCCTCCCACCAGCGACAAATTTTCAGCGACAAAGTTCAATTGACTTTCCAGACGAAATTAAAAAACACTAAACCTTAGGCATATGAACGACCTGTGTAGACACGACATGCATGATTTAACACTAAGTACAATAATATTACAGTACATATACAAAAGGGTTGCAATTGCTATATAAGGCGAATTTTTTTACATAATAAACATACTAATAAATAAAAAATAGTCTATGTTCATCAGGGATAATGTAGGATTCTAATGGTGAAAGAATTTTTCAAAACAATCCAGTAGTTTTTAAGTTGATTCGTTAAATATAAAAATACAAATCTTTCCTCTTTATAATATTAGTGTAGGTTATAACAGTATCAACTCTATACATTTCTTAGTTACATAGTAAAGCTGAGTGCCCAAAAATAGCGGCGCCTGGCCTGCTACGTCAATATAAACAGCTTACATCCGAACTAAGTGTTTTCACGAAATCGGCCCCATTTACACGTGTATACTGGTTCTACGCAGTAGATTTGAATACAATTCTGTTTAAATTAGAAATGTTATTCGTACACGTCAGTTTCGACGCATTAATGTATACATGAATAAATGTAAAACTCCGTTAATTTATTCCTCAGAGTGGTATTTTTATGTAGTAAAATATTGTCTAAAATATTCTCTATATATTATTTCTCAAAGGTGGGCGTACATGGGCAGTGGGGATCACTTTCCATCAGGTGAACCAATTGCTCCTTTGCCGGCCTATGCTTTATAAAAAAACATGCTTAAGTAACAAAAATCCCACTTAAAATAGCACCTTTTTTCGGCCGCATTCAATGTGCAGACATAACTGTAAAGGAATAATAAATCACAAATTTCGTCATTTTCTTCCTTCAGCGGAAGGCTCGAGGGTCTGATCTGCTAGATCAGGTGTGCGAGAGCCTCAATGTACTGGAGAAGGACTTCTTTGGGCTCCTGTACTTGCTGCGAGGGGACCCTAGAGTCTGGGTAGACCTCAACAGAAGACTGTCAAAGACTTTTAGGAGTAAGTACAAATTTTTGATTTGTCAAAGAAGAAAATAATAGTATTACACTGGCTGGTAAAAATACGTTGAGGTATGCGACCACGAAAGGAGACCGCGACGCTCAATATGAGTCAGGCGACAGTAACACATCTGCTTTGTATGCGACACACATAGTCTTGTTCCCACTTATGATTTAATGAAATGAGACGCGGCCACGAAGCTACACACATAGTCTTGATCCCACTTATGATTTAATGAAACGAGACGCGTCCACGACAGCTACACACATAGTCTTGATCCCACTTATGATATAATGAAATGAGATGCGGCCACGACAGCTACATATATAGTCTTGATCCCACTTATGATTTAATGAAATGAGACGCGGCAACGACGGCTACACACATAGTCTTGATCCCACTTATGATTTAATGAAATGTGACGTGGCCACGATAGCTACACACATAGTCTTGATCCCACTTATGATATGATGAAATGAGACGCGGCTACGACAGCTACACATATAGTCTTGATCCCACTTATGATCTGATGATATGAGACGCGGTCACGATAGCTACACACATGTCTTGATCCTACTTATGATATGATGAAATGAGATGCGGCCACGACAGCTACACACATAGTCTTGATCCCACTTATGATTTAATGAAATTAGACGCGGTCACGATAGCTACACACATTGTCTTGATCCCACTTATGATATAATGAAATGAGACGCTGCCATCGTCGTAAAAGCTCGGTTAACAGTGGATGTACTAGTTGCCTACTCCTTTAGCGATACAGGTGTAATTTTATAGTTCTCCTCAGATGAACCCTGGGACGTGAGATTCGCAGTCAAGTTCTATCCTCCTGAGCCTTCGGAGCTGAAGGATGACACAGCGAGGTATCAGATCAGCTTGGCGGTGCGTCGTGACTTGGCTGAAGGTAATTTATTGACAATATTAATCATTTATTTATTCGCGAGAGTAAGGCCATTTATTTGAGTGGTACGGCCGCGCTTTAGACAGTTTTGTCTAGTAGGTCCCTCGTATGCGAGAAACCGTCTG
Organism: Amorpha juglandis; assembly: GCA_949126905.1. NCBI lineage: Eukaryota > Metazoa > Arthropoda > Insecta > Lepidoptera > Sphingidae > Amorpha > Amorpha juglandis. The sequence goes on from OX421388.1 coordinate 11,388,047, forward strand.
GGTTGGTACCACCGGTTTGTCTATTTCTGCCGTCAAGCAACTGTGTGTAAGCTCTGTTGTGTTTCGGTTTAAGGACATTAAAGCCAGTAAAATTACTGGGCATTATGAGACTCAATATCTTATGTGTCGGTTTGACGAGTGCAGTTCAGTGCAGTGCTTTGTAAATCAAAGTTCTATGTGGTGTTGCTTTTGTTTATGGGCAGGCGTGGCGCTTACTATCAGGCGAGCGCCTTGCTCGTCTCGTCATACAATCAGCATGAATAGGCCGGCTCAGCCAGGTTGTTACTACTGTCTTACAGAGAACCGTCGTGAAGTACCAACTTCTTGCGTTTCGTATGGTGAGTGAGATATCCGGAGGCCGAAATCCCCTGCGCCCTCCCAATCCCTTAATTATATCGTATATCCCTCATGTGATACCTGCCATCTTGTAGATATACCTATTCAGAAATATGTAAAAAAATACCATAACCTCTTCATTCCAGGTCGCTTATCTTGTTCAGCCATCACACACGCACTCCTGGCCTCTTACGTTCTGCAAGCAGAGTTGGGAGACTATGAACCTTCATGTAACCTCACAACGGAAGTGGCGAGGTTCAAGGCAGTGCCAATAAACGCGCTGACAGAAACTCTTGAAGAAAACATTGAACGATTGTATAAAAAGCATAAGTAAGGTTTTTTTTACTAGCCCTGTATTATACATGTCCCACTGCTGGGCACGGGCCTCCTCTACTGAATGAGAGGGGTTAGGCCTTAGTCCACCACGCTGGCCTAATGCGGGTTGGTAGATTTCACATACCTTCGAAAAATTATATCGAGTTCTCAGGTATGCAGGTTTCCTCACGATGTTTTCCTTCACCGTTAAAGCAAGCGATAATTAACAATTAATATACACGTATCTTAGAAAAGTCAGAGGTGTATGTTCTTGGGGCTGGTTTCGAACCTGCGACTTTCGTCTCGACAGTCCGTACCACTCCCCGGTGAGCAGTAGCTAAGTGAGTATTGAATAGTTTTGAGAAGCAGTTTCGTCTTTATCCTATAGGCACCTCGGACCTTAGACTGATTGGGACAGCCTAAACCCAGTGACTATTTAAGCTGAGATCTCTAGACCCGATTTAAGTCATTTAGTAAGTGACTTTGCGTAATAAACTTCGATATGAACTCACCAAAGTCAACTTTTTACAAGGTGGTAGGTATGTATGCGAGAGGCCGACTGGTACCAGCGCGCCGTCTATTTCTGCCGCCAATCAACAGTGTATAAGCACTGTTGTGTTTCGGTTTGAAGGACATTGAAGCCAATGAAATTACTGGCCATTGTGAGCCTTAACATATTATGTCTCGGCGTAACGAGCGCAGTCCAATGCTATGCAGTGCTTTGTAATTCAAAGTTCTGTGTGGTGTTGCTTCTGTTTATGGGCAGTCATGCTTATCACTAGGCGAGCGCCTTACTCGTCTCGTCATTGAGTCAAATAAAAAATACGTGTTGGTATGTTTTGCTATTTCAGAGGCCAGACCCCAGCTGAGGCTGAGTTGAACTACCTAGAGAATGCTAAGAAGCTGTCGATGTATGGAGCTGAAATGCACTGCGCGAGAGACTCCAATGATGTGGACATCGTGCTGGCCATCTGTGCGCATGGCATCTCTGTCTACCGGGATGGGTGAGCCACATTTTTTTCTATTGTGGTGCTCTATGCCCCACTCTCGTTCCTCTGATATTATTTTTCAGAGTTTTTACCCATCTATAAATTCACAACATCTTTTATTAATAAACACCCCATAATAATGCATAAATAAAAAGTATATAAAAATATATAAAGTTGAAGAATGAGCCATATTTCAGGTTTCCTCATCAAAATGATGGCATAAAAAGCTAACGCCGTCTTCTGTTCTACCTTTACAAGGTAGTACCTCGTATCGAGGTCGTCTGAGTTGGTACCACCGGTTTGTCTATTTCCGCCGCCAAGCAACAGTGTGTAAGCACTGTTGTGTTTCGGTTTGAAGGACATTGAAGCCAGTGAAATTTCTGGGCATTATGAGACTTAATATCTTATGTCTTCTATCTGTCTTATCAATGTTCTGTGTGATGTTGCTTCTGTTTATAGACAGGCGTGGCGCTTACCATCAGGCAAGCGCCTTGCTCGTCTCGTCATTCGATCAAATAAAAAAATACCCTTAAATCGCTCTATATTTTAAACCATAATAGGCAGCTGACCGAAATTTTCTCAGAATTACACCCGGTTTCTCAAAGGCTAATCAAATCAACATTCAACTAACAGAACTATGATTTTGACAGCGCTGACAAGTCGCACGCAAACACGCACGAGACATAGTGAGAGACATAGAAACAGATTTTTTTATCCTGCCTCGGCAAAATGACTACGCGACACCTGATGGTAATCCAAGAATATTGTCGACCAACGATAAACAATGTATCCATCGTAGGTCGGCAAGATCATGCCGGCCTGCCAAAGGGCCAAAGGGGAGGGGAAGGAAAAAAGGATGGGAAAAGGGTTAGGATCAGGGGGTAAGCCCCCTGGGGAGAACCGGATATACATTGGCTGACCCTGGAACGCGACCCACACAAGGTGGGCCACTATGGCAGGTTGTAGCACCAGTGTACGGTGGTCGCTATCCGGTCGGATATAAGTATCCTCCCACCAGCTGCACCATCAAAACAACATCAGTCATTGTTTATAATCCCCAGGCTGATGATGAACCGGTTCCCGTGGACGAAGATGTTGAAGATCAGCTACAACAAGCGCTGTTACACGCTGAAGTTGCGAGCCAGCGAGTTCGATGAGTATGAGACGCATCTCAGCTTCAAGCTGGCCAGCACTCGCTCCTGCAAGAAGCTGTGGCGCTGCAGTGTGGAGCATCACATGTTCTTCAGGTAAAAAAATAAATCCAATTTTTTATTTTGCTGTTTTTTTATAGCATAGGCTAAACGAGCAAGTGTGTCACCTGATAGTAAGAAAGAAAGAAAGAAATAATTTATTTACCAGCACAAAAATAAAATAAACAAAATTATAAAAAAATAAAATAACACAAAGACACAATTAATTCTAGTGTGGTAAATTAGGTGGGCAGCTCAGCTTAGTGCTGTGTTACGACAGAAGCGACAACAGCAACAACGCGGCAACAAGTGATCTCCACCGCCCATGTACGCCCACCACCAGAAGAATCATGGGCGCGTTGCCGACCTTAAAGGAAAGGGATAATTAGGGATTGGGAAGGGGAGGGGATTTGGGCTTCCGGATATCTCACTCACCGTACGAAACGCAGCAGCAAGCCGCTACTTTACGTCGGTTTTCTGTGAGACAGTGGTAACGACCCGGTTGAGCCGGTCCATTCATGCTGTAGACAAAACTGTCTACATCGTGGCTCTCGTGACTTTTCAGTGTTATTTTTTTGAAGTTGGTTTTTAAGTTTTGTTAAAACTTATTTTATTGACTTTTCAGTGTTTTTTTTTTTAAGTTGGGTTTTAAGTTTTGTTAAAACTTATTGTAATGACTATTCAGTCTTATTTTTTTGAAGTTGGTTTTTAAGTTTTGTCAAAACTTAATTTACTGACTTTTCAGTGTTATTCTTTTAAGTCCGTTAATGACCATTACTTTAGCAGTTTTTCTACTTAACCAAATCCAAAAATAATCACAACTCCACCGTTCTCACATTCAAATAATAATGAAATGAAATTTCTATTCCCACAGACGCGAAGCCCCAGTGAAAGTGGAGCGAGTTTTAGGGTTCCCTCGGCTAGGGTCCCGTCGCCTCTCCTGTCGCAGGACCCTGCGGCAGATGCGTGCGGAACCCGAACTGCCGAGAGAGATCACCGCTTGACACATACTAGCCTCTGATGACTGCAGAGTCATTGTCATCATTAGCTGACAGAAAAACATTTAGCAATAAAGTAAAAGAAAATGTGTTTGATTACGGATTACGGATTAAAGACACCCGGTTTTTGAAAGGCTGATCAAATCAACATTGAACTAATTAAATTATGATTTTGACAGCGCTGTCAAATCAATTCGAGTTTCTGAAACGTTATTTTATGAAACATTTATTAATGTATGATCTCATTTGCGAACATTTGTTACTAATTGACTACACCATTTGACGATAGAATTATCTATGCTATATACAAGATAGGTCCCTCGTATACGAGAGGCCGTCCGGGTTGGTACCACTGTTTTGTCTATTGCTGCCGCCAAGCAACAGTGTGTAAGTATTGTTGTGTTTCGGTTTGAAGGACATTGAAGCCAGTGAAATTACGGGACATTATGAGACATAACATCGGAGTGACGAGCGCAGTTCAGTGCCATACAATGCTTTGTAATTCAAAGTTCTGTGTGGTGTTGCTTCTGTTTATGGGCAGGCGCTTAGCATCAGGCGAGTGCCTTGCTCGTTTCGTCATTCAATCAAATAAAAAAAATCTATGAATCTTGCAGAAACACTAAATAGCGTTTGACATTCGATTTTTCACATTAGTTTAAAAGCCTTGTTAACTAACAGGTGTGTCAAATCAAAATGTCACGCTTCTAACAACTCAATTTTGACTTGACATAAGATTTGACAGATGATTAGTTAATTATTACATTGATTAGCCTTTCAGAAACCGGGCGTGTGTGACTTCTCTAGTGCGTCATTATGCGCAACATTAAGCGAAACATTTAACGCGCACGAATGATTTAAAGGTGTTTCTTAACACTAAATGTTTCTTGTCACAACACGTACTAAATGGTACACAGGTTTTTTTTATGCTAGTGGTCGGCAAACGAACAACTAGGTCACATTTTGAGTGATAGAGCCACGCTGTAGACAGTTTTGTCTACAGCATGAATGAGCTGACTCGCCCGGTCGTTACCACTGTCTCACAGAAAACCGACGTAAAGTAGCGGCTTGCTGCTGCGTTTCGTACGGTGAGTGAGATATCCGGAAGCCCAAATCCCCTCCCCTTCCCAATCCTTAATTATCCCCTTCCTTTAAGGTCGGCAACGCGCCCATGACCCTTCTGGTGGTGAGCGTACATGGGCGGTGGAGATCACTTACCATCAGGTGACCCACTTGCTCGTTTGCCAGCCTATGCTATAAAAAAAACCTGTTGGTAAGTTATCTCCACCGCCCATGTATACAATACCAGAGGAATTATGGACGCTTTACTGACCTTCAAGAAACGAAATTTGGAAGGAGAGGGGCGACTTTGGGCTATCCCCACTCACCGTACGAAATGAAAGCTGCTACTTCACGTCAATTTTCTGAGACAGTGGTAATAACCCGGTCGAGCCGGCCCATTCATGCTGTACACAAAACTGTCTACAGCGTTGCTCTACCACTTTAAGTAGATTTAGGTAATGACTTCTTTTATTTATATATCTGTGTAGGTACTTTAATGTTTTCCTTTTTATAAATGTTCTAAACATATGTAGGGGTTCTCTAAGTTAAGGAATGGTTGGTTATAACTGACAGTAGCAGCGTTAATATAACCTAAGTTCGTTTAGACCAGTGTTTCCAAACCTTTTTGAGGTCATGCCTCACCTTAACATTTTTTTGTTAAATTTGTCACCGATATCTGGCATTGCATTTAAATAACCCAAAGCGAAAGGGTTAAGTCGTGTCGCGTCCATTTTTAAATTGCCCCCCTTAACTATCAAATTGCCCACCTGTGGGTCCTGGGCCCCACGTTGGGAAACATTGGTATAGACCCTTAGTTCCCAAAGTGGTCCAGGTGGACCCCCAGGGGTCCACGGGAGACTCGACGGGGGTCTACGTTGGCGTGACAAAAAAATAGAGGTTCTCAATTAAGCGGGGGACCATGAAAATGTATCTGCCTTCGATAGTGAAGAACTAAAATGTAGGCTTGACTTCACCTATCACTGTAGGCAGATAATATTTTAAGAAGCTCAGCGACTGTTACTTGTAAAAACTTAATGATTTCTTACGTTTACGCGAATGTTCATTGAAATATAACTAATTTAAACGGATTTTATCGCAGTTTATTATTTTAATTTTGGTCCCGACGATTCGAAAGCTTTTCGAAAAAATACGAAAAGGAGGAAATTAAAATAAAAATCCGCGATAAAATCCGTTTCAATTAGTTTTATTTCAATTGTACAAACTTGTCGAGTTTTGGGAATATGGTAGAAATGTAGCTGCAGGGGGTAAATTTAAACCAGCTAAATGTTGAAAGTGGTCTATGAGAAAATAAGTCTGGGAACCTCTGGTTTAGCGTGATTTATATAATTAATATTCGTACGTAATACAAAGATGTTTCTTAAACAATATTGATGTTACATTAAAAGAGCACAAAAAATCACTATAATATTTATTTAAACGGGTCTTTATCGCAAATGTATTGTGCACGCGGCACGACTGCTATGAGTTCTCGGGTTCGATTCCAGGTCGAGTAAAAGTGATATTGGGTTCTATCACGAACTGCTGTATCAGCGCGGAGTCTGGAATTGTCCCCGGTAGGTATAAATACCTACTATTTATTTCACTCAAACCGTGTTGTAAACCCGTGACCATGGCCGATATAACTCGGTCGAAACGTCGGGTAAGGTATAAACAATAGGTATTTATTTGTTTATCCCTTCAAATACCTTATCCCATCCTCACCCTTCCTTAACAGAACCACGCGTGCTGGCTTGCGTTATCACAGCTTCAGGGTCTCCACCATCTCGGCTCGAACTAAAAATTTCGGTAAATCTTACTTCTGCCGGACCATTAAGCTGTGGAATAGTTTGCCGGCACACGTGTTCCCTCCTTCCTATAATATGGGGTCCTTTAAACGGAGTGTGAAGAACCAGTTAGGCATGCCGGCATGATGTTGCCGCCTACGATGGACATTGTTTGTCGTTGGTCGACACTATTCCTGGATTGCGCTACACTTACCATCGGGTGTGGCGTAGTCACTTTGCCGAGCCAGGATAAAAAAATATACGGTGTTAGAAGTATAAAACCGAATATTTCAGTATACAGTTAAGTCAGCGGGTAAAGTGCCATTCTTATGTTTAACATAGTGTATTAAGTAGTATCTGAAAGCAAAAAAAAAACTAGTTATGATTTCTTATGTTTACGCGAATGTTACACATTGAAATAAAACTAATTTAAACGGGATTTTATCGCGGTTTTTTATAATTGGTCCCGACGTTTCGAAAGCTTTTCAGCCTTAGTGGTCACAGGGTGAACTAACATCGGACCAAAATTGAATAAAAAACCACGATAAAATCCGTTTAAATTAGTTTTATTTTAAAAACATAGCTTTTAGTGATGGTCAACGAATATGCCCAAAATTATAACAGACACTTATACAAGTGAGGCTATTCTATAAACCGAAACAAAGTAACGGAATTCGAAAACGTGGACCTAATGTACCATAGAATATCCATCACAATAATAATATATTTTTTTAATTTCATTGAATGACGAGACGAGTAAGGCGCTCTAATGGTAAGCGTCACGCCTGCCCATAAACAGAAGCAACACCACACAGAACTTTGAATTACAAAGCACTACATGGCACTGACCTGCGCTCATCACCCTGACACATAAGAAGTCTCATAATGCCCAGTAATTTCACTACTTCAATGTCCTACAAACCGAAACACAAGAGTGCGTACACACTGTTGCTTGGCGGCAGAAATAGACAAAGCGGTAATAGTACCTTGTAGTAATATAAAATATTGTGACTAAAATAAAAAGTCGATAAAAATATGTTTATAAATGGGATCATGTCTTAATGCAACATATTATGTTGTATTCTTTTTTATCACTTATAAATCAACAATAAATAGAAAAAAAAAATATTTTTCACATACGTTTTTAATTTGACCGCCTCCGTGGCGCAGCGGGCGAGTGAAGGCTGTGAAGCGAGAGGCCGCGGGTTCGATCCCCGCACCGAGACAAATGTTTGTGTGATCTACAAACATTTGTTTCGGGGTCTGGGTGTTGTGAGACCGAAAGTCTCTCGTAGTTCCTGATACCCACGACACAAGACTCGTATCTTACTGTGGGGTCGGGACTATGTGTGTGACTGTTGGGTGTATCTATTATTTAATTGCAAATTGATACATATTTGTGATAGTAATATAAATCAAAAATATTATTATTGCAATGGGTATTCTATACCTAGTGTACTCTATGTATGTTTCGAACTTCGTTGCTGCGTTTCGGATTATAGATATTGATTAAAATAAAAAATAGTACGAATCAAATACCCAATTTAGGGATTTAATACGCTTCTGCATATACTTTGACATCACGTTGATTAACTTTTTAGTATAAGTATTACATATTTATATCTGTTAACGTTTACCTGATTATTTACCGACTTGAAGAAGTGGCTTGCTGCTGCGTTTCGGTTTGTGAGAGAGATACCCGTAGGCTCCATTCCTCCTTCCCTTCCCAATCCCTAAATCCGTTTCCTTTAAGGTCCGCAACGCGCCCATGCTTCTTTCGGTATTGTAGGTGTACATGGGTGGTAGAGATTACTTACCATCAGGTGAAACACTTGCTCGTTTGCCAGCCAATGCTATGAAAAAAAATATTGAAAAATCGACCCTGACGATAAGTGGTAGAGATTACTTACCATCAGGTGACCCATTTGCTCGTTTGCCGGCCAATGCTATAGAAAAAAATGATTGAAAATCGACCCTGACGGTGCATTATAGTATTGCTAGTAGGCCGGCAAACTAGCAAGTGAATCACCCGATGATAAGTGACCTCCACCGCCCACAATACCACAAGAATCATAGGCGAATTACCGACCTTAGTAAAGCGATAATTAATAGAATGGGAAGCGGAGGTTGAGGCGCGCCTAAAGATACCTCACTCACCGTACGAAACCCAGCAGACTGGTAACGGCCCAGTCGAGCCGGCCCATTCTTGCTGTAGACAAACTATCTACAGCGTGGCTTTAACACTCAAAGTTTTTATTATGTATAAGAATTGTACTGTAAGTAACAATTTGTACCATTTCCATAAAATATATTTTTGTAACCAAAGTAGCGTCCATAGATAAATAAAGAATATTTTTCTCAAAATAAACTTTTTTCATTTTACTATTCCATGAAATTGCAATTTTACTTTATTCAAAGACAATTTTTTTTAACCTACGAGACGAGCACATTGCTCGTCTGATGGTAAACCCCATGCATGCCCATAATCAGAAGCTACACATGGAAACTTGAATTACAAAGCACTGAATTGCAGCTAGTTGGTAGAACTCTCGTAAGTGAGAAGCAACCATGGTTAGTACCACCGCAAGTCTATTTCTGTCGCCAAGCAGCAGTGTGTTGTATATTAAGCCAATGAAATTATTGGGTATTATGAGACTTAACAACTTATGTCTCGGGGTGACGAACGCAGGACATGCAGTTCTTGTAATTTAAAGTGGTATGTAGTGTTAGCAGCGAAAGCTCAGCGGGGATTGGTACAGACCGTCGAGACTAAAGTCGCAGGTTCGAAACCAGCCTCGAGAGCATACACCTCTGACTTTTCTAAGTCACGTGTATATTAATTGTTAATTATCGGTTGCTTTAACGGTGAAGGTAACATCGCGAGGAAACCTGCATACCTGAGAACTCGATAAGATTTTTCGAAGGTATGTGAAGTCTGCCAACCCGCATTAGGCCAGCGTGGTAAACTAAGGCCTAACCCCTCTCATTCAGTAGAGGAGGCCTGTGCCCAGCGGTGGGACATGTATAATATAGGCCTATTAAAATGTGGTGTTGCATCTGTTTACATGCAGGTGTGGTGGTGTGCTTACGATCAGGCGCGGGGCCTGGCAGATATGAATATCCTACCATCAGACAAAAGTCAGCCAAAGTCTCGACACCCAGACTCAAAACAAATATTTATGGATCACACATTTGTGTCGGTGCGAGCGCTGAACCCGCGGCGTCTAGTTTCATAGCCGCCTACTCGCCCATTGCGCTATCTATGCTGTCAAATATTAAGCAAACCGGTGGACACAAACTAAATATAGCAGTAAGTTTTCCAATGTGTCAGGTCCCTCGTCGAGGCCGTCTTGGTTGGTAACCACCGCTTTTTTTATTTCGTATTATTGTTGGATACACCACACTAATATTATAAATGTGAAAATGTGTTTGTTTGGATGTTTATCCGTCAATCACGCTGAAACTACTGAACGGATTTTGATGAAATTTGGTATACAGACAGGGTATGAGCTGACTTGGGTGATAGGATATCTTTTTATCCCGATTAAATGCTCCCTTGGGATAAAACAGGAATCTGTATATTCATCAATCACACCGAAAATTCTGAACGAATTTTGTTGAAAATTGGTATAGAGACAGGGTAGATCACGCGGGCGGAGCCGCGAGAAAAAGCTAGTATAAAATAATGTAGAAAATTGGACAGACGAAAACGCTATTTGTTTGAAACCAATAAGTAAGTTTCTTCTCTAGCGTGTATGTACTTAGAACGTTTGGTAACTGCGTCAATACGGGTCAGATATCTATGCAGTCACGTTTGTTATCACTGCAATACACACATTATAGATAATGTAATAATAATATTTTGAACTTAAAAGTCGTCACGTGCCGTGGTTTGATAATACTCAGTTAAGTCGCACATATATTAAAACAGCTGTACGAACCGGACACTATCAAACGGCAAAATTTGCATTGCTAATGAAAAGAAGTAGATTTTTTTTATCCGAGCACGGCAAAGTGACTGCACAGCACCTTATGGTAAGCGTTTTGCAGAAGGGACATACAGTATAATTACTAGGAACTTCCCTTTTAACCGCCTAAAAAACGGAGGCGGCTCTCAGTTCTGAGCGTATATTTTTTTTGCTTTTTTATTGTATGTACATGGATTTATCCGCCAATTGTGGACCGATTTTGTTGGAAAAATTCATTCGGTAGGATCTTTTTCTGGTGTAAATAAAATTGTTTAAGGTCTATTAATAAGGTATGGACTAAAAAAATGAAATTTTTCAACGGACAGCAGCTCATTCGTCGCGATTGTATTTATTGTATTGGAATTTACACATCATTAGTACCTAACAGTGAAAATTGAAAAATAAAATAAATTTCAACAAAACTTAAGAACCTACTTAAATAAAAAACAAAATTAATGAAGTCGCTTAAAAATAATAATTTCTATATATTCTCTTCTTTTGGTTCGGTGCAATGTCAGTTGACCGTGTACCGACTTCAAATAGATCTATAGAGATAGTTAATGATGTCTTTTCAGTTTTATTTTTTCAAGTCGCTTCTTAAGTTTGGTGAAAACATATTTTTATTTCCACCCGGTACTTTGCGACACTTCACAATGTTGTCTTCAAACAATAAGCATTTTACACATAGGGTAGTTGATTTGATCCTTTTTAATTATTTTAATCACTAATTTACGTTACCCAAAACCTATTGCAAAAAGAATTTCATTAATCCGTTCATAAAAAATCATTAATCAGAAGCCATTCAAATCTGATGGAGGGGGACTTGTCAAATAAGAGACGACGCAAACTTTGACGTCACTGTGTAAATTAGCCATTACGGTGCATGCGTGCGAGCGAGAGAGTGAGATGTCTCCACTACGCGTCCACCTTTGCCCATACCATTATTTAGAATCATAATTGCAGGCTCATTTTTAAACCGATTTTGACTGTGTTTAACAAAAGGGTTTCTTTTTCATTTTATTTTCTGTTGCGTATAAAATAATGTATAATATTGAAAATTTTTTTTACCTCAGCACGTGAAAGTGACTGCACTACACCTGATGGTAAGCGTAGTGCAGTCCAAAACACCAGCGACCACCGACAAACAATGAGTTTATCGGTGGTCACAAGTCATGCCGGCCTGTATAAATGCTTTTTCCCTCTTCGGAGGGAAGAAGCAAATCGAGGGCCTTGCGACAGGACAGGCAATTGATCGATGCAGGTACAGTGATACAAAGATGTACCCCTTATAACCGCCCGAATCAACCATCAAGTCCTGTCGCAAGCCCCTCGGGAGAACCGGATATACACTGCCTGATCCTGGAACGCGATTCACACTAGGCGTGTGGATCACTATGGCAGTTTTTGACACCATGTGTACGGTGGTCGCTATCCGGACGGATATGAATATCCTACCACCAGCATTTCAACATAGGAAACTACACTACTGCATAATTAATTGCACATCACTGGATTGCGTTTAGTCCAGTCATTTTAGTAAGTTTACCTCGGAACCCGAGATACCCGGCTGTTAAGTCTGTAAATACTTGTATATTGACACCCTAAAAGTTGTCTCAAAACCTACATATGGTAGGGTGTGCGCAACTATTAAATTACAAGGTCAAAGGTCACAAAAATCGTTTTTTTGCGCTTTTTTTTTAAATATCTCGTTTTTTGCTATTTGTATCTATTATCAATATTGTAGAATACAAAATTCTCTACAAATTTTGTTTAAAACTTTTTTTCATACGGTGAACCGTTTTCGAGATAGAGGGCGGAGAGCGCGCGGTCACAGGATCACTTCAGATCAACCGGTGCCTCCGGTCGAAAACGCGCCATATATAGTTAATGAACTATCGATAAATCAATGATATATATAAATATTTGTCAATTTTTATTAACTATTATATTCATTGAAATAAAACTAATTTAAACGGATTTTATCGCGGTTTTTTATTAATTTTTAATCCCGACGTTTCGAAGACTTTTCAGCCTTCGTGGTCACGGGGAGGACTATTATATTATATTTTATAATTTTCTTCATGCATTGAATCTATATCTATTCAATAATACTGATAACCGTTTCCTAAAATAAAAAAATAATTAAGGGAAAACTTAAATCATAAGTGCAGCTGCTCATCAACATTAAAAACGTGTATATTATCAATAATGATTTCTTACGTTTACGCGAATGTTACTCATTTAAATAAAACTAATTTAAACGGATTTTTTTATTTAAAAACCGCGATAAAATCCGTTTAAATTAGTTTTATTTCTGTGTATATTATCAAGTTCAAACTTGGTTAGGGCATAATTTGGAACCCCAGGTATCGGGTTGGGCAATGCGAAACGATTTTCTGGAGCCTATCATGACAATTTTACCACCTGCTCCAGAAGATTTGTTAAATACAATTTTCTGCAACTGCATGAGTGGTTGTGGTTCGCGATGCGGATGCAGGAAAGCGGGCTTGCAATGCTCTTTAGCTTGTGGCCAATGTAATGGGCAAGCTTGTTTCAATGTGTTTTTGTAACAGTATGTATTGTTGTATGCATCCTTTAGAAACTTTCACGATTGCTACTTATGATGCTCTGATGTATTTGTAAATGTAGTATTGTACATGGACAAGTCCATATGGTACTGGTTGGATGAGTAGAGCCAAGGATAGGGCTCAATGGCGTGCTTTAAGAGAGGCCTATGTCCAGCAGTGGACTAACACAGGCTGATGATGATGATAATGATGAAGTCCATATGACGATTTTTATTGTAAAATGATAGTTAAATAGAAAATACATTTTTAAAAGAAAAGAAAAAAAAGAGAGGAAAAATATGAAATATAAAATTGACGGCGTAAAAATAAGCCCGGAGTTTCTTTCTGCCTTTCTTCTTCGGGTCGTCATCAATAGGCAGCTAGAGAAAGGTTGGTAGGTTAGCTAGGCTAGGGATTTTCCTGCCAGTAAGGTCCACGACACATCTCCTTACCATTAAAACCCTTACCCTCTTTCCTGCCCTTGACCCGATTTCCATATCCTCATAATCCGTGAATCCCTACATTTAAAGATCCTCTCCCTCTTCCCATCCCATGTTGGTGTGCCTTTTCCTGCCAGCCTATAGCGCGGCGGATATTCCAAAGTTCCCTTAATTTTTAAGTTAGTCTTATTAAATACAAATGCTCTGTACTTGACCTGTCATAAGCGCTTTCTTAGCCTACATGATAAAAAAAAAGCGCAAAAAAAACGATTTTTGTGACCTTTGACCTTGAAATTTAATAGTTGCGCACATCCTACCATATGTAGGTTTTGAGACAACTTTTAGGGTGTCAATATACAAGTATTTACAGACTTACAGCTGGATATCTCGGATTCCGAGATTCTTATCTAATTTATGCTTAAATGACTGGACCATATGATAAGAACTTTAGATTAGGTAATTTTAGGTTTATAAATATACTAGCTTCCGCCCGCGGCTTTGCCCGCGTGGAATTAGGACATTTACAAATAATTTAGTGACTGTCTATTTTGCATATAATATAAGTCAGGTAATACCCTGTCTCTATACCAATTTTCAACAAAATCCGTTTCGAATTTTCGGTGTGATTGATGAATTTCAATATTCCTGTTTTATCCCAAGGGAGCATTTAATCGGGATAAAGGTATCCTATCACCCAAGTCAGCTCATACTCTGTCTGTATACCAAATTTCATCAAAATCCGTTCAGTAGTTTCAGCGTGATTGACGGACAAACATCCAAACATCCAAACAAACAAACTTATACATTTATAATATTAGTGTTATTGTGTTATTAATTTATTTGTTATTGTTAGTGAAACATAATAAAATTATAATCACAGTAGTTTAAATGGTTTTTCCGCCGTTCTCTAGTGATGCCGTTTTAGGATTTCTCATTACTCGACTTATTTTTTTTCTCGAATCCCGGAAATTCCGGACAAGAATTTTTCGAGATTTCGACTTGTCGAGAATATATTTAATTACTAGCTGTGCCCGCGAACTTCGTTTCGCCATCAAAAAGCTTTTATACAAACTTTCATCCCCTATTTGGGCCCTTTAGGGGTTGAAATTTAAAGAAAATAATACCCTATGTTTAACCCTGGGTCATCAACTATATTTGTGCCAAAATTCATTGAAATCGGTACAGCGTTTTAGATTTTTCATACAAACTTTCATCCCCTTTTTAAACCCTTCAGGAGTTGATTTTTGAAAAACATAATAGCCTATGTCTTATTCTGATGTATAAGTTATATTATTGTAAAGTTTCATTAAAATCCATTCAGTAGTTTTTACGTGAAAGAATAATAAACATCCATCCATCCATACTTACGAACTTCCGCGTTTATAATATTAGTAGGATAGGATTCAAAGAAGTACAATCCTTTGCGAAATAAAATACGCTTTTCATATTCAATAACATTTAGTAATTATTTTGTCGATTACATAATTATTTATTACGTATTAATTAGTTAGGTTATTATTTATTATTTTGAATAATACGTAGATTAGCTAAAACATATTAATAACACAGTGTTTCAATTGATTAAAAGGTATATTCCCTAATTTTAGTAAAAACAATATTTGAATTAGCAACTTTACCGCTGGTGGGAGGATACTTGTATCCGACCGGATAGCGACCACCGTACACTGATGCTAAACCCTCCATAGTGGCCCACCTTGTGTGGGTCGCGTTCCAGGGTCAGCCAGTGTATATCCGGTTATCCCCAGAGGGCTTGCCCCCTGATCCCCCTCCCCCTTGGCCCTTTGGCAAGCCGGCATGATCTTGCCGAACTACGATGGACACATTGTTTATCGTTGGTCGACACTATTCTTGGATTGCGCTACACTTACCATCAGGTATAGCGTAGTCACTTTGCCGAGCCAGGTTTCCGTTCACTCCATACATCGTGTAGCAGTAGCTAGTATTAGGAATTCTATTGAATCCAAATTGATTGTATGAATTTTATTAAATTAGTTTTCGAACGATTATTTTGTTTTTAACACGCTTTTACTAGCTTCATACGTATGTCTGTATGTTAGTATGTAGCGGAATCTATAACAACGATTTTGACCTCCTTTAAAACGTCGGATTAAATCGAAATTTGGCATACTTATCAAGGATCGATGACAATACAATATTTAAAGAAAAATGAAAAAAAGTATTGTAAATTGTGATTATAAATTGTAATGTGTGTAAAGTTTATCTGATGCATCAATAGATGGCGCCAGCGTAGAGTTAGATCGCGCTATGGTTTACTATTTTGTTAACCCGCTTTTTTGGTATTCGGGTTAGGAATTACGTGGATCCAATTATTGTATCGACTTGTCTGGATCTCTCTGGATCTCCGCTAATTATAGTATTCCCTGTAATTAGCGGAGTAACTAAGATACCAAACTTTTTATTATCAGTTTGTTTCTCATAATAAATCATTAAGTTCTGAACATTGCACCAATATATGTCTTATTTGTAAAGAACCCCAACCGACTACAATATATTGATATTTTTTCTAATAAATGTAAAATAAATAATAGATAAAAAAAAACTAAAAAACACGCTTTTAAATGTTCTATTTTTTAGTTAGATTGTCTATAAAATCGTGTTTTTTTATTTTTTTAACTAATATTTTTTTTATAGTATAAATTACTAGTTTAGCAATTCGAATAATAATTCTATACGAATTTGTAAACTGTGAGTGTATTTTAACTCGTACAGACCTACCGATATTAACCAATTTTTTGTGGTACCATCGTCTAAATCAGTGATTCCCAAAGTGGTCTATATCGACCCCTGGGGGTCTATGACAACCTGCAAGAGGTCTACGTCAGCGAAAAAAAAATTGGGGGTCCATGAAATGAAAATGGGGTCCACGATAGTGGATCTCAACACATACACTGATAGTACCTATTTACTTACATCAAACTATCTTATAATATCAAAATATATACATTATTTATAGAAGTACCTATGAAGTAAAAAAATATTATATATGTTTATTTATTTTATGTTTATTTAATGATACGTATATTTTACATAACACATACAAAATTTTATTTTGAGTAGTTTTCATTTAAATTCAATTAATAAAAGTATAAATTAACATTTGTTTTCACTTGAAGTTTTTAACACTAAACTTCACTACAGTTAGAAATTTACAGGAAATTAATATCAGGTAAGTAGGGGGTCTAACTTGCACGGAAAAACATGGCAAGGGGTCTACGACACAAAAAAGTTTGGGGAACTCTGGTCTAAATAAACCCCATCTAACACAAAAATAATCATCAAATTCGGTCCACATTAATTTGTCAGATATATCTTGAAACATAAATAAAAAAAAATTACATAAAAATATATAAAACTGACTTAAAATGGTAACAATAACATAAATCATTTTTTTCAGTGCCACTAATCATTGAATCATTGGCACATAATTTAAAATAGAACCCACTCAAAAATTCATTCGCTATTTTTTTTAGCATTTTAATTTCATTTTAATCGGTTTTAAATCGAGATGTTTAATTTTGTTAATTTAAAATCTCAATTCCCTTATCATTATTTCACTTCCCGCCCTAATGTTAAAGCTTAGAGGCCCCATATTATCTCCAAAATTGAAACTAAAAAATCACAAACGCACTCAATCCTTGTAATTAGGAAATTTAGGTTAGCCTGTTGGCTTCCTAACCCCATTTCCTGACACTTTATTCCACCCTTATATTTAATCAGGTATACATCATGATTTCGCTGGTGCTTGCTATGTTGCTGGTGGGTTCCGAGGCGCAATTCTCCAGTTTCGGGTCCTTGTCCAATACCTTCAACACCAACAAGCTTAGAGGTGGAAACAACCTTGGAGTTCCGGATAACCTTGGAACTGCAAACAACTTTGGAGGTTTAGACAATCTTGGAGTTGTGAACACTGTTACGAATGGAGTTAATGGTGCTACCAGAGCTGTGACCGGACTCGCCGATAGCACTAGAGAAGGCAACGTGCTTTCTGCTATTACTACGGGAGTGAAGAAAGAAGTGGGAGCTGTCGCTCAACCTGTGGAATCTGCGGTGCTTATGACAAAAAACATTTCGTAATATCATTTTATAATTTTAAATAGTACTCGACCACTCTTTCTCGTCTCGAATAAGGCTAAACACGAGAATTCCCGCATCGAGAGAAATCGCGATGAGAAGCCCTATGCCGTATCCAATTAACAGTATTAATTTTTATTTAAATAGATAAGATAAAAATAACAAATATCAATTAAAACGCGTAGTGGTTTTACTCAGGGGTTTTTACATAACCTACACTCAAGATAGGACCCATTACTATCTACAATTAAACGTGCGTCCACATTTGTGACATTTCGACGCACAGAGAGTTTTTTTTTTATAGCATAGGCCGGCAAACGAGCAAGTGGGTCACCTGATGGTAAGTGATCTCCACCGCCCATGTACGCTTACCACCAGAAGAATCATGGGCGTGTTGCCGACCTTAAAGGAAAGGGATAATTAGGGATTGGAAAGGGGAGGGGATTTGGGCTTCCGGATATCTCACTCACCGTACGTAATTATCCCTTTCCTATAAGGTCAGCAACGCATCCATGATTCCTCAGGTATATTTATGGGCGATGGAGATCACTTACCATCAGGTAACCTACTTGCTTGTTTCTGTTCCTCTGCCATAAAAAGTACATATAAGGTAGAGAATACAGTACTTTCAACGTCTCTGGTATTTTGTCTACAAACCCTAACATGACGTAATTTTATTAAATACATATATATTTTATTTAATTGAATGTCGAGACGAGCCAGTCGCTCGCCTGATGGTAAGCGCCACGCCTGCCCATAAACAGATGCAACACCACACAGAACTTTGAATTACAAAGCACTGCATCGAACTGAACTGCGTTCGTCACCGCAAGACATAAGATGTTAAGTCTCAAAATGTCCAGTAATTTCACTGGCTTCAATGTCCTTCAAACCGAAACACAACAGTGCTTACACACTGTTGCTTGGCGGCAGAAATATGTCGGCGGCCTCTATACGACATTTATCGTAAACCGTTTTTTTCTCTCGGGCGTGAGATAGGTGTGTCGCTCCAAGAACATAAATTATCGCACGACCGAAGATAACTGTCATTAACGAGGCAGCGTCATGCAATTTGAAAATAACAATCTTAATACGCGTCAACATTAATGATAGCTTTCTGTGATTATCTAGCCTGTGTCGTAGAATATCTCTTAATCAATATAGTTTAGATAAACAAGAAGTCAGAAATCGCTTCTTGATTTGAGATCGTCATTTCACAACCATCCACAATCATCTTTGTTACGCGTATTTGACACCGTCACGAACTCTCGATACGTCGAATGTCACAAATGTAGACACAATAAAAGATGTAATTGTTTATGAGATTGTAGCGCTAGGTAATATGGCCCTACCGATTCGATTTATTATAAATTGCTGTTTTACATTGATCAGTCTTACTTACAAGGGGACACTCGGACGGTGCGCTTCGCAAAGTAAGTGTTATTTTGGTATTTTAGGAAATAAAGTTATGTATTTTATCCGAGCACGGCAAAGTGACTGCACTACACCTGATGATAAGCGTAGTGCAATCTAAAAATCAGCGACCACCGACAAACAATGAGTTTATCGGTGCTAAACCTGCCATAGTGGCCCACCATGTGTGGGTCGCGTTCCAGGGTCAGCCAGTGTATATCCGGTTCTCCCCAGGGGGCTTGCCCTCTGATCCTAACCCTTTTCCCATCCCTTTTCCTTCTCCTCCCCCTTGGCCCTTTGGCAGGCCGGCATGATCTTGCCGAACTACGATGGACACATTGTTTATCGTTGGTCGACACTATTCTTGGATTGCGCTACACTTACCATCAGGTATAGCGTAGTCACTTTGCCGAGCCAGGTTTCCGTTCACTCCATACATCGTGTAGCAGTAGCTAGTATTAGGAATTCTATTGAATCCAAATTGATTGTATGAATTTTATTAAATTAGTTTTCGAACGATTATTTTGTTTTTAACACGCTTTTACTAGCTTCATACGTATGTCTGTATGTTAGTATGTAGCGGAATCTATAACAACGATTTTGACCTCCTTTAAAACGTCGGATTAAATCGAAATTTGGCATACTTATCAAGGATCGATGACAATACAATATTTAAAGAAAAATGAAAAAAAGTATTGTAAATTGTGATTATAAATTGTAATGTGTGTAAAGTTTATCTGATGCATCAATAGATGGCGCCAGCGTAGAGTTAGATCGCGCTATGGTTTACTATTTTGTTAACCCGCTTTTTTGGTATTCGGGTTAGGAATTACGTGGATCCAATTATTGTATCGACTTGTCTGGATCTCTCTGGATCTCCGCTAATTATAGTATTCCCTGTAATTAGCGGAGTAACTAAGATACCAAACTTTTTATTATCAGTTTGTTTCTCATAATAAATCATTAAGTTCTGAACATTGCACCAATATATGTCTTATTTGTAAAGAACCCCAACCGACTACAATATATTGATATTTTTTCTAATAAATGTAAAATAAATAATAGATAAAAAAAAACTAAAAAACACGCTTTTAAATGTTCTATTTTTTAGTTAGATTGTCTATAAAATCGTGTTTTTTTATTTTTTTAACTAATATTTTTTTTATAGTATAAATTACTAGTTTAGCAATTCGAATAATAATTCTATACGAATTTGTAAACTGTGAGTGTATTTTAACTCGTACAGACCTACCGATATTAACCAATTTTTTGTGGTACCATCGTCTAAATCAGTGATTCCCAAAGTGGTCTATATCGACCCCTGGGGGTCTATGACAACCTGCAAGAGGTCTACGTCAGCGAAAAAAAAATTGGGGGTCCATGAAATGAAAATGGGGTCCACGATAGTGGATCTCAACACATACACTGATAGTACCTATTTACTTACATCAAACTATCTTATAATATCAAAATATATACATTATTTATAGAAGTACCTATGAAGTAAAAAAATATTATATATGTTTATTTATTTTATGTTTATTTAATGATACGTATATTTTACATAACACATACAAAATTTTATTTTGAGTAGTTTTCATTTAAATTCAATTAATAAAAGTATAATTTAACATTTGTTTTCACTTGAAGTTTTTAACACTAAACTTCACTACAGTTAGAAATTTACAGGAAATTAATATCAGGTAAGTAGGGGGTCTAACTTGCACGGAAAAACATGGCAAGGGGTCTACGACACAAAAAAGTTTGGGGAACTCTGGTCTAAATAAACCCCATCTAACACAAAAATAATCATCAAATTCGGTCCACATTAATTTGTCAGATATATCTTGAAACATAAATAAAAAAAAATTACATAAAAATATATAAAACTGACTTAAAATGGTAACAATAACATAAATCATTTTTTTCAGTGCCACTAATCATTGAATCATTGGCACATAATTTAAAATAGAACCCACTCAAAAATTCATTCGCTATTTTTTTTAGCATTTTAATTTCATTTTAATCGGTTTTAAATCGAGATGTTTAATTTTGTTAATTTAAAATCTCAATTCCCTTATCATTATTTCACTTCCCGCCCTAATGTTAAAGCTTAGAGGCCCCATATTATCTCCAAAATTGAAACTAAAAAATCACAAACGCACTCAATCCTTGTAATTAGGAAATTTAGGTTAGCCTGTTGGCTTCCTAACCCCATTTCCTGACACTTTATTCCACCCTTATATTTAATCAGGTATACATCATGATTTCGCTGGTGCTTGCTATGTTGCTGGTGGGTTCCGAGGCGCAATTCTCCAGTTTCGGGTCCTTGTCCAATACCTTCAACACCAGCAAGCTTAGAGTTGGAAACAACCTTGGAGTTCCTGATAACCTTGGAATTGCAAACAACTTTGGAGGTTTAGACAATCTTGGAGTTGTGAACACTGTTACGAATGGAGTTAATGGTGCTACCAGAGCTGTGACCGGACTCGCCGATAACACTAGAGAAGGCAACGTGCTTTCTGCTATTACTACGGGAGTGAAGAAAGAAGTGGGAGCTGTCGCTCAACCTGTGGAATCTGCGGTGCTTATGACAACTTTCAGTCAATGTAAGAATTAACCTTTTTTTTCTCTACCACTTAGCCCCGGTGGGGGAGGTCACTACCGGTTTTACAACCCATCATTGAACTATCCGGAAGATGGAAATCATCCGGATTACTGCTGGGCCGAAATCCTGGCACTGTACACACCCTACCCGATACCGCGATATCTTTGGCGCTTCCGGAGCGGTCGCAGGATATCCTGAGGTAAATTAGGATTGTTACTGGAACTGCCCCAGCCTTCCTGACCCATATCATTGAGGGATGGTTCTGAAATCTCCACGATCTGAAAGACGGCCGCAGCATCAACGGTAGTAATGAAGCCGACCACCCGGGCTATAACAGCTACCGTGGTGGAATTCTCCAAACGCCCCCGATCCACAGGATGGCAGACGCCTATCAATCTTCGACCCGGCGCCTTCTCTGGCGGGAAGCGAGATCACTTTGTAATTTGTTCACGATACTGTCTGCTTCTCTTCCATTTCTGCGAGGTGAGGTACTCGCAGATCATCGCACGCTAGAACCTTCGACTAACGACCATGGCAAACACGTGAGGTGATCCAGGGAGATCACCACGCGTACCTCGAAACATGCCTTAACAGAATATAACGAGACCCGAGACCACAACTCAACAATACATTTTGTTTATAGGCGAACTGGTGAAACAAGTCCTGGGTGTGGAATACATTCCTAGAAGTTCACTAAAAGACGAAGACCTGAAACAACTCACTCTTCAATTTATTACTCCGTAAGTTATACCCGATTTTTAAAAGTAGCAGTGCCATGCTGTATGTAATGCTGGGTGTAAGGGGGTCCAACCACCGTCTTCCGGACTCCAAGCCAACCTCACCTGCCCGTGGTGCACCCTGCTGGTTAACGGACGAGGCTCTGGCGACCGGCCGATGGCGGTATAACCATCGTAGTGATGGCGTAGCTAAATGCAACAGGCTGATGATGGGCAGCAGCATCTTCAGCGCAAGAAGCTACGCCTCTGCGCTCGCCAACCCGCCTGCCAAACGTGGCGAGTAATGGCAAAACCTCCTTATGATAAGACAGACAAGAACCAGGCCCCCAGTCCCCGGCAGCCCCGCTATTCCTAGTTCTGGTAGCAGCTACGGTAACGGCGGGGCAGGGGGTGCTAAGAATCCCCGGGTAAGATCCCGCTACCACCCCCGACGACGACTGGCCCTGGTAACACACAACATTCGCACTATGAGGACTGACGAGAAGATCCTTGAGCTGGAAGAAGAAATGAGTAGGTTACGATGGGACATCTTGGGATTATCAGAAGTCCGAAGGAACGGGGAGGACACGATAATCCTCAAGTCTGGTAACCTACTCTACTACCGGGATGGCGATCAACAATCTCGAGGTGGTGTCGGATTTCTCGTCCACAAGTCCCTCGTTAACAACATCGTTACCATCGAAAGTGTGTCGAGCAGGGTAGTATACCTTATACTCAGAATATGTGAGAGATATTCGTTGAAGGTCTTACAGGTATATGCGCCGACCTCGACACACCCAGATGAGGATGTAGAGGAGATGTATGACGACATTAGTCGGGCCATACACACCTCCGAAACCTACTTCAATGTTGTTATGGGGGATTTTAACGCAAAACTGGGCAAGAGAAGAGATGAGGAGCTGAGAGTGGGGCAATTTGGATATGGGCAACGAAACCACAGGGGACAAAGGCTGGCCGACTTCCTGGAGAAAGAGGGACTCTTTGCGATGAACTCTTTCTTTCAGAAGCCGCCTCACAGGAAATGGACCTGGATGAGCCCGGATGGTTCTACAAGGAACGAGATAGACTTCATCTTGACGACGAAGAGACGGATACTCAATGATGTCTCTGTGATCAACAGGGTGAAAACCGGAAGCGATCACCGAATGGTAAGAGGCACATTGAGTATCGACGTCAAGGTAGAAAGACGTCGCTTGATGAGGTCTATGCTCCGCCCTACTCGCGCCCATATTCAAAACCCCGAGAGTTTTCAGCTTGAACTGGCAAACCGCTTCTCTTACCTAGATAGCTGCGTAATTGTGGACGAAATCAATGACGGGTTGGTAGAAGCTGTCCGCACGGTGGGTTCTAAATTCTTTAGACTCCGTCGTAAAAATCGACCTCAGAAACTCTCGGTCTCGACGCTCGAGCTCATGGCCGAACGTCGATCTATGGCGCTGCAGTCTTCCGATGACGCTGAGGCATATCGGCAGCTCAATAGACGAATATGGAAATCCTTGCGACACGACGTCCGCGCTCACAACACCGCGAGCATAAAGGAGACGATCGAGCAGAACAAAGGCTCCAAAGTGTTTGCAAAGGACCTGTCTATTGGGCAAAGCCGAATGACAAAGCTGAAGACGGAAGATGGCAGTGTAGCATCGACCAAGGCAGAGGTGTTGAGAGAGATCGAGAGCTTCTACGGACAGCTTTATACCTCGGTTGCCAAACCCGTTACCTGCTCGGCTAAAGATCCAAGAGCTGAGCTGGTCCGGCACTACAGCGAAGACATCCCGGACATCAGCTTGTGCGAGATTCGGATGGCCCTCGGACAGCTCAAAAACAACAAGGCGCCGGGCGAGGACGGAATTACTTCAGAGCTTCTGAAAGCGGGCGGAGCGCCGGTACTGAAAGTCCTTCAGAAGCTCTTTAATTCCGTTCTGCTCGAGGGCGTAATGCCTGAGGCATGGAACAGGAGTGCGGTGGTACTGTTCTTCAAGAAAGGTGACAATACCTTGTTAAAGAATTACAGGCCCATCTCACTCCTGAGCCATGTGTATAAGTTGTTTTCGAGGGTTATCACGAATCGTCTCGAGCGCAAGTTAGATGACTTCCAACCTCCCGAACAAGCCGGTTTCCGAAAAGGTTATAGTACCATAGACCACATTCATACGCTGCGGCAAGTTATACAAAAAACCGAGGAGTATAACTTGCCACTTTGCTTAGCGTTTGTGGACTATGAGAAAGCCTTCGATTCGATCGAGACCTGGGCAGTGCTGCAGGCTCTCCAGCGATGCCACATCGACTATCGGTATATCGAAGTGTTGAGGTGCTTGTACAACAACGCCACCATGTCGGTCCGAGTACAAGAACAGAGTACGAAGGCTATTCCACTACAGAGAGGCGTGAGACAGGGAGATGTTATTTCTCCGAAACTGTTCACTGCCGCGCTGGAAGATGCCTTCAAGCTCTTGAACTGGAAAGGATTTGGCATCAACATAAATGGCGAGTACATGACTCACCTCCGCTTTGCCGACGATATCGTGGTCCTTGCGGAATCGCTGGAAGACCTGAGTACAATGCTCGAAGACCTCAACAGAGTTTCTCAACGGGTGGGCCTCAGGATGAACATGGACAAGACGAAGGTCATGTCGAACGTCCATGTTGTGCCCACCCCGATTACTGTTGGAAGCTCATCTCTCGAAGTTGTCGACGAATATGTCTATCTAGGACAAGTAGTCCAATTAGGCAGGTCCAACTTCGAGAGAGAGGTCAATCGTCGAATCCAGCTCGGCTGGGCAGCGTTCGGGAAACTTGGCAGGGTCTTCTCATCCAAAATACCTCAGTGCCTGAAGACTAAAGTCTTCGATCAATGTGTGTTACCAGTGATGACATACGGCACTGAGACGTGGCCTCTAAATATGGGCCGTATAAGACGGCTCACAGTCACTCAGCGAGCTATGGAGAGAGCTATGCTCGGTGTTTCTCTACGTGATCAAATCAGAAATGAGGAGATCCGTAGTAGAACGAAAGTCACCGACATAGCTCAGCGGATTAGCAAGCTCAAGTGGCAGTGGGCAGGCCATATAGCTCGCAGAACCGATAACCGATGGGACAGAAAGGTTCTGGAATGGAGGCCACGTACTGGCAAGCGCAGCGTTGGACGTCCACCTACAAGGTGGACAGACGACCTGATAAAGATCGCAGGAAGTCGCTGGATGCAGGCCGCTTCCAACAGGTCGGTCTGGAAATCTTTGGGAGAGGCCTATGTTCAGCAGTGGACGTCTTGTGGCTGATGATGAGTGCCATGCTGTAAGTTAGTATGTTTGTATGTAATGGAAACTTTGAACATGTTTTTGACCTCCTTCAAAACGTCAGATTAAATCGAAATTTGGCATACTTATAAAGGACCGATGAGAATTCAATATTTTAAAAAATATATAAAAAAATATAGTTTTTTTTCTAAAAAATAAGTAATAGTAAAAAAAACAAAAACACGCTCTTATAGAAATCCAATTTTTCTATTTTTTACAGCTCGCTGCGTATATTCTACAACCTAACCAGCGCAGCCGAATTGATCCCAGCGTCCCGTGATTTCAACCCCGACCTGCCCCTAATTATATTCGCGCATGGCTTCCTATCCGTCCCAGGCTCTGAGAGGTTCTCCACGCTTGTGGAGGCGTTTCAGAGAAAAGGTAAGAAGAGATTTGTATTTTTGAACCTCAATAATTCATATCCATAGACATGTGCAGATAATCTCAAGCATAGACAAAGCATGAGTGGTAGCTTCTTAGTAATCTGTGCAAAACATTTTCGCCGAGAATTGTCACCTCATGCGGCGCCCAGTGTTGCCAAGTCAGTGAAGCAAAAAATGGCTAAAGAATTACAAAAAAAAAAAAAAAAAAAATTATAAGTTCCTGTTTTTTAAAGTACCGAAATTAGCTAAAAAAATAAGTATAATAAATTATCTAAGTTTTATTTCTATAGAATCGTATAATATATTAAAAGTATTATTTTTTTTTATAGAAAACAAACACTTAAAAAAAGTTCACAATTTGGCACTTATCTTGTTAAAAAAATAATCCACCGTTTAAAGTCGATTAATGAATGCTTCCTTGCAGGTGAATACAACGTGCTAGCCTTAGACTCCAGTGCCTACATCTTTTGGTTCTACCTCCGTGCCACTACCTATGTGCGTTACGTTGGAGAAAGGCTGGGAGAAATCCTCGCGGCTTTGGTGGAACGTGAGTTTTTCCCTAATTCGTTTATGCTCGTATCTTCGTCTGCATGAAAATCTTTAGGAGTAATTACACACATGCATTTCACAATACGTTCGCGACATACAGGAGCCGCAGTTTTTTCTGGCCCGCACCTATTTCCGTTGCGTTTTACAATTTTACTATTGTCGCATGTTGCCCTTTATCCTCGGTCTACCCTAGGTCACTTTAGAGGACGTGCACATAATGACAAACGACTGTACTTATTTGATCAAACCAGTTATCGTTTCCTGTGAAAAATATAATTATTAACACAATTATTATTTGCAGGCGGTCTGAACCCAAAAGCAATCCATCTAATCGGGCACAGTCTGGGCGCGCACATCTCAGGGTTTGCCGGCAAGGAGTTCACCCAGCTCACCGGAGAGCGTGTCGGCCGGATCTCCGGACTCGACCCGGCCGGGCCGTGCTTCTTCAACGTCGGCTCGGAACTGAAGCTCAACGCCGCAGACGCTGATTTCGTCGATGTCATCCACACCAATGATGGCTGTTTGGGCATTACGGAACCAGTTGGTGAGATAATTTCTCATAGAATAATTTGATAAACGTTTGGTTACATTATAAAGGTATAATCTGACAAATATGTCTATAAAACATCCCAGGAATGATATTTGCATGCAGATTACTGCACAAAATTCTTATGTAGACAAATCTTAATCAATCAATCAAAAATATTTTTATTCCATATGGCTCTTCAGGGCACTTGAAATCAGCATACAACATCATAAATAAACATTAATCTACAAGGTAATAGATACAACGAATCATTTTGGTTTTACATAAAACATATGACGGAGACAGGTCCTGAATGGAGCAGGCAGCTGTGTTCGTGGCTTTTATAATATACACCATTTTCATAACTTTGAGATACGTCATTTTACCCTCGATGTCAGTTGTCAAATACAACACGATGGGACTAAGATAAACAGGAAGTTAAACAAATAGCTATAGGACATCTAAATCGTAATTGTTATTTTTAAATTAATCAACAGGTACTTATCGGGCTTTCCTATTCTGGCAATTCGCGTTCTCATAAATGCTAGTCTGAAGTTGAGATGGGTTCTTACCCAGACCTTTGGCCCTTCCTAGCTACTTAAATCAAGTGGACCAAGGCAGTCACATAATAGTACATAAGAGAAAACTAAAGATCTGGCGACAAGCCATGATACCAATGGCCTGATAACGTGGTAGGATACGTCACTGGACATCTACGTCTCGCACAGTAATGGAAGAATTGGTGTGAACTAGGCTGAATCCAGTAGTGGGTTGATACGGGCTGATTAAATAAAATTCACTTATACATGACCATCGCTTGCCTTTTCGTTATAAATCAGCATTGCAGTACTGCTTAGTTAGGTAGGTTAGAGGTCCTTTCGTTGGAGCAACATGCTTTGTTCTTTTTTTGTTTCACATGTTAAATATTGTTCTAATAACAAATATTTACCTTTGTTTCTTTCTTTCCTCGTTACACATTATTTTATTTCCCAGGTCAATCCGACTTCTACCCGAATGGTGGCACGCAGCAACCTGGCTGCGTGTCACAGATATGCAGCCATGAACTTGTGTGGAAGATGTACGCAGAGTCGATCATCAATCCGGAGGCCTTCGTCGCGGTCAGGTGCAATGGATGGGACCAGTTCAGGGCGAACCAGTGTGAGCGAAACAAAGTGTAAGTAGGACCAGAGTACTACTTATTACTGGTGGGAGCTTTAGATTACCAGGGCTGCCAGTAGGGCCAATTTATTTTATAATATACTAGCTGTACCTTGCGAACGTTGCTACGCCACCAAGTAAAATAAATTTGAAGGAAAGACATTACACAAATATTCAATTCATTTTGAGTCATCATTCGTTCGCTGTTTTCGTTTCAATTCAAATCAGCATGAAAATCAGTGGCACCATCTGTTGAAAATTGGTCGTAGCAACTCAGAAACCTTCGTGGGCCCATGCACAACAACTTTGCTAAAGATCATCATATGTTCTAATGCATAGTTTACGATTCTATAAAGGACATACAGACAAACATTCATTTTTATATATATATATATATATATATATATATATATATATATAGATTAATTTATTTTATATCACTGGGACCCTAATTATGCAAAATTAATTTTCCGGATACAAATAGCGGTAAAGCCTTCCGAAGGCTTCCGAAGTGAAATTATTATTTCACTTCGGAAGCCTTCGGAAGGCTTTAAATCTTAGACACTAGATCGGTCACTAACCATTCGTATAAAATAGAATTATTTATTTTATCACTTAACTTAAGTTGATTTTCTTTTTGTTTACGTATAAGATTTCTCGGCACAAAAAGGTTACAATCGACAACCTAATTATACAGTTTTTGTATCTAATTATTCAATTAGGCAGCCCTGCAACACGCGCACACACACGGGAATTCTTCTTCTTTTTTATTAATGGCTTTCGCATTATTAAGCATTTAGCCAGTGTCAAGTATAATTTATTCTCAAGTAATTTTTACAAGAACGATGAAACACGGGTGCGGTCGATTTCAAGGTCTTGCCGGAGTTTTGGTATTAACTCCTTTCAGTCCGGAGCTTAATTCACTTATTTCAGTGTTTCCATACACTATTCATCACCGTCAATATTTATTGAACAAATCCACACCACTTTTATAGAACAAACACAATTCTAAACTAGTTTATAAAATAAATTAAAATAAGCCATGAACTGCACTGTCAGAATTCCCGCCAAAACTGACGCGGGAATTTGTAGGGACACACATGAAAGTAGGTTATGTTTGTGTTAGCGTGAAGCATGCGTGAGTGACGAATGCAATATAATATATGCTTAGTTGTAGTATTTCTAGATATATTATAGTGGCGGCTGCGCCCGCCAATAAGTAGTTCCATATACGGAGTCGCGATTAAATCATGGTACTCAACACTTGTCTATAATTGTCCATCCTCACAATTAGGTAATAGACGCCACCCCTATAATTACCTAAAGAATTCATTAATGTTTATAACATTTATAATTTTTTTTCCAGTGTGATGGGCTACGGTGCCACTCCTGATGTACAAGGGCTGTTCTTCCTGGAAACTCGCTCCTCCTCCCCTTACGGCCTAGGGGAGGCTGGTGTCATCTATACTAATACTGAGGGCATGCTCAAGAGCATACAACCTTTAGGGCCTGGCGCTCCGTTAGGATAGTCATCAATATAGGATGTATAAAGAAAGATAAAAAAATAATAGGCGATTTATTTTTTAAAGCATCCTAACTAGATTGTACCCGGGCTCGAAAAAATCGTAGATCCGGGACTGGCAACACTTAATACTCATAGTTTAATATAACGGTGAATTTATTTCCTATATTTAAATAGTTTTTTTTTTTTATAGCATAGGCCGGCAAACGAGCAAGTGGGTCACCTGATGGTAAGTGATCTCCACTGCCTATGTACGCCCATCACCAGAAGAATCATGGGTGCGTTGCCGACCTTAAAGGAAAGGGATAATTAGGGATTGGGAAGGGGAGGGGATTTGGGCTTCCGGATATCTCACTCACCGTACGAAACGCAGCAGCAAGCCGCTAATTTACGTCGGTGTACTGTGAGACAGTGGTAACGATCCGGTCGAACCAGCCCATTCATGCTGTAGACAAAACTGTCTACAGCTTGGCTCTACCACTCGTAGATGTCGATTATTTTGATTGCATTTATTAAGCCTTATTGTGTACGTAATAATATGTGTCCTTAGCTCATTTTAGTTTCTTTTTTGTAGACTTTATCAATAAAATAGTTTTAACTCGATTTCAAGACTATTTATTACTAACTAGATGTCCCTCGCGGTTTCACCTGCATGTTACTGCCCTGCTCCCATGGGGCATAGCGTGATATACACATACATTTTCTTCATGAGTCACTCTATCTATCGCTGAAAACTGCATTTAAATCCGTTAAATAGTTTACAATATGCGTATGCGAGTTATTCTCTTAGGTTTGAATATAGATTCTGATATCATAGAAAATATATACTTGTGCGTCGAAATTAGAACTTACTCTTTTTAGACTCTTTTATTTATGATTTTACTTTTTTTTACTTATTACCATGCGAAAATAAGTACGTAAGTTACCACGAATTCTGTACAAGCGTAGCAGCGGCGCAAAAACCACTATCATATTTTCCAACTGTCAAGACAAAAACATGTCCGGTAATTGCTTGTAGAATTACATACACGAGTACATACACTTGAATCACAGTCTATAAAATATGTAGTAAGGAAGCCGAACACTGGCCCTACATTGGCCCGCGTACTCGCGCGTCTTATTCCGCTCCGCAATACCGCATGCACCGGACTTTTCAGTAACAATTTTAATCGTGTGACATAAGGTTACCCGCTTCCTCCACTTCTTAAAGTACGTCTCCATTTTGCCGCACCGAAAGGTAATGACTATGCCAAACACGGGCCACAAATTTTGAAATGACTTTATCAAATGTTACGAACTAATGTCACGGAGCGATCCGCTCTGTTACTCCGTAATATTTCCATGTGACATTTTATTTAAGGCATGACATTTTTGTTATAAATCACGGTGAAATGACACGGTGCATGTTACAATACCCGCGTAACAAGTACGCTTGTACTTATAACGCGGGGAAGTAACAGCCAAATCTGTTCGTGCGATTAATTGTCGCATAAGTGTGGACGCAGCTTTTAAGTGGTAAAGCCACACTGTAGACTATTTTGTTTACAGCATAAATTCCAGTTCTACATAGTTACCACTGCCTCACAGAAAACCGACGTGAAGTATCAGCATGCTGCATTTGTACGGTGAGTCAAATATCGGGAGGCCCAAATCCCCATCCTCTTTTCAATCCCTTAATTCCCTTTTCTTCAAGGTGGGCAACGCGTTCTTGATTCTTCTGGCATTGTGGGTTTTCATGGGTGGTGGAGATCATTTAACATCAGGTTTAACTTATAATATAATCAACATCAAACGCCTTGACAGACTGTATGATATTTATACTGTAGCTATAAACGTATTGCAAGTACAGTCGCGCAAGGTTTTTTTATGAAGTTGACCGGAATTGAGAGAAATAACTATAAACACCATTATATCGTTTTCCTTACACTGACCATGGGTCTTTTAAAAGGTTAACTGGTGTTTTACCCTGTATTTCTCAAGCAAACAGAAAAAAAATGATTACTGTTATATCCTAATCGTTAAAATACTCTCGACATCAATACGAAAAACATTTGTGGTTTTTAAACCGCTGAACAGATTTCCTTTAAGGATAGCTAAGATCCATCCCTATTATACCAGTTTTAAAAAACCTTAGACCGTTCAACTAAGATCTGAACAAAAAAAAAAATTGTGTGTGTGTGTGCAATTCACACATGGCAGAAGTGAAACTTCAGAATTATTTAAATAAATTAATTAACCAACGAATTTTAATAAGGAAATGCAAAAAAAAACACACACCACGTTGTTTTTGACACATTTTTCAAAAGCTTCGTTACACGCAGGTTGCGCCTGCGCAACCGATATTGAACCGAACTGCACACGTGATAGCATACTTGTGATCTATTTCATTCTCTCGCAAGCTAAATCTTATTTATGAATATGTTTATCTTTGTCGTGAACGCATTTTCGTTTCATCGAGTTTCAAATCACAACGATTCTAAAGAAGTTTCACTTCAATAAAACGATTTTTATGATTATTTTAACGATATGATATGAATAACCGTTGTATTTATTTATCCAAACATGATGCTGCGTGTTATATAAAAAATTGTTAGTTTTTATAGCGATTCATTTATTGGCAGCAAAACTATAATCACTAGGACTAACAGTTGTCTTAATTTTATTTAAGCGTTTCTGTTACACCTTTTATATAGTACGCGTCGAATTTAGAACCTCCCCCGTTATCTTCATCGGGTAAACACCAAATCTTCACGCTACGCCTTCGATTTGGACCTAGCTAAGCAAACAGGAACCAATCCAACAGCAAGTTCAAATGAAGATACTGATTTTGTTCTAACTAAATTCAATAATTTAAACTAATTTTATTACGGGTTTTGTCACTTGAAAATCGGGCATGAAATATATTCCATGTACGATTCTGCAAAAAAAAATACGGTATTAAAATCAATTAAAGTTAATGAATTTAGCTAAACAAAATCAGTATCTCCATTTGAACTTGCTGTGGATTGATAAAGACTTAAATACGAACTAATAAAAAACATCTAAATGCGATATAATACTACAGAACTGTACTCCGCAGTTATTATTAGACCATGATAACAATTAATTGCGTATTCCGCGTAATGTATCTATTTAAATATAATTATTTGTTGACGTCATCACCACACTAGCCTGTCAGACCGGGGACACCATTTTACAAGGTAAGCGAGCTTCGAAATTTCCGAAGCGCGTAATTGAACATAGCATTGAAGTTCTAGTCCAGTGTATCCCAACGTGGGGCCCACGCCTCACAGGGCAATTTGATAGTTAAGGGGGGCAATTTAAAAATGGACTCGACACGACTTTAACCCTTTCGGTTTGGGTTATTTAAATGCAGTGCTAGATATCGGAGACAAATTTAACAAAAAAATGTTAAGGTGGGGCATGGCCTAAAAAAGGTTGGGAAACACTGTTCTAGTCTAAGGCTCGTAGGATCGAACCCGAAACTCGGCAGTCCGTTTCATTCCCGATCATCTATCGCTGATGTATTCACACAGGGTATTTATGTATTCCACGTCCGTACTGGCTCTTTTAGGGTTCTATGTCCAAAGGATCCAGCAGACAGCAGACAGCCACCGTGGCGCAGCGGGCGAGTAGCCGACTGTGAGGCGAGAGGCCGCGGGTTCGATCCCCGCACCGAGACAAATGTTTGTGTGATCCACAAATATTTGTTTCGGGGTCGGGGTGTTGTGAGACCGAAAGTCTCTCGTAATTCCTGATACCCACCACACAAGACTCTTATCTTACTGTGGGATCAGAACTATGTGTGTGACTGTTGAGTGTATTTAAAATATATATATATATATATATATATAAATAGTTTGTCTAGGAACGTACTTAACGTCACTGTTCCGTATTTTGCATTTTTGAAAACTCAATTCTTTATGGAATAATTTCTCAGTCGGATTCCATCAGCCATCGGTGACATTTGGCTTCAAAAACCCAATAAAGTTACCCTTAACGTAAAAAGAGTTCTTTATAAACCTAATTGGATAATTTCTCATAACAGATCGAATGATTTTTTTAAGAAAAATTTAATATTATTTTGGAGTATGAGTCATCTCCTTATGCCCAAAGCCAACACCAGCACTTGATATATTCTGCTGATTAACGAACAAGACAAAGGTGGAACTTTATTCCCGTTGCGGATTGTGAGGCTCAGACGATGGGTTCTCCCGAGAGGTTTGCTACATGACTTGATGGTTTATTGTGGCGGGTATAGGGGTACATCCTTGTATCCCTGCATCTGCATCGGTCATCCGCCTGTCCTGTCGCTGGCCCCTCGATTTGCTCCTTCCCTCTCCGAAGAGGGAAGAAGCATTTATACAGGCCGGCATGATTCTGGTGACCACCAATGAATTCATTGTTTGTCGGTGGTCGCTAGTTTTTTGGACTGCACTACGCTTACCATCAGGTGCAGTGCAGTCATTCTGTCACGTCATTAACTTATAGATTATTGACCAGATTTCCTCAATCATAGTTAAGAAGCATCTCTATTAAACCAGATTTCAAACAAAAAAACAGCATTCAAATTCGTCGATTCATTTAGGCAGTACTCATACAACCAAAGGGGGTAAATGTATAACACAACTCTTTGTTGTCGGGGTTTTGTTACGAATAATCCGACGTTTTGAAGGAGGTCAAAATCACGTTCAAAGATGCCGTTGGTTACAGACAAACCTACCAACCTACCAACATACCAACATACAAACATACCAACATACCAACATACAAACATACCAACAAACATACGTCTGAAGCTAATAAAAGCGTGTTAAAAAGTAGAAATTTAAGAAGGTGCCACGGAACCCGCTGTGCACTAGTACGATGTAGTAGTGTGCGCATTTGGTTAAGTTTTTGCACATATCTGTGGTACAGGTCCATATATCTTGGTAATTTCATTCTAATCACGGCCCACAGTGGCTAGATGAAATCATTAATGACGTATTCTTTTTTCTCGATATATATTGTAGAAGTTTTCCCAGCGAGCAGTTATAATCGTAATTGCGAACTCTGAGGGCGTTCGCGAAGTGACTGTTCTTGAATAAGGCTCTTCCGTGTAGAGATTTAAATTTTTTTTTTTTCCTATGGTTGACTAAAGCATAATTGAGGAGGCCCGTGCAGTGTGACAGTAATACAAGACTAATTATACGGATTTTTTATACTGGCACGCCAAGTGACTGTGGTAAGTTTATTGCAGCCCAAACAGTTTAACCGTCATGAGACATTGCGTTCCTTGAACGTCGCCAGAATTATGGCGGCCTGATTTTTTTTATAGCAAAAGCTACTAAATGAAAAAACGGGTCACCTGATGGTAAGTGATCTGCACCGCGTTTACTCACTCAGTGTAATTAATTTATATATCACTAGCTATTCCTCGCGGCTCCGCCCGCGTGATCCGCTTTTTCCGGGATAAAAAGTAGCCTATGTTCATTAGAGATAATGTAGAATTCTAATGAATGAATGATTTTTTGATATCATGCAATAGTTTTTAAGTTTATACGCTCGCCTGATGGTAAGCGCCACGCCTGCCCATAAACAGAAGCAACACCACACACAACTTTGAATTACAAAGCACTGCATGGTACTAAACTACCCCAGGTAATTTTAATGCATTAATGTTAGCTTTGAGTTATCTTAAAAAAAATTTTTTTTTTTAGTGTTTGCAATTAAAATATTTCACTATTTTGGTTTTTTAATAGAATTTTCGCGACTTTTTCATCCTTGTTCCGCCTTTTTTTTGTTTTGTTGTTCAAGTCCTGCTATTTGGCAACACTAGTAGTGGATTTTAAAGAAAAAGGTACATCCACACTTTCGTAACATTTCACCCTACTGAGACGCGTGACAAAAACAAAAGTAAACACGTACTTATTTTACTAATCTGGACGGGCGTCGTAACGTGACTTTCCTTTGCAGTGACGTAAAAAAACTGTCAAAACCTTAAATAATATGTCACGGTGAAATATTAGGGTGTCAGAGCGGATAGCTCAGTGACATTAGGGTGTAACATTTGACAACCGTCTATACTGGAGAGTTTGTGACGTGTGTCTGTCACAGATTGTCACAAGTTTAAACACCTTTAAAGTACTACATCTGTACTATTGAAAAGATTCTGGTGGGAGGGCACCAAATCATTATTGTACCCGACTGGATAGCGAGTAGTGACTACCGTACACATGGTGAAAACCCGCCATAGTGGCTCATTCAGGGAGTCCCGTGCTAGGGCCAGCCAGTGCAGTGTACATTAAATAAACGGTAACAAGGTGGTAGGTCCCTCGTATGCGAGAGACCGTCTGGGTTTGTACCACCACTTTGTCTATTTCTGCCGTCAAGCAACAGTGTGTAAGCACTGTTGTGTTTCGGTTTGAAGGACATTGAAGCCAGTGAAATTACTGGGCATTATGAGACTTAACACCTTATGTCTCGGGGTGACGAGCCCAGTTGAGTGCCATGCAGTGCTTTTAATTCAAAGTTCTGTGTGGTGTTGCATCTGTTTATGCGCAGGCGTGGCGCTTACCATCAGGCGAGCGCCTTGCTTATCTCGTCGTTCAATAAAATAAAATAAATAAATAACACCAGAGTGCCATAAATCTGCCATCCGTTAAGGGACGCAATGTCACTTGACGGTTGATGTTAAATTTGTACTGCACTGTACTTAACAACTGGCCCAGTGCAGTTACTTTGCCAAAAAATACAGATAACGTAACAAGTTATAAAGGAAGTGTTTCCTAAACTGAAACAGGGTCATGACCGTTAACCTTATCATATATTATTTCTACAGTTTATTTACATAAATTAACAATTAGAGTACTCGGTTGAAAATTAACGACTTGGCAATTAAGTCGCAATTTGCCGTCGAACACGTTGCGACTATTCGAGACGCGGAACCTTTTTTTTAACAACGTTGTCTATTTATTATTTTTGAAGTGAAACTTCTTTAGAATCGTTGTGATTTGAAACTCGATGAAACGAAAATGCGTCACGACAAAGACCAACACATTTATAAATAGGATTTAGCCTGCGAGAGAATGAGATAGATTACAAGTACCCTATCACGTGTCTTTGCGCCTGTGTACATCGAAGCCTTCGGAAAATATGTCATGAACAACGTGGTGTTTTCACGTGTATTATTTTTTGTATTTGCGTATTAAAATTCGTTGGTTAATTAATTTATTTTAATAATTCCGTAGTTTCAATTCTGCCGTGTGTGAATTGCATACACACACTTTTTTGTTTTTTGTAAATGAACAAGTGACACCTGATGATTTGTGATCTCCATCACCCATATACGTCCACAATACCAGAAGAACCATGGGCGCGTTGTCAACCTTAAAGGAAAGGGATAATTAAGAGACCGGGAACGAGGAAGGGGATTTGGGCCTCCTGATATCTCACTCACCGTATGACTTACCACCACGCTGGCTAAATGCTAGTTAAGTATGTGTAGTCTCTTCTCATGTATGCAGGTTTCCTCACACTTATACAATTACTGATAAAAGACTAAAATGAAAATGTATCTCACAGAAAACCGTTACGAATTGATAGCTGGCTGTCAAGCTGCTAACTTCGTTGCGACACATATCTACTTGCAAAAAATTGCGAAACATGGCCGTGATTCTTAAAACTTAACTCAGCCTTGGAGATCCTGGCACTATTTTCTGGGTCTATAATATATTTCATTATTTATCTTAATCAGGACTGCATCATGATTTCTCTGTTGCTTGCAATGCTACTGGTGGGTTCCGAGGCGCAATTTTCCGGTCTTGTCGGCTCTTTGTCCAATGGTATCAAGAATAACAACCTTGGAGTTGTGAACACCCTTACGACTGGAGTGAATAGTGGTACCAGAGCTGTTGTCGAACTCAGCAACAGTACTAGACAAGGCAACGTGCTTACCGTTGTTACAAGTGGGGTGAAGAAAGAAGCGGGAGCCATCACTCAACCCGTGGAGTCTGCAGTGCTCATGACAGCTACTAGTCAATGTAAGAATAAATAGATCAACGATCCCTCCAACACTTTACTTTTCAGATAGTAGACTTCTTCAGTCTTGGTATTTTTGGACTATATTTTTTACGCCAAATTTAATAAAATTTCATTTGGAAGGAGAGTTTATCACATGATATAGACGGGACTATAACAATAAAATCTTGCTTATGAGACCGCATCATATAGTTTGAAAAATAATCGTTTGAAGCGGACGTAAAACGATTTCAATTTGTTATATTTTCGCCTATATCGTACGAGATATACAAAATGGCGTTTTTAAATAACTTTTCAACACATAAAGTAATTCATTTGAATAGTGGAGCCACGATGTAGCCAGCTTTTACCACAAAGTGAATGGACCGGTGTGACTGAGGTGTTCTTTAAGGAAGGGTTAATATGCCCAGGACTCCTGGACTTAAAGCCTTCAGAAATACCTAAATTCAATAACAGTATTATATTATGCAACTCGTGTGAATGAAAGCAGTGAAACCTTTTTGGACATTGCTTTGTGAAAGTGCTCCGAACATAGGATGCCTAAAGGCTCTCAGATGGCTTAAGATGGCCTTGGAGGCCCACTCTTGTATATTTATATCGCATATCTGACACGGGCACTGAATCTCATGCGTTGAAATATCGCAAATATAAACGCACTAACAGTTGCAGCCTTGGAATATTAAATCGACACCACGAGTAATAATAATTGTAAAAAAATCGTTTTAATTGCAGGCGAACTCGTGAAAAAGGTCTTGGGCGTGGACTACACTTCTAAAAACTTACTCAAAGATAAGGATTTGGAACAGCTCACTCTTGAATTTAACACCCCGTAAGTAATCACTTTAACACCAATGTTAATATTTGTAAAAGTTATACAACTTAAGTGTCCTATAATATTAGTAATTTAAAAATTCTATACCTCTAGACTTTACGGGCCGCGCCACTGGAAGCGTAAATATCTAGGGAAAGAAGTGAATATACCGCAACAATTGTATACAAGTTAAATTGAACCTTAAGTGCGTCTCTACTTGCGACATTTCGGCGCACTAAGAGCCGTGACTGTGACAAACACACAATCTAATGTCACGAAGCGATCCGCTATAAGACATCGTAACATTTCACCGTGACACTTAAGTCACGACAAAATTGCATGCCTGTTACGAAAACTACGCCTACCTACTGCGCTATTCCTCGAAATACAATCTTTAAGGCAGGAAGTTGGTCCCTCGTATGCGGAAGGCCGTCTGAGTTGGTACCACCTCTTTGTCTATTTCTACAGCCAACAACAGTGTGTAAGCATTGTTGTGTTTCGGTTTGATGGACATTGAAGCCAGTGAAATTACTGGGCATTATGAGGCAGAGCTTTGTAATTTAACGTTCTGTGTGGTGTTGCTTCTGTTTATAGGCAGGCGTGGTTCAGGCGAGCGCCTTACTCGTCTCGTCATCCAAACAAATAAAAAAAAGGAAAAGAGGGTTGGAAAAATTGGATAAGCTTTTTTTGTTGAATCGGTCAAATTTATTTCACGCGAGTGAAGCCGCGCGCAAAAGCTAGTTGCGCAATCCAAGAATAGTGTCGACCAACGATGAACAATGTGTCCATCGTAGGTCCGCAAGATCATGCCGGCCTGCCAAAGGGCCAAGGGGGAGGGGAAGGGAAAAGGGATGGGAAAAGGGTTAGGATCAGGGGGCAAGCCCCCTGGGGAAAACCGGATATACACTGGCTGAGCCTGGAACGCAACCCATACAAGGTGGGCCACTATGGCAGGTTTTAGCACCAGTGTACGGTGGTCGCTATCCGGTCGGATACAAGTATCCTCCCACCAGCAAAAAGTAAAGAAATTATGTTTAACGGTTTAACATTTACATATCTTTTTCAAAAACATTTCGGAGTTTTACAACGGTTACTTAAGTTTTTTCTAAAAAATAAAAGAGTTTCTTTAACAGTGCGTTGCGAGTGGTATACAACCTCACCCAAGCAGCGGAATTGATCCCATTGACCCGAGGTCTCAACCCCAACCTGCCTTTCATCATCATCTCGCATGGATTTATGTCCGAGCCACACTCCGAGAGCTTCACCTCTGTAGTCAACGCGTTGTATGGAAAAGGTGAAAGAATTTAAATTTTTGCTTTTTCTTATTTCTGTCACCGGTAATATATTTTGATATTTATGCTCACGCTTGTATACCCGAAGGGGTACCCAGAGGTACAAAAAGTGTTATGTCGATTCTTTATGTATATATCCATCCCATGATGTGATAGGGGCGAAAGTCAAATCATTTATTCTGTAAATTGGATGATAAATATCACTTTTACATGTCAATATTTTTATACTAGGTCACATTTTTATTTTTATCTTTTATCGGCATTTCGTGGCTAGCCATGAGAAGTAAAGCCGAAACAAACTCATGGGTTATGGCCTCTTTTAATGTCCAAACATTAAAAGCCTAGTGCTATATCGGGCGCGAACTCCTTCATGTGTATTTTGACCAACGCTTTCAACGCTCGACTTGCAAATCGAACCTACGACCACAGCGGCTCATTAATTTCAACGAAGTGTCACAGCGAACCGCTCCGTGACATTAGGTCGTAACATTGGCCAACCGTCCACACTTTTTTTTATCCTGGCTCGGCAAAGTGACTACGCCATAGCTGATGGTAAGTGTAGTGTAATCCAGGAATAGTGTTGACCAACGACAGACAGTATGTCTATCGTTGGTCGGCACGATCATGCCGGCCTGCCTAACTGCTTCTTCACACTCCATTTAAAGGTCCCCATATTATAGGAAGGAGGGAACACGTGTGCCGGCAAACTATTCCACAGCTTAATGTTCCGGCAGAAGTACCTAGCGAACTTCTTTTCAACATGAAACTTGTGTTTGTTACGCGTATCAGTGATAGCTACGCAATTGTAGACTTTATTACCTCCTTACAGGTGAATACAATGTGCTGGGCTTGGATTCCAGTGCATACCTAAGCTGGTTCTACCTCCGAGCCACTACCTACGTGCGGTATATCGGGGAGAGGCTAGGAGAGGTGCTCGCGGCTATGGTGAAGCGTGAGTTTGTTTTCTGACATACACAAATCACAAATATGTGTGGTCATAAGAGCCTCAGATACACCTGACAGTGAGTTTGTATGTACCGGATCTTATCCATCTCTAGACTTCCTATTTCATGATAATTTTAATAACTTGTTTCTTACGATTGAAAAAACTGATCACATCTAGTGATTAAATGGATTTTTTGTTTTTTATTATTTGATTGAATGACGAGACGAGCAAGGCGCCACGCCTTCTCATAAACTTCTGTTTATGAGTAGGCGTGGCAACACCATACATAACTTTGAATTACAAAGCACTGCATGGCACTGAAGACTGGCACTGCGCTCGTCACCCCGAGACATAAGTTATTAAGTCTCATAATGCCCAGTAATTTCACTGGCTTAAATGTCCTTAAAACCGAAACACAAAAGTGCTTACATACCAAGTGTGTCAAATCAAAAGCGTTGACCACGCTTCTAGCAACTCAATTTGGACTTGAGATTTGAAAGATGATTAGTTAATTTTTATATTGATCAGCAATTCAGAAATCAGGCGTATACGTCGTTTAAAGACCACACCTTTCAGTAGCACGTTGTAAACCAGAAACAAGGATGGACTGTAATTATACACATATGGTGACCACCGGTTTTGGCGGTCACAACACTGAGTCCGAGGCCCGTATCCTTTATAAAGATACTAGCGGTTGCCCGCGGCTGCGCCCGCGTAAATGTCTTTCTGAGATTAAAATAGCATATGTTCTAATTGTAATCATTAGCCTAAATACAATATTTAGTGTTCTTCACATCAAAAATAATGCAAATCCGATACAAACTTTGACCCCCTTTTTCATCCCTCATTAATGAATATACAGTCCGAATTTCATGCTTGTAACCTTGATAATTTGCGCTCGGCGATGATGAATCAGTCAGTCAGTCAGGACATGTTATTTTATAAGTATAGATAAAGAAATATATTGTAAATAAAAAAGTTTTTAAAGAAATTACTCCTACTGAATACGCTAGAAAACTGAAATCCACACACACTCGCGCCTGTTATCCTCGAGGGGATAGGCAGGGAGTAAGTGTGACGCTTACAATAAATCGAACGACCTACTCGTTTCGTCATTCAACGTTTCGTAATTAAATAACAAATAAATAAATATATACACCCAACAGTCACATACATAGTCCTGACCCCACATTAAGATACGAGTCTTCTGTCGTGGGTATCAGGAACTACGAGAGACTCGGTCTCACAACACGCAGACCCCGAAACAAATATTTGTAAATCACACAAACATTTGTCTCAGTGCCGGGAACGAACCCGCGGCCTCTAGCTTCACAGCTGGCTACTCGCCCGCTCCGCCACGGAAGCTGTCCTGCTGTGACTGTGTGTGTGTGTGTGTGTGTGTGTGCTGTATGTGTCGGCTGGTGAATTAAGCTTGCATTAGCGAATTTGAGCACCAGAAAAAAATATATAAGTTTATATGTTGCAATAACTATGAGAAGATTATATTTTATTTTTATTTTTAATTACATAAAAAGGTAAACCACTTATTCGTTAGCCGGCTACAGCTACAAAAAAAAAACATGAATGTATTTTGCATAATATTAGGTCCTTACATATGAAATTGGCGTTTTGTATGGGAGGAACAAAAAGTCGAATATTTTTTAATATAATATATTTAATTAATCAAAGTATGAACCATTATTTTCTATGCACTTTTGCCATCTCATAGGTAGTTCATTGATCCCTTTACTAAAAAAACCAGTCGGACGGGAATCAATAAAATCTTTGAAGGCGATTTGGACTGCCCCATCGGAGTTGAATTTTTTCCCTTGCAAGAAGTTATCCAAATTTCGAAAAAAATGGTAATCTGTTGGAGCAAGGTCCGGGGAGTACGGAGGATGTCTTAGACTTTCCAATTGAAGCTCTTCTAATTTAGTAGCCGTCTGTTGCGCAGTGTGTGGTCTAGCGTTGTCGTGAAGCAGCAGTGGCGTGGAGCGATTGACCAGCCTAGGTTGTTTAGCCGCTAGCTTTTCCATCATGGTTTGCAATTGCTGACAATAGACATCAGCCGTAATAGTCTGGCCAGATTTGAGAAAACTGTAATGAACAATACCGGCACTAGTCCACCAAACGCTTATAAGTAACTTTTTTGGGGTTAATTTTCGCTTGGGGCAGGATTTGGCTGGCTGGCCAGGATCCAACCATTGCGCTGAGCGCTTCCGATTATCGTAAAGAACCCATTTTTCATCACAGGTAATGATTCGGTTTAAAATACCTCCATTATTGTGCCGGTTTAGTAATGTAACGCAGCAGTCGACGCGCGTTTGCCGGTTTGCTTCAGTCAATTCGTGAGGTACCCACCTTTCAAG
This sequence comes from Amorpha juglandis, assembly GCA_949126905.1. Taxonomy (NCBI): domain Eukaryota; kingdom Metazoa; phylum Arthropoda; class Insecta; order Lepidoptera; family Sphingidae; genus Amorpha; species Amorpha juglandis. The sequence goes on from OX421388.1 coordinate 11,431,432, forward strand.
CTTTTTAATCTTCCCAATTTGCTTCAAGTGAATTAAAACAGTTTTATCACTAACAGCGCAGCCTGCAGCTAACTCGGACGTGGTTTGCGATGGATCCGCTTCCACAATAGCCTTCAACTCTTCATTATCAACTTGAGTCTCAGGCCGTCCACGGGGCTTGTTCTGCAGGTCGAAATTTCCAGAACGTAAACGTTGGAACCAAAAACGAACTGTGTTTTCTTTTGCAACACGACCGCTATACACATCATTCACCCTTCGAGTTGTTTCCGCAGCACTAGTGCCACGGCGGAACTCGTACTCGTAAATAATGCGATATTTTAAGTTTTCCATTTTGTAAAATGAGTGACGCAAACAGAAAAAAACAGAAGAAAAAAACAAATGAATGACAATCATCGAAGCACAAATACATGAGTCTATAGCTGTACAAATTTGAATTTGGAATTCCTTACCAAAGAGGAGAAATTTGTGCTTAAAGTGGCCAGTACGAAAAACGCCAATTTCATATGTAAGGACCTAATATATTTGACGTAATGTCAACGATTTCCCACATACCTTATTAGGTATAGAAGAACATGTTTAAATGTCTGATGCCATAAAAAATCTATTTGTTATCATATATGTACTATGATTGTTTATTTAAAATAATATTGGATCTATATTGAAAATCAATTTAAAAAACCACTGAAGTGTAACTAAGACACTTGACGAGTCCGAATCACTAAATGCTAAAAAAGTAATGAATCCTTCTTTCATAGAATCTAAATACGTATTAAAAACGTAATTTACCTTATTACATTGGATGATCAAGATGATTGTTCACTAAAGGTAATTAAATTCGCTTTAACTAAATCTATTCTCAAAATCCATTGCCTTTTTTTACGCAAAAACAATTTTAAATGTAGGTAATAGATTTCACAAAACCGCACCGACTTTCAATTTTTTCAATTTGTCAACCGTTCCTGTTGGATTTGACTAACCTAACTTAACATAACCCTTTCCAGTATTCAGGCGAACAAAATAAATTCATATCGATCAAGTCATTATCGAATGTTTGCGAGACTAACGCACGGCAATTGCTTTTTTATATAAATAGATAGATGTTATTAGTAGAGGATCCCGGGTAACATCGACCTTCATCTATCTGTTTACCGAATGAAAAATATATTTTAGGGTATAAAATGTTTTGATGAACACATACCAATAGGGGTGCCTATAGAAATATGGTCAAGGATATGATTAATTAAAATTTAAAAAAAATATATATTTTTTATAATCTCCCTGACTTGCTTACCAAAAAAATAACCTTCAATGAAAAGTATACAATGTATACTACCTGCAAAAGCTAGGTTGCCTACCTTTTTCTGGCCACTACTACCAGGCATGTGTACTACTACCAGGCAGCGACACATTTTATACCCTAAAATATATTTTTCATTCGGTAAACAGATGGGTGAAGGTCGATGTTACCCGGGATCTTAGACCATATGTTCCACTAGTCATTGCCGTAACATAATTTATGTACACGTGTTGAATTTGCCCGTACTTACTATTCTACTATGACGTCATCACTCAGGAAATACCAAACATACTGACATAACAATCACATCACAACCATAATCGAGCGGTACGTATAGCTTACAAATGGTGCGATTAAGATAATTCCCATGAAATGATGGTGTCTTTGCGTGATATGTACCTATTTCCTTGGATGACATTAAAATAGTGCAAAAAACTTGTTTATGGCAACAGGAAATGTATTTAATTCACTCTAGCTACAGTGACAGCCTTCGTCGCAGTGGGCGAGGTGTCAGCTGTGACTCGAAAGGCTGTGGGTTCGATTCTCGCACCGATACAGATGTCTATGGATCACTGTTTCGGTTCTGGGTGTTGTGGGGCCGCAAGTCCCTCATGGTTTTTGATATCCACGATAAAGGTTAAGCTAGTGTAGGGCCAGGACAATGTGTGTGACTGTTAGGTGTAATTAGTGGGTCACCTGACGGTAAGTGGTACCCACCGTCTATGGATGTCCATAACACGATAAGGATCATTGAGAAGGGAAAAGAAATTTGGGTCTCCAGTAATCTCACTTTCCGTTCCAAACGCAATAGCAAGGCTACTTCACGCCAGTTTTTTGTGAGACAGTTACTGTTTTTGTTTTCTGAAAATAGGGCATGAAATATATTCCATGTACGATTTTGCAATAAAATACAGTATTACTATCAATTTAAATTAATGAATTTAGCAAAACAAAATCAGTATCTCCACTTATTGTTGGTTGGTTCCTGGTTGCGTAAGTAGGTCCAATTGGGATCGTGGGTTTATACTGCATAATAATACCTGTGACAGTTATAATATTATGCGTAAAATTTCCAGATGGTCTAAACCCGAAATCGATCCATCTAATCGGACACAGTCTGGGCGCACATATCAGCGGGTTCACGGGCAAACGTTTCACCCAGCTCACCGGAGAGCGTGTCGGCCGGATCACCGGGCTCGACCCGGCTGGGCCGTGCTTCTTCAACGTCGGCTCGGACCTGAAGCTCAACGCCACAGACGCTGACTACGTGGATGTTATTCACACAACGCATGGCTCTTTGGGCATTACGGAACCAGCTGGTAAGAGTGTAGTAATTTTTTTCTATAAGGTACATTTTATAATAGGGTTGATGCATGAACTTGAATTCGAACCAATGGAAAATAATACAAATTAAAAAACTATAAAACACGCTTTTATAGAAATATAGAAAATATTTTTTGAAGTGAAACTTCTTTAAAATCGTTGTGATTTGAAAATTTGATGAAACGAAAAAGGCGTCACTAAAGAGTTTGGAAAGAAACAAGATCTCAAGTATGTAAATATATTAAATGTAATATTTCGCATTCAAATTTTAAATGATTTTTAAGCTTGGTAAAAGTATTATAAAAATAATAAACCTTTTAAATATCCTAATACCACTGATACTCTATTTTTATCTCATTCTCTTGTAGGCTACTTTTCTGAAGTTTCACTTCTGCCGTGTGTGAATTGCACACACACACTTCTTTTTTTTTTATTTATCATTTTTTCTCAATGACATAAATAAATGCTTTCATAACTCATATTTGCTCTATGGTGACGATCTTAAGGTTTATCGATCTATACCATTTTATATAACATTTCAACCCATATCAAGCAAAAGTTTACATATTACTTTAATATCTACTAAATTCATTAGATTAAAGTAGGTTAAATTCCGTATTATTAAAAAATCACAAACTATGTACGATTATGCATAATAAAATTTTAAATTATTTTTAATAAATTTAGCAAAACAAAATTTATACCTATTACTTGATGTGGGTTGAAATTTTATTGCATATTTCCGCCCTGTGGAATGGAGGCGTTTGTAGAATTCCACCACGGTATCCCCTGCCTGTCGTAAGAGGCGACTAATAGGGGCCATCGGGGGTCGCGGGCGCGCAGCGGGGGCTGTCGTAGCGTCCAAGTGTACTCTTGTACATGCGACCCCGAGATGGACGGCAGCACGGGTGGTAGGCCTTGTGCTGTCGTTGACGCCGAGGGCGTCTTCGGTAGGAGGGGGCTTCTGATCTCCCGACAAAGAGACGAGCTGCAAGGCACGGCGCAGAAACGGTTCCGGTAGCAATCAAGATGGGTCGTTTTTGGATCCGGTGGTAATTTTAAAACACGTGCCGTTTTGGCAATGCCTATGGTCCATATCGACGACCCCCCCCGCAATATATAACGATTCTAGACTATTCCATAGTAAAAATATGGAGAAATAATAATAATAAATAGTTTTAGTGTAATTGCCGAGTGTATTTTGATGATGCTATGTATGTATGTATGTATACATTAGTTGATACTTATTGGAACGAAGTTCCTTACGGCAGGCTTGGAGGGGATAGGGATTTCGCTGCGTGACCGAACTGAAAAAAATGTGATAGTAAAACCGTAAGAAAAAACCGTAAGAAAAAAAGCGTTAAATGAGACGTGCGCATGCGCGACAGTCGCATAACCAGCCAGCGTTAGTTCCTTTTTTAAAATGAAATCATTCAGCCAGTTATTATTTATAATTACATAAGTTGATAAAAAATGCTATACAATAGCTTTACCGCGGCAGTCTCCGAGTGCCACACGTCTTTTTTTTATTTCTATTTTTCTATTCTATTTCTATGTAATTTTATGTTGTCAAACAAAAATAAAGAGACATATTTTGTTATTTTAGTTGATAATTTGAATTTTTTGCAATTTGTGTCGATTCTACATTAGCCGAAGGAACTTCGTTCCTACCTGGTGTCCCACGACACACACCAATTTTTTTTTTCTATATATAAGTTTCTTTTACTTTTGTACTGACTTGTCATAAGCGCTATTTCAATTGCCTACATGATTAATAAACGATTTGATTTGAATCCTTGGCTGATTCAAGGATACCCCGGGGCCGTCCCACATGCACCGAGGAAGGCCATCGCGGGGTTTTTACTTAGTTAGTTTTGTTGTGTCTCCTCAGGTCATGCTGATTTTTACCCGAACGGCGGCACGCAGCAACCTGACTGCGTGCTGCAGACGTGCAGTCACTCTCGTGCGTGGGATCTGTACACCGAGTCTATCAAAAACCCGGAGGCCTTCCTCGCAGTCAGGTGCACTGGATGGAACCAGTTCAGAGCCAATAAGTGCGAGCAGAACAAAGTGTAAGATTGGATGATGTCTCTTTTTAATCGATTTCAAATAAGATTCTCTAATTTTTATGTAATTTACGGCATATATCTATAAATTTTAATGTAATATTGCAGTTTAAAAGTTAATTATATACCAGCGGTTCAAAAATTTTTAATTACATTTTTGGCGTCTTCGTTTCATTTTGTCAATTAGTTCTTATTTTACTATTTTTTGTGGAAAACCGACCGCGATCGCGACCTACTTGCTCCCTTCCGGTCTATGCTATAAAAAAATGTAACATTTATTTTTCAGACCAATGGGCTACGGCATCCCTAACCTACAGGGTCTCTTCTTTCTACAAACTGCATCCACCTCCCCCTACGGCCTGGGAAAAGGGGGTGCAACCTACACCAACACTGAGGGCGTGCTCAAGAGCTTACAGCCTTTAGGACCTGGCGCCCTGTTCGGATAGACTTCAATATACAGGGTTACTATTAAAACACCAACAACCTCGCTCGACTAGATAGCTAACACCATAAGGAACAACTTTTGTTCTACGACTTTTGATAATTTGTTAGATTTTATTTTCATATAAACACTAGCTTTTGCTCGCGGCTCTGCCCGCGTGAACGTTTAAAATTGACAAAGTTTCATACAAACTTTCATCCCCTATTTTATCCCCTGGAGGGTAGAATTTATCAAAATCCTTTCTTATTTATTTGTTTTACGTCAATAACCGAAATACAAAATTTTGTTTATGTAACTTTCAAAATGACGGACTTTCATACAAATGATCATCCCCTATTTTGACCCCTTAGGGGTAGAATTTTCTAAAATCCTTTCTTAGTGGGTGCCTACATAATAAAATGAATATACAGTCCGAATTTCATGCTTGTAGCCTTGATAGATTGCGCTCGGCGATGATGAATCAGTCAGTCAGTCAGGACATGTTATTTTATAAGTATAGATAGATAAGTATTAATTTAATTTCCAACTTGAATGTTTATAACTCTACGCGCATCGCAAAGATTGCGTAAACAAACCCCTGCGAAGAGTGAGGAAGGGGTTGTGGCGCTAGCACCTTTGAACTTGACCCATTTATCTAGCCATCAGTCGTCTGTCATTCAATCATTTTTTTATGTATTGAGTTATGTCCGATCTCGTAGAACAAAAGTTGTTCCTTAAGAGGTTAGCTATATAGTCCTGCGAGGTTGTTGGTGTTTTCAAAGTAATTTAGCTGTATAATGTGATATTAGTAACTAAATAGTTTAACAACATTTAAATGATAACCGCTAGATAACCCTTAAAGTCCTGTTTTTTGCTTTGCGACTGAGACAGGAAGACGAGTGATAGCGATAGATCCATTTTGTGTGAAATTATATGGAAACGGTCGCACGTCGCAGTTCCCTGTCGCACCCAAATCCTCCCTCCCCTTCGAATATCTTAATTATCCCTTTCCCTTAAGGTCGACAACTCTTCTACGATTCTTTTGATATTGTGAACGTTTATGGGCGGTGGAGATCACTTACCATCAGGTGATACACTTGCTTGTTAGCCGGTCTATGCTATAAAAAACTCTGTAGATTACAACGTCATTAAACTAAGTCCGGATCGGATTGGCCGGGTTCTCCGGATTGGCCGGGTTCTCCGGATCGGCCGGCTCACCGGATTGTCCGCCTCCTATTTCATCCGATCGAATTAATTCTCTTTGTGAGAATGATTACAATCTGATATAGGTACGCTATTCCATGTCCATAAATTGATAACAAGATGTATTTTTATTTTATTGTCTTATATTTATCTGATGGATATAGACAGCCTGTGGCGCAGTGGCCAGTGTCACAGTGGGCGAGTAGCCGGCTGTGAAGCGAGAGGCCACAGGTCTGATTACCTCACCGAGACAATTTTTTTATGGCATCCGCAAATTTTTTTTTCTAGTCTGGGTATTGACTTCAGGCAGGCGGCCGGTCGTAAAAACTTCAAGAAATATCTTTCTGTACCATGTGAAAAGGATGTTACGCCAACCCCACTGCGAGTGGGATAAGCGTAGGTGGAAGAAAGGAAGGATTGTACAGTACTCTTTATTTTAAACGGTTTTTTTTACATTTTTAAATATAACATATGTAAAAAATAAAACATTTAAAAATATAAAAAATATCACCCTCCAGTGGCGAGCCCTAGGACCGAAGCTACCGGTGGTTAGGACTCCCTTGTGAGGAACCTCCTCACAATGCGTGCCGTGTCCAATAACACCGCTTTCTGAATCTGGCCCTTGGCCCGACGACCAATAGTGAGCCTTTGAAGGTGTTGGTCGAGGCTCTTTGGTATCAACGAAGGAAGGATTTATTAAAAAGAATTTATTTATTAGGAAAGCATTGCCTTCCCTCCAACATACTGTATCCGTCCATTGTATATACCTAGGCCTTTCCCAGATCGCATCACCGCATATCAATATACTGCATTCCGCATGTTTATCTAGTTGATATTGTTCACATTTAAGTCCGTCGTAATTAAATCACTTTTGTTACCTTTTTATGTAAAACTTTTGTTATAAATAAAAAACCTTATACTTAATACAACTCATTTTTATTTATCTGATTATCCTCTTGTTGGAACATATCGACGCTTAAAAGGAGGTAAGACAGAGAGCCATTGAGTAAATTTCACAGACGACTGATTTAAGGTTCAAATTTATAGAAAAAAATCATAAAAGTTATTACAATAAGCAGTGACTTGAAACCTCAATAACTAGACATTCATTTGTTCAAGTCTAGTGCCTCCTCATTTAGATGGAAACGGATTCTTGTTCGACTAAAGTGAGACTAATACGCCACTACAAACAAGGATAGGCCGTCTCGACCGGGTTGTCACCACTGTCTCACAAACAAACGATGTTAAGCAGCTTTTTGCTGTTGCGTTTGGGGCGATGAGCGAGATATCCGGTGGCCCAAATCGCCTCTCCCTTTCCCCATCCCTTTTTTATTAGCTTGAACGACGAAATGAGCAAGTCGGTCGCCTGATGATAAGCGCCACGCCTGCCCATAATAAGACGCAAACACAAAACCTCTGAATTACAAAGCACTACATGGCACTGTAATAAGTTCTTTGCCCCGAAACACAAGTTTTTATGTTTCATAATGCCCAATACTTTCAATTGCTTCTATGTCTCTCACAGAGTACATTATTATATGATGTCTCTCAAACTGAAGCGCAAAAGTTCTTACTCGTTGCTGCTTGGAAGCAGATATAGCTAAATCGGTGGCATTAACCCAAACGGTGTCGCATACCAGGGACTGTTTTCTATAAGGTCGGCAAAGCATCATTCTTCTAGTATTGTGGGCGATTATGGGCGGTGTAAACCATTTATGATAGGGTAATCCATTTTCTCGTTTGCCGGCCTCTGCTTGAGAAAAGAAAACCCGACATATGTTGACGTACTGGTTAGTGGTTTCGGCGAATTATTCGCATATAATTTTATGTTTATCTTCAATATGTTTAGATGGTAAATAAAATTGCTAATTCACATAACCCAGCTGAGACAACACGAGTTTGATTGTAAATAAACGGATGGAAAAAAACCATATATCATTTAATACAACCTGCGCTTCGCGGTGCCATCTGCACGCATGTTGCCGCTTCGCTGCTGTTTGTCCAATGTCATTTTCTCATAATCTTTCTCCATTTATGGGTTTAATTTTGAAAAACCCGACATACTTTATGTTGATGAACGTACTAAGTTTCAAGTAATTTGACATCAATTCTGCGCTGTACACCACTAGCGCCGCGTGGTGGATGTGCATGGAAAATACTCATACTCATATATTTGTAATAAATATTACATGACTACATGTCAAGCTACTCATAAAATAAGCAATATCATTAAAAATTCCAAATGAGAATAAATAATAATCTTAATAAATAATAATTGTTAATAATTCTGTCCATAAATTCCTCTTTTTAAACGGGCTCGGCAAAGTGACTCCGCTAAACCGCAGTCCAAAAAAGTAGGTTGTACATGGCAGGGCCTTTACCATCGTAAGCATATCAGATTAAACAAGTATGTGCCAAACGCCAACGGCCAGCTTCTTTTTTTATTTAATTGAATGACAAGACGAGCAACGCGCTCGCTAGATGGTAAGCGCCACGCCTGCCCATAAACTGAAGCAACACCACCCAGAACTCTGAATTACGGCACTGAACTGCGCTCATCACCCTGAGACATAAGATGTTAAGTCTCATAATTCCCAGTAATTTCACTGTCTTCAATGTCCTTCAAACCGACACAACAGTGCTTACACACTGATGCCAGGCGGTAGAAATAGAATAATAAGAATAGAAGTGGTGATGTAGCAACCCAGACGGCCTCTTGCATACGAGGGGCTTACCACCTTGTAATTGTCTATGCACCACGTGTGTTGATATTGTAGTTATTCATTTCCTGTCGAGTTTTGAAATCAGAGATCGTTTGCCTGGTAATAATAGCGCCATCTTGAATATTACTAGGGAGGGCAGTGTTAAATATTTTTCGTAATAAAGTACGTCAAAATTAGCAAGTTACACTAGTGGAAGTTTTCACTTATAATGCTGACTATTTGCTATTGAATACGCTGTAACTTTTGTAGCTTTCTATATTCACATTTTTTTTACCATAGACTGGCAAACAGCAAGTAGATCACCTGATGGTAAGCGATCTCCGCAGCCCATGTACGCCTACAATAGTAGGAGAATCATAGGCGCGTTGCCAACCTTAAAGGGAAGGCATAATTAAGGGACTGCAAAAAGGGGGGGGGGGGTGATTTTGGTCCCCGGATACCACCCTCCCCACACGAAACGCAGCAAGCCGCTACTTTACATCGGTTTTCTGTGAGACAGTGGTAACCACCCGGTGGAGGCGGCCCATTCATGCTGTAGACAAAACTGTCTACAGTGTAGCTCTACCACTCATAAATAATACATTGGTTTAGTCTGGGCATTGATGAACTAGTCAGGACAATATGCCATTTTATATATATACTTATACATATAGATTCTGAAGTATTACATTTAGGTACCTATTTCATCATGTCGCTTATATAAATTAATGTTTTTCATATTCAATATTAATGGTAGGTATGTAAACAGTTAATTATTCGTAGAATATTATTTACATAATAAAATAAACGTAGTGAATATTTTTTTCAGAATAGCCTGACGACAGCCGAAACACCATTTGTGCAAACGGACGGGCGATATTTTTTTACTATATAAACCCAGATTATTAATTTTCCAAACAGTCGTCTGGGTCTTTTTGGCGATCTTTTATTTGCCTCAGTAATATTAATTAATTAATTAAGATAATAATTAATTATTTAAAATAAACGGTAAGTGTTTTTAGAAAATATTTAGCTGACCTTAACATATCTAAATTCCTAACACCCTTTTATTTTTTTTGTCTTACCAGAGAGCCTATCGAGACTTACCAGGACTTCATTATGATTTCACTGGTGTTTGCGACATTGCTGGTGGGTTCCACAGCAGAGCCCAGTCTTATCGACTCTTTGTCCGATAGCATCCAGAACACCCTTACTGCTGAAATCAATAATACTGTCACAGCTGTGGCCACTGTGACTAATAGCACCACACAAGACAAAGTGCTTACCGTTGTTACAAGTGAAGTGAAGAGTGATGTAGGAGCTATCACAGGGACCGTGGAGTCTGTGGTGCTCGTAACAGTCACTAGTCAATGTAAGGTTTTTTAATTAATTATAGTTTCTGTAGACAATAAACAAGATAATATGGAGAGACGACCTGATAAAGTCGCAGGAAGTTTTGCGTTTCAAGGACTCTCAAGGAGTAATTCGTTCACAAATTCCTTTGTCACATTCCCAGTGCAGGCCCAAAAAGCGCTGGTTTGACGTCTGACAGCTGGCGTCTTTGATGTAAGGCGAGATTGACCCAGATTAAACCCAGGCAGAAAGATTTTAAAAATCTATACTAATAATAAAGCTGTAGAGTTTGATTGTTTGTTTGTTTGTTTGTTTGAACGCGCTAATCTCAGGAACTACTGGTTCGAATTGAAAAATTATTTTTGTGTTGGATAGTCCATTTATCGAGGAAGGCTTTAGGCTATATAACATTACGCTGCGACCATTAGAAGCGAAGCATCAGTGAAAAATGTTGCAAAAACGGGGAAAATTATTCATATTTGAAGGCTTCCGTTGCTAAGCTACCGAAATAATATTATTTGAAGGCTTCCGTTGCTAAGCTACCCAAATCTATACTAATATTATAAAGCTGTAGAGTTTGATTGTTTGTTTGTTTGTTTGATCACGTGGGCGGAGCCGCGAGCAAAAGCTAGTGGAATATATATGATTAAATTCTAAGGGGTACGGGATCACAGCAACGTCTTCGGGACTCAAAAATACCTCACCTTGCTGCTGCTGGTTAACAGGCACAAAGTTGGGATTGCAGAGGGACACTCATAAGTTAAAATAAAAATATTGTTTTGGAAAACAACCCTTATCTTTGTTTCGTTGGCAGGTGAGCTCGTGAAAACATTATTGGGTGTTGACTACACAAACTCATCTGCCACTTCACTAAAATATGATGACTTGGAACAGCTCACAATTGACTTCATCATTACTCCGTAAGTAATCACACTAATATAAAAGGAGATTTGTGTCGTCCTTAGAGATTGACTTTATTAGGGTAGTTGACTTGATTTTTTTTATTACTTAAATCAATAAGTTTACCCAAAACCTATTGCAGAAAAAAAACATTAATCCGTCCATATAAACCATAGCAGCCATAACTAGAAGCCATTCAAATCTGATGGAGTGGGCGATTGACAAATTACAGGCGACGCAAACTTTGACGTCACTGCGTAAAAAAGCCATTGCGGTGCATGCGTGCGAATGAGATATTCTTAATAATTTAAAATCATAATTGCAGGATCATTTTTTAACCAATGTTGACTGTGTTTTAACTAAAGGGTTACTTTTTCGTATAAAATAATGTAATATCTAACATACGACAAACCCTATTGACAATAATAATTTATATATTTTTTCGAGTTCCATTATTTCTATACTGCTTAATGCTGCGTCACTGACTACAGGATATGCTTAATGCTTTATTGCTGGGTACAAAAATAAATACAGAAATAAAAATTGATCTCAATTGGCATATGAGGAATCGATAGCTAAGAAATGGCTAATTGTAAATTAAAGTTATTTGAGTTAGCAATAACAGTAAATGCACTTTGCACAAAATATGTACAGGTGGAATTAATGCCTGAGGCATTCTCCACTAGAACACCTTCGTAATGTTGAAAAATTAATACTTTTCTGTACCAGATCATCGCGAATAACCTACAACCTCAGCGAAGCAGCGGAATTGATCCCAAAATCCAGCTACTTCAACTCCACACTGCCTGTAATCATCATCTCTCATGGCTTTCTATCCAACCCCGACACCGAAAGCGTTACTGCTCTTGCGGAAGCGCTTCTTAATAAAGGTAGGTGAAAATTTTGTAAATATAACTTGCTGCAAAGTTTTTTTGTACTACCAGAGGATGAAAGAAGACAAGACAAAAGTTTGTGTAATCCACAAATATTTGTTTCGGGTCTGGGTGTTGTGGGACCACAAGTTCGTCGTACTCACGACGCAGTTTAACCTAGTGTGGGGTCCGACTAAATGTGACCCGTCACATTAATTTAACGCTTATGGGTCCCTTGGTGCATTAGCAGTATTGTATTTCTTGCAGGTGAATACAACGTGCTAGCCTTGGATTCGAGTGCGTACATCTACTGGTTCTACCTCCGAGCCACTACCTACGTGCGGTATATCGGGGAGAGACTAGGAGAGGTGCTCACGGCTATGGTAGAAAGTGAGTTTATTTGCCTGAATATATACTTGGTAAGAGGTTTTGTAAACTAAGACACGTGGTAATGTTGGTGCATTAGCGGATCAAGATCATAATTTGATGTGGGCAAGGTATATTTCGCGAGGCCCTCTTCTCCTTTCCGGACATGCATCGACTTACTTTTGACAGTTTCAATTTTTATCGTTTTGCGACAGCGCCAAGGGTTGCTTAACTCGCTCATCATTTACCGACAGTAATAAAGTAAAGTACTAATTATAATTGAATTTCCAGATACCCTAGACCCGACATTGATCCATCTAATCGGGCACAGTCTGGGCGCACATATCTGCGGGTTCACGGGCAAGCGTTTCACCCAGCTCACCGGAGAGCGTGTCGGCCGGATCACCGGGCTCGACCCGGCTGGGCCGTGCTTCTTCAACGTCAGCTCGGACCTGAAGCTCAACGCCACAGACGCTGACTACGTGGATGCTATCCACACAGCGGCTGGGACTTTCGGAATTAATGTCCCAGTTGGTAAGGATTTTAGAGGACTTTTTACAATACTTGTCCTGTATAATACCACGCTGGTCTAATGCGGGTTGGTGGATTTGATATTCAAAATTCTTTTGGAGAAATCTCAGGTACTTACTACACCGTTAAAACGAGCACTAGTTTACAATAAATGGATACACACGTAACTTTAAAAGGTCGAGGTTTCGAACTTCGACTTTTTACAAGACATTTCTTTTTTTCTGCTGGGCTTTATTCCAGTTAATGCCAGTTTAATGCTAGTGCCCAGTGCCATTCCTCCATTATCGTCTGACCCCCACAACCCGTAACGGGAACCAATTTTCTCCATTGCCTTGTCCGTTAATCATTATGCAACTAGTTATAATTTTAGCACGCGATTATAAATCTAAATAACATAGGTTGGTTGGTTGGTGCTATCGTTGGTTGACACTATTGTTGGATTGCGCTACACTTATCATCAGGTGTGGCGTAGTCACTTTGCCCAGCCAGGATAAAAAAAACATTGGTCTAATGCGACCATATTTAAGATAAGAAACCGGTGAAGTTCTGAGTTCAAATCGCAGATCGGGAATTCATAATTTGATATCATTTTGATTTTAAATAATCACATATGAGTTCACCATGGATCGTGACGGCACGATAGATTCCGCACGTATCCTATGCTAAATCCTATTGACAAATATTTGCTTCGGGTCTGAGTGTTGTGGGACCGCAAGTCCTTCGTAGTTCCTGATACCCACGATACAGGTTAACCCAGTGTAGGGTCAAGACTATGTGTGTGTAAGGCTGATGGGTGTAATTTTATATTAGTAGTACTTCTGTATAATTGTACCGAAGAACATATTGACTGGACCGGCCCCATATTATGCAAAATAGTGGGTTCCAGGGGACAAACTGGGGTAGGCGCTTCTGCCATCTGCATGCACAGGTCCACAGAGTTCAAGTTTTCATGCATATATGACAAGGGCGCCATGTTTAGATCTCCAAATGATAGAGCTACGCCTTGATAGAGTATTCATATCCGCCCGGATAGCGACAACCGCACACATTGGTTTGAAAACCTGCCATAGTGATTCACTTACTTTGTGTGGATCGCGTTCTAGGATCAGCCAATGTATATCCGGTGATCCCGAGGGGCTTGCGACATGACTTGATGGTTGTTTGGGGTGGGTATAGTACATCCTTGTTTCACTGTGCCTGTATCGGTCATCCACCTATCCTGTCACAGGCCCCTCGATTTGCTTCTTCCCTCTCCGAAGAGCGAAAAAGCATTTATACAGGCCGGCATGACTCGTGCGACCACCGATAAAGTCATTGTATGTCTATGGTCGCTGGTTTATTGGACTGCACTACGCTTACCATCAGGTGTAGTGCAGTCACTTTGCCGTGCTCGGATAAAAAAGACACTTTGTTGACAGCATGGATAGGCCGGTTCGGTTAGCTTTTTACCATAGTCAGAACCGAGTCGGGTATCAAACTATAGCTTTATGCATTGAAATAAAACCAATTTAAACGGATTTTATCGCGGTTTTTAATTTAATTTTTGGTCCGATCTACGCAGCAAAAGAAATATAAATTTGATTTAATTGATAAATTTGATTAATATTTGTAAATTGAAGGTAGACACTGTAACATTAACTTTTCTGGACAACCTACACCTCAGTCCATCCCGTGACCACGAAGGCTGAAAAGCTTTCGAAACGTCGGGATCAAAATTAAAATTAAAAACCGCGATAAAATCCATTTAAATTAGTTTTATTTCAATGAGTAACATTCGCGTAAACGTAAGAAATCATTATATAGCTTTGTGCGTCCAGGTCAATCCGACTTCTTCCCAAACGGAGGCGCGGAGCAACCTGACTGTGTGGAAGAGACATGCAGCCATTCACGTGTGTGGGATCTGTACACCGAGTCGGTCGAGAACACGGAGGCCTTCCTCGCGGTCAAGTGTTCCGGAGGTTGGGACGGCTTTAGAGAAAATAACTGCGAGCAGAATACAACGTAAGTAATATGGTATAGCACCAATCAGCATGCTGGTTACTTCCTGGATATTTTTATAACATATACCGGCAAACGAGTAAATGGGTCACCTGATGGTAAGTGATCACCGCCCATGTACAATACTAGAAGAATCATAGGCGCGTTGCCGAGCTTAGAGAAATGGAATAATAAGGGTTTGAGAAGGGTAGGGAAATTTGGGCTTCCGGATATCTCACTCACCGTACGAAACGCAGCAGCAAGCCGCTACTTTAATTACGTGCCGGCCCATTCATGCTGTAGACAAAACTGTCTACAGCGTGGCTCTACCACTCATAAAGGTTAGACGTGTTCGAGCGTTATAGATCCCTTAAATTTCAAGGAATATTTTTTTTTATCCTGGCCCGACAAAGTGACTACACTGGACCTGATGTTGAGACATTGGACTCCTCGAAGGGCGCCAGAATTATGTCGGCCTGAGTTTACTGGAGATACATTGGCTAGTGACACATTAAAGAGGTCATAACCCATGAGTTTGTTTCGGCATTTTTTCTCATGGCTCTAGCCACGAAATGCCGATAAAAGATAAATATATAAATAAATATAATCTAGTATAAAATTATTAACATGTAAAATGATATTTATGATCCAATTTACAGAATAAATGATTTGAATTTGAATTATTAGTGTAAATATGCATCAGTATAATATTAAAGTCTTTTTTTTTAGCGTGATGGGATACGGGACCACCTCTGATGTGCAAGGTATCTACTACCTTCAGACTGCCTCCAGCTCACCCTACGGCCTGGGAACGGAGGGCACAAACTATACCAACACTGAGGGCTTGCTCAAGAGCTTACAATCCTTCTAGACTTCAATACGATATTACTTCAAATAGCGAGGCCCTAACCTCTGTCGGTTAATATCACCCCACATTAAGAGCGGTTACGCACTACATCCGATTCGAATCCGATCCGACCCCGTGAAAATATGGATCTAGAAAACTCGGACCGAATTCGGATATCCCTTACGCACTAGTCCGATATAAACACTAGATGGATGCCTGCCGCGTCACCCACCCCGCCGCATACACCCCCCGCCCCGCTGCCTCTCTGCTCGTACGCAGTTCGGATTCAAGTCGGACGCAGTGCGCGAGCGTCCATAAAAATAATACTATGGCTACTTCGGTCCGTCAACGGTCCGTCAAATTTATCTCCGGGATGGAGATTCTAGAAAAATCGGATGACGGAAATCGGATCTAGTGCGTAAATTACCATAGAAATAGTTCTACGCCTACGCCGGACCCTATTTTCACGGGTTCGGATCGGATGTAGTGCGTAACCGCTGTAACGCTCACCACACCTAACAGCGACATACTACAACTCCCCTACAAAATAAAACACAGATTAAAAAAAAAATAGTGTATTACTGCACTTAAACAACGTGTTACAGAAAGGTTTTTTTTATTTGATTCGCGCTCGATGGTAAGTGCTACGCCTGCCCATAAATATAAGAACACCACACAGAACTTTGAATTATAAAGCAATGCATGGCACTGAACTGCGCTAGTCACACCGAGACATAAGGTATTAAGTCAATGTCCAGTAATTTCACTGGCTTCAATGTCCTTCAAACCGAAACACAATAGTGCTTACACACTGTTGCTTGGCGGCAGAAATGGACAAAACGGTGGTACCAATCCAATCGTTTGATGAAAACGAAAGTGCTATATATTTATATCCTGGCAATGCAATCGGATTTGGTACTACGAATTGGGTTTGTTGTCGAATACTTCTCGTAAATTTGACCACAAATTTCTGTAACACGATCTAAAGAAAGCGACTTGTAATTATTCGGCAATAACTAAAAAAAAAAGCCATAGTTTCTGAATAATTACAACGACGAAATTTTACGACACTTAGGTTCAGTTGTTATTTCTTAACAACCGTTGTTTAATTAGTTGTTATTTAATGATTTCTTATGTTTACGCGAATGTTACACATTGAAATAAAACTAATTTAAACGGATTTTATCGCGCAGATTTATTTAATTATTGGTCCCGACGTTTCGAAAGCGAAACCATGAACGAAAACGCGATAAAATCCGTTTAAATTAGTTTTATTTCAGTATTTGTTAAATCCGCCATTTTAACGTTAAATATTTTTGATACTTTTTATGTAAAACATTTGTTATAAATAAAAAACGTTTATATTTAAAACAAAGCATCTTTATTTGTAATACCTATCTGATTATCCTCTCATTCGAATATAAAGTAAGTAGGGACGACTTCATACAAAAATAAACATCTCATATAATAAATAATATACGTTTACTTACAAACGTTGCTTAATGCCAGCTGTCAAACGTGTCACAATATTGGTCTGTGGCATTGTGATCATATTTAAATATATATTTTATTTTTAATTGAATGACGAGACGAGCAAGACGCTCGCCTGATGGTAAGCGCCACGGCTGTATAAACAGAAGCAACACCACACAGAACTTTGAATTACAAAGCACTACATGGCACTGACCTGCGCTCGTCACCCGGAGACTTAAGATGTTAAGTCTCATAATGCCCAGTAATTTCCCTGGCTTCAATGTTGCAACATTTTATACGCAATTATTAAGTGTGTTCATAGAAAAGTTTAAAAACCTAATGTTCTTGCAACGTTTATAAGTAAAAGTGTACAGTTAAAACAATAAGGAAACTCGAATGCAGTCACAGAAACGAACACGATAAAAATGTGTTATAAAGTACATTTTTACACTCGAAATGTACTCAAACACCGACACCTTGATCCTTTTCTACGACTGCACCTCATAACACAAATCTACAGACTAGTCGCTAAACAAATCTCGTTGTCGAGCGACGCGTCCGTAAATAAATATCTATAGAATAAAAGACAAAATATAAAAAAAGGACAATAGAAAATGTCTGATTCAAAATCAGCGAAAAATAACTCAATGATAAAAACTTATAGCTTAAAATAATGTTTTACATCTAGCGTTTAAGAAATATATTAGTATATAAATTGTACAATGTCGTGTCTGTACCACAAGCGTGCAGTGGGTTGGTTTTGTTTAGCAATTTTTTTTTCGGGTTTTTATACAAAATATTAGAAGAGTTTGTTTTAAGTTATTTTTGATTTTTTTAAAGCAGAGCATTGAGGCTTAGACATGAGCCTACTGCAATTTGAATCTTGCATTGGAAGACGGTAATTTTAAGATATAAAAACTGCATTGTCTGGCTGCCCACTTAATCTCTTTGATAAGATATTTTTTGCAAAAGACACGTCTGCATTTTATAACGTACAAAAAGTATTTTTTTCCCGCCAAAATCAACCCACTGCACCGTCCCTCGTTTCACAGATATATATTTACGCAAACAGACAAGAAAAAAAAACACTTTGTGTCATGTTCTAGCTTTATATCTAGACTCTCATCCCTAACACGAGGTGCGAGTCCCTAACCCAACCCTCTGGAATGTCCGGTTTAAAAATACAAAAATGATAATGCGATGAGAAAATAGCGCGATAGCTTATCAATAACGTTTCAATATCGTGCGATGAATAGCGTATTATATAATACCTGTTATTTTTATAACAACTTTTCCTAATAACGACGTGGCGTTATTTATAACGTTTCTTTTTTTTTTTATGAAAATATTATAAAAACAATGAAATGCCCAACTGGCCTTACGATACGGTGCGAAAATTCTAAACATTGACCAACTAAGCCATATTCTGGCGGTGTTATCGACTTGGAAATCATTATATTTTGACTGGATTGGATGTAAGAGAAGTGAAATTTGGAGCCAAACAATAATGAAAAGACTCCTTGGTGCAGCGCGCGTAGTCGGCTGTGAAACTAGACAGCGCGGGTTCGACCCCCGTACCGAGACCAATATACTCACGGTACACTATAATCACATCTTACTGTGATGACTATGTATGTGAACAATCTAGTTAACCTTGATATATTAATTTTTCATTTGTTATACAAAATGTAACCACGTTATTTTATCAGTTATAGAAGCAGTCTTGATGTGCCATGAAATTATCGATAAACGCACGTATATATGTTACTTCGTCCACAAATAATATTGATTTTATTTTATTTCATCTTTAAACAGTTCACACCGTTGTTATTCAATGGTGTTAAGCTAGACCATTATAAATTACATCATCTATTCACTTCCCATTTTACTTGAGAACGCATAGTCATGAAAAACAGGTAAACTTTTGACATTTTCCGTCAAAATATAGAAACCTCCAAGTCGATAATATCGCTGCACATTTAGCCAAGCCGTATAAAAATGCACGTACATCCGCCGATTTGTCCCAACATAAGTTTCGCACGTAATTCTAACTCTTAAATAGTAGCACCTAATTGGTGATTATATATGACGTCACTTCGGTCTCGTCCAATAGTGGGGGTCCGACAGACCTTAGGTGCCTTAAGACAGAATAACTAGATATCTGTAAATAGACTGCATACACGAACTTTTTAAGTGTATTCAATTTAATATCATTTCCCATATATAATTAATTTCATAAATAAACATCGATATATTGACCATATCGATAATATTGATCACTATTGAACGAGCCCGATGTTAGAGTTCTAGCAACACTTTATAATATATTTTACTGTAACTTTTCGCGTGAGTGCTTGTGACCTTTTTGTTGAAAAGCAATACTATTATAATCTCTTGTATATATTTTTCATAAGTTAATTCGATTAATTCGTCAATAAATATGGCTATTCTTATTTTTAACAACAAAACACTAGATTCGATCGTGAATGAATCATATCGACTGTTAAACACAGAAAAGGTCACAAGTCACTCGATAAATAAACAATTCGAATTAGTCCCGCGCTACATTGTATTGTTTATTGTGAAATTTAAAACGAAAACATTTAACACGAAAATATCATAGGCCGGTCGCTAACAGATTGATTCGAAGCGTAATCGACGTGCAGGCACTTTGACGTCGTTTATCTGTTATTCGGTCACGTAAAACTACATTTATATACGCTGATAAGTCAGAAATCGGAGCGTAACTCTTATTACTCTCGGATTTTACCTCAATCTCCACTTCACGTCGACTTTACAGTTAGCGACCAGCCATACGTTCCTTTTAAAATCTAAAAACGGTGGTCTAACTCGTGTGACATGGTTAAAGCTATCACGTATAGAAAAAGTTCTTACTGTTGTGTCTGAAAGATTCGACCGAATATGTAAAAACCAATTCCGTTTCAAAACTGTCGATAACTAGTTACTTTATGTAAATTATTTTTACCGAATACTGTACAATAAAATTTATCGATATCGATAAACGTGAGTGATCATAATAGATCACAATACCGTAATCCTTATACATACTGAATATACATATCCTGGCGTTACATATTCAATCAAATCCCCCAAACACATATGAATGTGAATTATCATACTTCAGATTACATGAACACTTTATTTTTTTACTATGGCAACATTATCATCAACTATCGAAGCCTTGCCGATCGGATGCTTGCAAATGCCTTAGCTTAAACTTAAAAAAAAATAATATCAATGCGCATCGATAAAAAAATATCGATACTTAATCGAAAAACTCGCAGCGTGTCGACGTCACAACATCGATATTAAACATAATTAATGATATTTTAATTATTCAATATAAATGTTTTTTCAATAACTTAACAATAATATTCGCAGTGTTCTTATATGCTAGTACGTACGGTGACCGTCGTGTGACCACCGTGTTGTGACGGGCTAGTGTTGTGCGCGCTGGTGATAGGTGACTGTAGTGTTGTGACACGTTAAGGCTGCGTGCTCTGTTGTTGGATTTCGATTTTTTCGACAGTCATGTCTGGATTCATCGCTGTGGCCTCCTACGATGAAAAAATATTAAACACATAAATTAATTTATACTGAATTTTATACATTATTTTATACGGAATAGAAAATATTATTTATAAATATTATTAATTATTTTTAATATAAAAATAACCCTTTTGTTAAAACACAATCAAAATCGATTCAGGCCTCCGGATATCTCACTTACCATAAGAAACGCAACAGCAAGCTGCTACTTCACACTACTTCGCACTTCGGTTTTCTGTGAGACAGCAGTAACGACCCGGTCGACCATGCTGTAGACCATTGTTTCCCAACGTGGGGCAATTTGATAGTTAAGGGGGGCAATATTGCAATTGCAATATTACATTTAAATGAAGGTTAAATGCAATGCTAGATATTGGTGACAAATTTAACAAAAAAAATGTTAAGGTGGGGCATGGCCTAAAAAAGGTTGGGAAACACTGCTCTAGACAAAACTGTCTACACTGCCGGACGTTGCTATAAAAAAATCAGTTTGAATGTGTGATTGTGTACCTGTATGGCCTCGGCGAGTGCGCGATCATGGTCGATCGGGTCCCCGTCTGACTGGATGGTTATCTTCTGTTCCACGCGTGTCTCTATCACGCCGTTACGCTCCGTCTTGTACTGCACAACACACAACACAATACACAACCGTGTTAAAGAAAAAGTGTGCTCATATAATATGATGGTCGCTGCATACACCTAACGAAACGAGCAAAGTGGGTCATCTGATGATAAATGACCAACCTTAAAGGGAAGGGAAAATTAAGGCATTGGAAAGGGGGGGGGGGGATTTGGGCTTCCGGATATCTCACTCACCGTACGAAACGCAGCAGCAAACGCGCTACTTTACGTCGGTTTTCTGTGTGACAGTGGTAACGACCCGGTCGAGCCGGCTCATTTATGCTGTAGACAAAACTGTCTGCAGCATGGCTCTACCACTCATAAACATGTTACTCCTTCGATTGAAAAGAAAATACTTTATTTATATATTTATCTATGCAATGGAGGCTTAAATATGTGAACGTAGCAATAAAAATATTTTATCTTGGCAACAATGTTTGTTGTATGGCATCCCAATGACGTGTGTTATTAAAGTGTTGAAAAATGGCATCCTATCGTTGAAAAAAGCGTGTGATAATCCCAAATTCCAAATCCCTCTCCACTTCCCAATCCTAATTATCCCTTTCCTTTAAGGTCGGCAACGCGGCCATGATTCTTCTAGTATTGTGGGCGTACATGGGCGGTGGAGATCACTTACCATCAGATGACCCTCTTACTCGTTAGCCGGTCTATACTATAAAAAAAAAGTGATCGTGAACATTTAATTAAACTTCCATTGTGCAAGTCATGTACGTTTTTTAACCAACATAACAAGTCCAAACAAAATAGGAATAAAAGCGGGTGTCCTACCAACTTCCTTCCAAAATATTCATTGGCATTTACAATCTGAAATAGGTGTTCAAGGCAAAGAATATGATGATGATTGAAATGATGATGATGATGATGATGAAGATGATGATTCAAGTGGAGTGTACGATCAGTACTCACGGTGATGGTTTCGACGGTGCGAGTCTTGGAGCTGATGGTCTGCGAGGAGACCACCTCGCCGTCTGGGCCCACCGGCTCACACTCCGCCTCGTCAGCGATGCTGGCCTGCGGACCACTACTCATCTGCAACAAACATTCATATACATTATAGGTGGTCTGGTAGATATGTTATCGCCATACGATCGCTTATAAGGGATAAGATAAGCTGGTGGTAGGATATTCATATCCACCCGGATAGCGACCACACACCACACCTTGTGTGGATCGCGTTCCAAGATTAGCCAGTGTATACCCGGTTCTCCCGAGGGGCTTGCAGCATGACTTGAAGGTGGGTTGGAGCAGGTATAGGGTTATAATTGTATCCCTATGCCATCCGTCTGCCCTGTCACAAGCCCTTGGATTTGCTTTTTCCCTCCGAAGAGAGAAGACTGAGATTCTGGTGATCACCGATGAAATCATTGTTTGTCGGTGGTCGCTAGTTTTTTGGACTGCACTACGGTTACCATCAAGTGTAGTGCAGTCACTTTACTGTGCCATTCCGAAGAGGGAAGAAGCAAATCGAGAGGCCTGCGACAGGACAAGCGGGTGGCCTGTGTGTGCAGGCACAGAGATACAGAGATGCACCCCTATACCCGTCCTAACCAACCATCAAGTCATGGTGCAAACCACGCAGGAAAAACGCGGGTCACTATGACAGGTTTTAAAACTATGTGTACGGTTGTCGCTATCCGGGCGTGTATGAATATCCTACCACTAGCAAAACCTGTTGTTTGTAGGCTTAACCCTACTCATTAGTAGAGAGCCGTATCCAGTTGATTTTTTTTATCCTGGCAAAGTGACTACGCTACACCTGATGGTAAGTGTAACGCAATCCAGGAATAGTGTCGACCAACGACAAACAGTGTGTCTATCGTAGGCGGCAAGATCATGCCGGCCTGCCTAACTACTTCTTCACACTCCGTTTAAAGGACCCTATATTATAGGAAGGAGGGAACACGTGTGCTGGCAAACTATTCCACAAAAACTATTCATTCGACAGCCTCCGTGGCGCAGCCGGTGAGTAGCCGGCTGTGAAGCGAGAGGCCGCGGGTTCGATCCCGGCACCGAGACAAATGTTTGTGTGATCCACAAATATTCGGTTCGGGGTCTGGTTGTTGTGAGACCGAAAGTCTCTCGTAGCTGGTGGGAGGATACTTGTATCCGACCGAATAGCGACCACCGTACACTGGTGCTAAAACCTGCCATAGTGGCCCACCTTGTGTGGGTCGCGTTCCAGGGTCAGCCAGTGTATATCCGGTTCTCCCCAGGGAGCTTGCCCTCTGATCCTAACCCTTTTCCCATCCCTTTTTCCTTCCCCTCCCCTTGGCGCTTTGACAGGCCGGCATGATCTTGCCGACCTACGATGGACACATTGTGTATCGTTGGTCGACACTAATCTTGGATTGCGCTACACTTACCATCAGGTGTAGCGTAGTCACTTTGCCGAGCCAGGATAAAAAAGTTCTTGATACCCACGCCACAAGACTCGTATCTGACTGTGGGTCAGGACTATGTATGTGGCAGTTGGGTGTATTTATTTATTATTCATTACTCATTCATTATATAGGTTCATCACTCACCCTGGTGGTTGCTCCGTGCACCATACTGCCGAAGGGTGCGTTACCCATAACCGTACTCGTCGTTGTGGTCTTGTATGAGCCGGGCTCCTGTCGAATGTACATTGACATAGTTAAATATTGCAGGACAAGTTTATTAAATTTGTGCTTTTTTTTTTTTATCCTGGCTCGGCAAAATGACTACGCTACACCTGATGGTAAGTGTAACGCAATCCAGGAATATTGTCGACCAAAGACAAACAGTGTATCTATCGTTGGTCGGCACAATCATGCCGGCCTGCCTAACTGCTTCTTCACACTCCGTTTAAAGGACCCAATATTTAATTGAATGACGAGACGGGCAAGTCGCTCGCCTGATAGTAAGCGCCACGCCTGCCCTTACATAGCCATATAATCAAATAATCGACCATATTCAACTCTTTGGTTGACATACAAATATAACCACTCCATAATATACATTTTTTTTTATTATCTGATTAGCGCCACGCCTGCCCATAAACAGAAGCAACACCACACAGAACTTTGAATTACAAAGCACTGCATGGCACTGAACTTCGCTCGTCACCTCGAGACATAAGATGTTGTCTCATAATGCCCAGTTATTTCACTGGCTTCAATGTCCTTCGAACCGAAACACAACAGTGCTTGCACACTGTTGCTTGGTGGCAGAAATAAGCAAAGCGGTGGTACCAACCCAGACGGTCTCTCACATACGAGGTCCCTACCACCTTGTAAATATTTTATTATTAACTTTAATAATGAGACACCTGGCCTATAAACAGAGGCAACACCATACAGAAATTTTAATTACAAAGCACTCAAGGCGTTGAACTGCGCTCGTAGCCTTGAGACATGGGATGTTAAGTCTCACAATGCCCAATAATTTCAATGGCTTCAATATCCTACTCGGGATACTGAGGACCTACCACCTTGTAGACAAAGCTCAATTAAAAGCAAATATTCGATTCGGCAGTATTCGATTACAACTGCTTATCAAAACTTTCAACTGTTTTGTATGCCAGGCTTTAGAATTATACATAATTATAAAGTTATGATTAAAACCAACGTACCTTCGAATTCTGAGTATTTTTCTATAAAGGGGAAAAATGTAGAAAATTTCATATCACACTCCATGCATCATGTAACGTGTAACACAGTATGCAACATGCAACAGAACAACGTACGTAACGACTAACATGCCACACACGCACACGTTCTAAACAGACATATATTTGAACTAAGATTTTTGTGTGTAATTTATCACCAAACTTTGAACCCAAAACAAGTTTTTTTTTATCTTGGCTCGGCAAAGTGACTACGCCACACCTGATGGTAAGTGTAGCGCAATCCAGGAATAATGTCGACCGACGACAAACAGTGTGTCTACACCAGTTTTAAATGCCAATTTTAGTAACCGGTTTTAGTGTTATTGCCACCAAACTTTAAACCATAAATAACCATAGTTTAGGAGTCAATGTTCGGTGAAAGACTGTCCTCTAATACTAACGTGTTGGCCCCTACGCAGACCTTTCTTAATTTATATACGTTACTATTTGATGGTTTTTCAACCCCTATGCTTACTTGACCTGTAAAAATATCCTTTTGATGAATGGATCTTCAAATGTTTCATTTATGATGTTAATATGAAATGGTTGATTATTGTATGATCAATGGAAATGTTAAAATTAGAACCAGCTTAGTTGGAAAAGTAATATAAGTTTTCAATTTTCATCATAAATATTTAAAAACTTCAGCCTATATTTGGACGTAGTTATTCAAAAAGGAACCAACCCACAGCAAAGTAAAATGGAGATACTGAATTTGTTTTGCAAAATTCATTAATTTGTATAATGGGCACTTTTGCACCAGGTACGGTCCGGGGCGGTCTCTTCGATTAATATTTCTTATTTTGTTATAAAATTTAATGTATTATTTTATTGCAAGTGTATTCTTTTACTATAAAAATAGAATGTAATTATTTATAGATAGTTTAGATTATATAGATTCACACAACTTTAAGTTTAGATTATCTAGAATATATTACCTCATTTACTAAATTACATTGCTATAAAATTAGCAAAATGACATTCAGTTTAAATCGGTTATCAATAATAATAAAGCTGTATGTATTTAAATTGATTTTAATACCCTATATTTTTTTCAAATCGTACATGGAAAACTATATTTCATGCCTGATTATTCAAAAAAACTACGAGATAAAATTAGTTTAACTTATTGAATTTAGTAAAACAAAATCAGTATCCCCATTTGAGCTTGCTGGAGGTTGGTTCCTTTTTGAAAAAAATCACTAATTTTTTTAAGCGTAGTGCAGTCCAAAAAACTAGCGATCACCGACAAACAATGAGTTCATCGGTGGTCACCAGAATCATGCCGGCCTGTATAAACGCTCCTTTTATCTTCTTTACCATTTCCAATGATCACCGTCCGTAAAAGTCACCACTTACCGTGACATAATAATGGCCTTCGCCGCCGGCGTCGTCCAAATCGATTGGCGTGCCAGAGTCGCCGCTGCTCCACGAACTCGCCGAGCCGCGTCTGGCAAGCTGCCAGCCGTGACATGCCAGGTGTCACGTGTCACGGGTCACACGTCACGCGTCACACGCCAGACGGTTATCACAACGGTGAGCGGTGAGTATGATGTGATGTTACCACCGGGTTAACGTTGCATGCGACGTTGATGGAAAGGGGGTGGGGAGAGGGGAGAAAAACAAAACGGAAAATTAGAGAACGTGCAGTCAGTATGGCAGCTTTTCATGGTCGAATTATTAATATTAAGTAAAATATGTTTTGTTATTATTTGTGTTGAGATATTGTATTTAATAGTTTTGTAATATATTTCACCAGTAAAAAACACAAACAAAAGCTTGTATTACTCAATAAAAATTAGTAAGAAAAAAATATGAAGAGAGACTTGGATACAGTCCACAATAATTAATAAACATCTATCACAAGTCTTTTGCCGACTTATATTTTACAGGACAAAAAATACGATGACAATTACGTAAACATTTTTAAACAAATTGATAAAGATGTTTTAGATACATAAACATCTTATTTCTTACAAAAATAATTTTGTTTGCTTTAAACCAAATTGAAATGATTTTAATTATTATAATATGACACCCCACACGATTGTCAAAATGATTAATCATGATTACTTATTGCATAATGATGGCCAAAGCTTATTTATCAAACCATGCAGCGGCTTAAAACTTTGGCAGTGTCGGAAATGTATTTGAAAACTTCATAAGAAAGCATTGTATGAGACATTCTCAAAGCCCATGTCTGTCTTTGAATTTTTGACAAAAAGCTGTCATAAACGAAGCGAAATCATAAAACAAATAGAAGGAAAAAAAACTCAAAAGAATTTGATGTCCTTACATGCTAGATGGATGATCGCTTGGGCGTGAAGCTTCCACACTTTTGTTACATTGTTATACATTTAATTACAAATTCGTCAATTTCCCGAGTTTTAACACAATGTGTTACAAGGAACGTTGTTATATAACAGTATAACTCCCGTGTGGCAGCACCATTATATCAGAAGTGAGTATTACCTGGTCGCCGGTAGTGACCATCGTTTTCACCTCCTGCGTGAGTACCCGTTGCTCCTGTCTAGTGGCGGAGGAGGTAAGCGTGTGCGCGACCGTCTTCTCCTCCATCTGCTGTGTCTTCGCCTTGGTGTCAAGGTCATGGTGAGTGGTCGCCGTTCGAGTTGTCACCGCTCGCGCAGTCACGTACGGACTCTTCCCCTCCATTGGCTCAACACTTTCCGCCTACATTAGGTTAGACTAGCATGCTTTTACTGTACACATGATACTACTGAAGCCGTGAAGCTTGGATGAAATTAAATTGAGGCACACGATTAAACAAATAAAAAATAAACACATTAAAAAACGGGAATGGCGTCTCTTTTGCCGATTATTTGAATGTTATATAGAGAATGAGACGAACCTTGTTGGTGTGGGTCGAGAATGTGACCTCGCCGGTGCCGAGGTTCTCGACTTCATGTTCCACGTTGTGTGTGACGCCTTCATCATTCTTGGTGAGGAGTTGCTTGGTAGTTGTTTTCACGACGACAGGAGGCGTGGGCGTTTTCTTCGCCCGCTGAGAGATCGGGATCTTTGAGGACAGAGGGGTGGTGGAAGACACGAAACCTTGGTGCCTAATGTGCTCACTAGTAGTGTATTCCGTGAACGTTTTGGGCTCGTCGCCTCGCTGTGGGCTCTCGTCTTTTCCGAACGTGGAGAATTTATGCGTGTTCACTGTTTGAATGTCAATATTGGCTGGTAAGTCTTGAGTCTCCTTCTCTATAGTATAGTTTCCACTCTTATCTTCAAAGTGGGAGGGGTCAATTTGTGAATAGTGGAGAATAAGTTGTCCTGTTACAGGATCTCTCACAGCCGTGCTCGGGTCTATGTCACCAGTATCAGGATCGATGTCGCCGTACTCAGTCTTTATCCTGCCAGTGATGGGATCAATTTTGCCAGATAAGGTCATTGTTTGTGTCACAGTGGTCCGTGCTCCCTTGAGCCTTGGGTCATCAGGATCCACATCAATAGTTTCACCTGTGATGGGATCGATTATTTGATATAAGTAAACTGTTTTTGTCGTGATGATCCTACCGGTTACCTCGTCAATAGTACATTCCTTAGGATCGACTTCTTTCACACGGCCTTTCTCGTCTTTCTGGGTGATGACGTAAATCTTGATAATAATTAACCTGCCGGTCCTGGAGTCAATTTTGCCCAATTTGGTGTAAATTTCTCCTGTGCCAGGGTCGATTTGTGATGCTGAGTACAAAGGCTGGTTATCTTCGTCTACCTCTCCAGTTGCCGTGTAGATCTGTCCATTAACAGGATCGACTTTAATGAGAGATTTGTCGATGTCAGTCGCTCGTACAATGTTCCCGGTCTTGGGGTCAGTGCGACCATATATCGTAATGATGTAGCCAGTTACCGGGTCGATTTGACCAGCCGTGTACAGTACTTCTCCAGTCTGCGGGTCTTTTGGTCCTGCGACCCATATCTGATTGGTTTTCGGATCAACTTTAACGTTTTTGGGATCGTTGGAAACAATCTGTTTACCAGATACGGGGTCAACTTTGTTTTGAATGATCCTCAGACAGATCAACCTACCGACATCTTTGTCGGGTTTGCCAGACTTCGGGTTGATTTGACCACTCTTCAATATGAACTGACCAGTGACAGGGTCAACTTTTAGATCTTGGCTTTCAAATTTACCCGTCTTAGGATCGTTGTAGGTGACAGTACCCTTGACGAGATCAATTTGACCGTATTTGGTGTCAATTTTGTTGTTGTCAGGGTTGAGTTGACCAGTCGAACTTTCAATGGCGGAATGTTTAGATTCAATAACGCCTTTCTTGGAATCAATTTTGCCGACAAATGTGGTCACTTCGACAACTGGATCGATGTGAGTGCCAACCACAATGATTTGACCAAGTCTGGGGTCTGTTTTGCCTGTCTTAGGATCAATGGCGCCTTTGATTGTGATTATACCATTATTTTCGTCAATATCGACACGTTTTGTGTCAGATGTGTCTGAGGCGAATATGACGCCATTTGAAGGATCAATAACTCCGTATTTTGTTGAGATGTGTCCAGTGTCAGCATCGACCTTTCCTTTAGTGTGCTCAACAGTACCCGCTTCGATGTCAACTTTACCCGTTCTGGGATCTAAAGGACCTGTGATGGTTGTAATTTCCACAACTGGGTCTTCTTGTTTTGCCACACTCATTATCATTCCCATGTTGGGGTCAATCTTACCCGTCCTCGGATCAATAGCTCCGGAGTTGATAAATATTTGTCCAGTCTCTGTTAGAACCAGTCCATCTTTGCTCTGTTTCTGACCTGCCGCGTCAGTGATGACAATATTGCCCCTCTTAGAATCGATCACGCCATATTTCGTTTCAATCAATCCATTAGGATCGAGGATGCCAGTGAGGTGCTCAACTTCAGCAGTATTCATGTCAAGTTTTTTAGTCTTGGGATCGACTTTAGTGAAAATTACCATGATTTTAACAATTCTGCGCTTAGGCGGCTCTGGTGGCGCCATTGTAGGCTTAACGGGCGTCCTTGGTGTTGTGGGTGTAAGTGGTGCTGGCTTCTGAGCGTAACTACTAATGACAGGTGACGAAGTACGTATTGGTGATTGCAACGGCGATGGGGTTGAAGTTTTTACAGGAGCGGGAATTTGTTTGACGGGGGATACGCTAGCTCTCTGTGTCACTGGCGCTAATACTTGTTGTTTATCGACAATAGTCAACTGCTGAGCGAAAGTAGGTTCTATTTTGCCTGTGTTGGGGTCTATTACGGATGTTGTAATAATCAGGTTTCCAGTCTTAGGGTCGACGTCAGCTTGCTTTAGTTCTTGTTTGCCAGTTACAGGGTCCTTGTACAGAATTTGTCCGGACCGTGGGTCAATAATACCAAATTCTGTGTGTATTTTTCCGTCTTCGCTAACGTGGCCCTTAGCAGCGTCAACATTACCAACAGCGGCATCAACCGACTTGGTGTATGGGTCATATTTGCTAGTAACAATGACGAGACGAACTTCTCCCTTGGACATTGGAGGTTTGTGGTAAGGCACGACATTTTTGTTAACAATGCTAAATTGTTGGACGAGATTTGGATCCACTCTGCCAGTCTTCGGGTCGACAACAAGAGAAGAAACAAGCATATGGCCAGTAGCGGGGTTGACTTGAGCTTTCTTGACTTCTTGTCTTCCAGTCTTAGGGTCGGTGACAACAATCTCACCATTCGAAGGGTCAATAACGCCAACAGCAGTACGAATTTTTCCATCTGACCCAACGGTTCCACTAACCGTGTCAACATGTCCTTGACTTGGGTCGATCTTCTTTGTCCTGGGATCATATTTAGTTGTGATAATGACCAGGTGAATCTCTCTCTCAACAGGTTTGATATCCTTCTCAACAATAGTGAACTGTTGGGCTAAGGTGGAGTCTGGTTTTCCTGTCTTCGAATCGATAACTCCTGAAGCCAGGACAAGGTTGTTTGTCTTGGGGCCAACAGCAGGATCGATGAATGCTTGTCTGATCTCATGTTTCCCTGTCTTAGGATCGACGTATTCGATTTTTCCAGTCTTGGGGTCGATGATTCCATAGTTTGTATGCACTCGGCCGTCAGACGCCACAATGCCTTTCGAAGTCTCAATGTGACCATTAGGATTATCCAATTTCTTACTCTTGGGATCATATTTGCTTGTTATAATGACAAGTTGAACTTCCTTTCCGGGAACAGCTGCGAAAGTATCTCTAGGCTTTTCAACGACACTTATCTGTTGTCCTAGGGTAGGATCAACATGGCCCGTTTTAGGATCAACCACACCTGAAGTAAGCGAAAGATTTCCTGTTTTCGGGTCTACCGTGGCTTTCTTGGTATCTTTTCGTCCTGTGATTGGATCAATGGTTGTAACCTCGCCAGTGACTGGATCAACGTTACCGAATTCAGTATGAACTCTGCCATCAGCTCCCATCTTACCAGGAACTGAATCAACATGGGCATTAGTGAGATCCAATTTTTTGTTCTTCAGATCATATTTGGATGTTACAATGACCAAATTGACGTATTTAGGTTTGGGTGCGTCTTTGTCGACGACTATAAGTTGTTGAGCAAGAGTTGGATCTGTTCTTTGGGTCCTAGGGTCCAGAACTCCAGATGTAATTAACATATGGCCAGTTTTAGGGTCTGTCAGGGCTTGTTTCGTCTCATGCTTGCCTGTCACCGGATCAATATGTTCAATCTTGCCTGTTCTCGGATCAATGATGCCGTAATTACTGTGTACACGGCCATCAGATGAGACAACGCCTCGTGAAGTTTCAACAAATCCGTTAGGATGATCCAACTTTTTCGTTCTTGGGTCGTATTTGCTTGTGATGATAACGAGCTGTACATCCTTGCCAGGAACTGCAGCGAATGTGTCTTTGGGTTTTTCAACAATGCTAAGCTGCTGCCCAAGAGTAGGGTCTATTTGTCCAGATAGAGGGTCAACGACCGAAGAAGTGAGAAGAAGGTTTCCTGTCTTCGGGTCAACTGTAGCTTTTTTAATTTCTTTTCTACCTGTAGTGGGGTCGGTTACAACAACCTCACCGCTGTTGGGGTCTACCACTCCATATTCAGTATGGACTTTATCATCAGAAGTAATTTTACCAGGCACGGTCTCGATGTAAGCATCAGTCAAGTCCAATTTCTTGTTCTTCAGGTCGTATTTGGATGTGACGATGACAAGGTTAACAAACTTCTCAGGTACACCCTTATAATCTTTGTCTACAATAGTCATTTGCTGAGCGAGAGAAGAATCAACTTTTCCTGTCTTGGGATCAACGACACCTGAGGAAATTATAAGATGGCCAGTTTTAGGATCTGCGACTGCTTGTTTGATATCTTGTTTACCAGTTTTGGGATCAACGTATTCAATCTTTCCAGACTTAGGATCAATAACGCCAAAGTTGGTGTGAACACGACCGTCACCAGACACGATACCACGTGAAGTCTCAACATGGCCGTTAGGGTT
The DNA here is from genome assembly GCA_949126905.1 of Amorpha juglandis. Classification (NCBI taxonomy): domain Eukaryota; kingdom Metazoa; phylum Arthropoda; class Insecta; order Lepidoptera; family Sphingidae; genus Amorpha; species Amorpha juglandis. The sequence continues at coordinate 11,464,071 of OX421388.1, forward strand.
ATCCAATCTCTTATATTTGGGATCATATTTACTCGTGATTAGAACAAGTTGGACTTCCTTACCTGGCACCACCGCGAATTTATCTCTCGGCTTGTCAACGACAGTAATTTGTTGTCCTAGGGTAGGATCAACTTGTCCTGTAACAGGATCTACAACTCCAGACGTAAGGAGAAGATTTCCTGTTTTAGGGTCAACTGCAGCCTTCTTGACCTCCTGTTTTCCTGTGGTCGGATCTTTGAATGTGATTTCACCAGTTGCTGGGTCGACTACACCATAATCGGTGTAGACCTTATCATCATCACCGTATTTTCCAGGAATTGAGTCAACATGTGCGTTGGTTAGATCCAGTTTCCTGTTCTTAGAATCATATTTAGATGTAACAATGACCAGATTGGCGTATCTCTCAGGAACGCCCCTTGGCGCATCTTTGTCTATAACAGTCAATTGCTGAGCGAGAGACGAGTCAGTTTTTCCTGTCTTAGGATCAATAATACCTGACGTAAGGATGAAGCTGCCAGTTTTAGGGTCAATATGGCTTTGTTTAGAATCACGTTTTCCTGTCTTCGAATCGGTGAAGTGTATTTTTCCTGTATCGGGATCAAGGACACCGAAGTTGGTGTAAACTTTGGCATCTTTGTCACTAATAATGCCGTGAGATGTCTCAACGAAACCGTTGGGATTATCAAGTTTCTTATTCTTGGAGTCGTACTTGCCTGTGATGGCTACAACTTGCACTTCTTTACCTGGCACCGTGCCGAAAGTATCAATAGGTTTGTCAACAATGCTGTACTGTTGTCCTAGCGATGTGTCTAACTGTCCTGTTCTGGGGTCAATAACACCAGAAAGCAGAAGAATATTGCCCGTCTTAGGATCAACATGTGCATGCTTGATTTCTTGTTTGCCTGTTTTGTCGTCTGTAACAACAATTTCACCCGTCCTGGGGTCTATAACTCCATACTCGGTATAGATCTTACCGTCGGTTCCACTAAGCACTCCTTTTACAGAATCAACATGGGCAAAGTTAGGGTCAAGTTTCTTATTTTTCAAGTCATATTTGCTTGTGACGACCACCAACCTGACCTCTCTGTTGGCTTTAGTAGCGTCTTTTTCAACAATGCTAAATTGCTGACCGAGCGACGAGTCAACTTTGCCAGATTTGGGATCGATGACACCGGTGGTGATTAGAATATTACCAGTTTTTTGGTCAACGTAAGCCTGTTTGGGCTCTTCTTTACCAGTCTTAGGGTCGATGTAGTCAATCTTGCCTTTTCTAGGATCAATAAGGCCGTAATTGGAGCTGACGTTACCATCTGGGCCAACCACTGCCCTTGACAAATCCACGTGACCGTGAGAAGCGTCCAACTTCTTATGTTTACCGTCATACTTGCCAGTAATAACAACCAAGTCAACTTCACGACCAGGTTTGGCACCAACTTTATCACTAGACTTTTCAACGAAACAATACTGTTGAGCCAATGTTGGATCAATTTTACCAGTATTTGGGTCGATTACACCAGAAGTGAATAATATGTGACCCGATTTGGAGTCAACATGACCATTTTTGACATCTTGCTTGCCTGTGGCAGGGTCCGTGAATGTAACTTGTCCAGATTTTGTATTGATTAATTCCTTGTCAGTCTGGATCTTGCCGTTCGCTTTGTTTAAAGTTCCCTTAGCGATAAGAATGGTACCATTCGCATCGTCAAGTTTCTTCGTCTTCGGGTTATATTTACCAGTAATTATAACGACTTGCACTTCATTTGGTTTAGGAATGACCACTGGCAGAGGAGTTGGAGGTTCATGATGAGCTCTTTCAGCATCCAGTAGAGCTAGAGTAGGGTCAATAAGGTTTTTAGCTTGCTCTTTTAAAGCAGCAGATTCCACGTAGTCAATACCAGGTGTTTTAAGTTTACTTAAATCTTCAGGAGTCTTGCGTTTCTCAGCGCTCTCAGCGACCTTTTTGTCTTCTCCTGGAGCATAATTGAAAGCTAGTCCAGCTTTCTTCGTGGTAGGGCTTTGAGCATCAGCGCCACGTTGTTTCTCTTCAGAGATCGGCTCTTTGTCGTAACTGAACCCGCCTTGAATGAACGGTTTGGAGCGTGTAGGACTCTTTTCTGTATCCGTATACACGTAAGGCTTTGTGAAGCCTGGTTTGTCCTCCTTCGCTGGACTTTTTTCAAGAGAACTGTCAAGGTTCGAGCTATCGTTTGAGGTATCGAGCACGGCGACTTTGGCTTTCGGTTCCTTCTCTTTCTTGGGAGACTTTTCCCCTTTAGGTGATTTGTCACGTTTCGGAGACTTCTCTTTTGGCGATTTCTCTTTCCTGGGACCGAACAGCCCAAATCCTCCCTTTAGTGGGATCGGAACGAGGAGCGGAAAGGAGAAACAAAAAACAAAATATATAACATAAATTACAGAAATAAATGCGACGATACTGCGAATTTAATACCAACTTCAATTAAATTACCCAAGAATATGGTAATAAAATTACATGACAGTGTATTTCATATCTCTTAAAAAATTATATACTCCTCACATAACCAATGTCACATAATATACATTATAGTATTCTATGGATATTAGTGTTATTGGTACTAAAACGCATAGCAAACATAATATGTAAAATTGCATGTACATGCATCGCACCATATGTTCCGTCTAACATATAAAACTATGTATGTACATCGTTGTATAATACAAGTGTTGTCATACGTTGTGAGTGATGGGCGATCGTTAATTTTGTTTTTTTTTATAAAGCCAATTAGCTATTTCTTTTAATATGCACTTTTTAGTTTTAATTTGATTATTTCACCTGGGCCCCCATTACATATCAGCGGTTCAGTGCGGGTTAGTCTCATATTGCAGCACTTAGCTGTATGAGGGGTCCTATTATTTGAACCACATAATGTTATTTGTATACTCAGGTCTACATGTTTTCCTCCAACAATAAATGCCTTTGTTTTTTCTTTCTAAGATAAAATAAGAATAATTTTGCATAATTGTCAAATTAATTGTAATTTAAGATATCCCGTTTTACCAAATAATAGCAGTGTTCTTTCCGACACATGTTTATGAGTAAAAATACCATGGATTTATACTTATATCGAATTTGAACTAGATGAATTCTGAATACACAACAATTTCAACGAATCACTGTTTAGTGCTTCAAAAAAATTGCTTTCACAACAACTGGGTGTTTAGGTCATGAACCATTTATCGTCATGTACACATTAAACTAATATATAAATTAAGACCACTTACTACTACTATACTACCCACTTAAGTCCAATAAAACCCCCAAATCTAGTCCCTTTTCCCCAGAATTTGAGGAATCGATAGCCAATCATCCACCAATGCTGAGTGCTTTCTAATATCGTGATTGTATTTGATACGGACAAGACACGCCTAATATCGTCTACCATTCTCGCGCTGTGCTGATACGTACCTTGGACTTCTTAGGTGTCGTGTCCACGTTGTTAGTAAGGCCTGGATCGCTGGATGTGTCTGTTCCTGGGGATATTAGGGATTTTTTATAACATATGCCGGCAAAAACAATCCTTAAATCTCAGGGAAAGTGATCACCATAGTCCATATAATAATATCATTCGTGAATTATACTGTCAAACTGCTAAACTGCTGGAAAAGGTTTTTTTTATTATTGCCTTGATAGAGCAGACGAGTAAGCGGTCCCGCCTGATGGTAAGCGATCACCGCCGCTCATGGACATCAGTAATGCTAGGGGCACAGCCAAGCCGCTGCCTACCGTTAAGTAGTCTACGACGCTGGCTTTATGTTGACAGACTTCACACACCTTCGAAGTTCATAATGAGAATTCTCATCATCATCATCACTAGTAAAGGTTTGATATTTAGCACTATCTTAATAAAACATATTCATGGACACAGAACAATGGCGACACGGTGAAATACATGTCACCTCCAAAGGAGGGCGACTCCTGCATATGGTCTGCCACTTAGACTACCCACTGCCGTGTTTTTTATGGAATAGGTGGGCAATTAACAGGGGGATGGTGATAGAATGTGATCACCGCACATAAATACCCACATTATTGTGTTAGAAGAGTAACTTATTCGTTGAAGAGATTACAGGCTTTACATTATAAGCTGGTCTTTGAAGGAGTATTAATAATAATTAAAACAATATGTATTCACATTTTTTTTTATCCAAGTACGGTAAAGTGACTGCACTACACCTGATGGTAAGTGCAGTGCAATCAAAAACCCAGCGACCACCGGCAAACAATGAGTTTATCGGTGGTCATTAGAATCATTCCGGCCAGTATAAATGCTGCTTCATACTTCGAAGAGGGAAGCAAGTCGTGGGGCCTGCGATAGGACAAGCGGAATACCGATGCATGTACAAGAATACAAGGATGTACCCCTATATCCGCGTCAACCATCCATTAAACCATGTCGCAAGCCCCTCGGGAGAACCGCATATACACTGGCTGATACAGGAATACGCTCCACACCAGTTGTGTGGGTCACTATGGCAGTTTTTAACACCATGTGTACGCTGGTCACATTCCGGGCGGATATGAATACCTTACCACCAGCAAAATTAATATTTAATTGAAACATTTTCTTTTTCTTTTTTTTATAGCATAGGCCGGCAAACGAGCAAGTGGGTCACCTGATGGTAAGTGATCTCCACCGCCCATGTACGCCCACCACCAGAAGAATTATGGGCGCGTTGCCGACCTTAAAGGAAAGAGATAATTAGGGATTTGGAAGGGGAGGGGATTTGGGCTTCCGGATATCTCACTCACCGTACGAAACGCAGCAGCAAGGCGCTACTTTACGTAGGTTTTCTGTGAGACAGTGGTAACGACCCGGTCGAACCAGCCCATTCATGCTGTAGACAAAACTGTCCACAGCGTGGCTCTACCACTCACAGATACAGATACAAACATACCATTTTCAGCTGGTTTCCTCTCGGCAACTTTCTTCTCATCCTTGACAGGAGCTGTTGGCATCACCTTCACAGCCCCCGGTGGTGGTTTCTGCAAACAGAGATGAAGTGTTATTTTACAAAAAGGACATTGATTATTGCATCAAAACAAAAAAAGAAAGCATTTTGTATATTGCAAATGTGCTGGAAATTGATAGAGCGGTGGATATTAACTTTTTAACTTATCCAATAGTTTTTGTAGTAAACTCTGTTTCTATTTAATTGAATAGAGGTTACCAACATATTTTATTTGATTGAATGACGAGACGGGCAAGGCGTTCGCCTGATGGTAAGCGTCACGCCTGCCCATAAACAGAAGCAATACAGAACTTTGAAACACACTTTGTAAATTTGCGTTCCAAAAAACAACTATTGAAAGCGAAAGCAACGCGATAGCAAAACCCGCATGATAATGCAAAGTATGTTTGAAACACAAATTAATTTGTAATTGCTAATCAATTTATTTGGAATGGTATATAAATATTTGGTAGTATTGAAGGTCCCATTAGTCCGATTAACATTTTAATACTTTTTTAATGATTACTTTATACTTAAATACGGTGCTTTTGATATTATGATGATAAATATTTTAAACAGCCATCCAAGCAGTAATAGTAAAACATCACATATTGACAATATTTATTGGTAATCTTTCAATCTACTACAAAATCGATAAGAAATAAAAAAGCGAGGCATATTATTATACGAATTCAACTCAATTATACCCGCGGTGCAATGTGTGCGTGATGTGTTTTAATGGACACAATGTGTGTGTCTGTCGATAGATATACGACTGCCGCGGTACTGACTTGATTGACAGAACTGTCAGTACGGGCTTGTCGTTCTAAAATATTTTACAGCACGGCAGGCGATGCCAAAAAATATACAGGGTGTGGAATAAGACCTTTACTTAAATTTCGTACATGTGCATACAAAAATTCAATCAAATATTCTGGATAATTTAGACACAGGAAGTTATTTTCCGTTTTCAACAATTACTACATGCTGTATCTGTATGTGTTGCCGGTATCCTGTGACGTCGCACGCAGCACTCGGTTGCGCACAAGTACCTATTATCGCTTTAGATGCGTCGCGCCACAGCTTAGTGACCCGGTATTTATAATAAATTGTGTACTATTTCGTTAAATTTTTCGTGCCATTTAGTTTGTATGAATTTTATTATTTTTAAATTTCGTTTATATTTATATGAACGGGCATTGCATTTTTTTAAACTTAGGTTCGTATTGTCCTCCCACACCCGGTATATATTACCGTTATGTTGGCCATCGGTGCTACGCAATTACCGTCATCGATTTTTACAATTAGAGCCAGCACTGTCAGCAAAACAAGCGCGTTTTGTAGTAAAAAGCATCAGCATTGACATTACTGTCAATCGCTTTCCAAACGCGGCTAGAAGATCACGCACACACAGCAACACAAATGTAGTCGAATTTATTATAAATAAACTAAACTACGGTCTAGATATAAACATTCAATGGCATTTAGTATGTGTGATGTGTGTTTATGTTAACCTTTTCAGCCCTGTCGGCGAGGTACTCCCCCTCCAGCGAGGAGGCGGAGGAGGCGCTGGCGGTGCCTCCGGATTGACGACGCAGCTGCTCCGAGCCGCGTTAACAGTAGCATAGTAAATGAGGGTAGTACTAGTGCCGGATTGTGGAGTATTATTTTATGGAAGCAGCGATAGGTCAGTGGGGAGTGGTACGGACGGCCTAGACGAAAGTCGCAGGTTCGCAACCAGCCCCAAGAGTTAGAGAGAGTAAGTTATCGCCTGCTTTAACGATGAAGGGAATATCGTAAGGAAACCTGCATACCTAAGAACGCGATAAGATTTTTCGAAGGTATGTGAAGTCTGCCAAATCGCATTAGGCCAGCGTGGTAGATTAAAGCCTAATCCCTCTCATTCAGTAAAAGAGCCCCTTGCCCAGCAGTGGAAGGTATATGTACCTGCTTCCTTTTGTATTATGATACAGGGCTAGTATTATTTTATGGAAAACGAGCAAGTGGAATACATGATGGTAAGTGATCTCCACCACCCGGAATAGCAGAAGAATAATGGATGGATTGTTGACCTTAAATGAATGGAATGGGCATTGGGAAGGAGAGTGGTCGATTGGAGCCTCCGGTAAGCTCACCAACCGTAGGAAAGGCTACACCGAAACTGCTACTTTACGACTTTTTTTGTGAGCCAACGCCTCTAATGATCTTATTGATATAGATCTTACTGATGGTTTAAAGCTAAAATACATATTGTAATAAGACCGTAAAATCTCTGTCTGTCCATAAGAATAAAAACCTTTTTGCAATGGTAATCATCATCTCAAATTGGATGTTATAAATGTTTTTATTTAAGAAGAAAAAGAGATGCATATAGAGGGAGGGAGAGAGAGAGAGCGTAAACAAATCTGTCTACAGCGTGGCTCTAAAATTAATGATATATGGGAAGTATAGTCTTAAAGCAGACATCTGATGGTCGCGTCAAGCTTTAGAAGCGCGCGACTGTAATGCTTAGTCTTCTTTTTATCTAAGCACGTCAAAGTGACTGCACTGCACCTGATGGTAATACTACGCTTACCAAGAAAACCAGCGACTACCGACAAACAATGAGTTTATCGATGGTCACCAGAACCAGGCCGGCCTATATAATGGTGCTGCCATACCGCTGTTATAAAATATTTACAAACATTTTCTAACATTAAACATTTACTAACATTATCTAACATTGTGATAAAATGTATCAAAAGTTTGTTAACAAATGTTTAATAATGTTTGTAAACATTTTATAACAGCGGTGTGGCAGCACCATAAGAAGGCGAAGAGGGAAGAAGCTAATCGAGGGACCTGCGACAGGAGCTTCAATAGAGCGTTGACTCTGATCATGGAAATTGTATTTAAAAACAACCTATGAATCATCAATATGCCTACCAAACTTTCTGGAATTCGCTAACATTATTCAAACAATTACATCCAAACCAATATATTACCCACGCCGAGTTAGTTACTAGAGCTGTTTATAAAGTGTACTGCTGGAATTCTATATTATAAATAATGTTGTTATTTTTAACAGCAGAGCGGTTAGTGTGCACGCCTGTTTGATTTCTGATCCTACATATTGTTTTTATAGAGCATTAACTGAAGATGTAAAGATTATTTATGATTGAAATGGTGTATGAATTCCACGCTTGAATTGTGAGTTGGGAAACATCCAAACATGTTTTTTCCAGCGTTATAATTAATGCAGTATTCTGGAGTATATCGCTTTTTTAATATGTGATAATACGCCGACGCGACGGCGACACGTATACTTTGTATGCAGTTGTATAGGAGTATGCAAGTGAGACGACCTGATAAAGATCGCAGGAAGTCGCTGGATGCAGGCTGCTTCCAACAGGTCGGTCTGGAAATTTTTGGGGGAGGCCTATGTTCAGCAGTGGACGTCTTGTGGCTGATGCAAGTGAGACAAAGCACCGCGACACGCGACTGCTCGATATAGCTTCAGAGGGGCTTGGGACTTGATTTGATGACGTGGGGCGGGTATAGGGGTACATCCTTGTATCCCTGTGCCTGCATGGATCATTCGCCTGTCCTGTCGCAGGCCCCTCGATATGATCCTTCCCTCTTCGGAGTGTGAAGAAATATTTATACAGGCTGGCATGATTCTGGTGACCAGCGATACACCCACTGTTTGTCGGTGGCCGCTGGTTTATTGGACTGCACTGCGCTTACCATCAGGTGTAATGAAGTATGTTTGTCGTGCTCGGATGAAAAAACACTTTATATCTACTCCACGACTAACTGATCCTTCTATTTAGTTTCCCAGGAATTGTTGCCGCTTCAGCAAATCTCGCCACACCCTGAATCAAATCCTAGTTTTGCTCTTGACTACTGAGCTTCATAAGTCGCTTTAGCTACCAACCCATGCCTATAGGAGACAAGATACCCAACTCCCCCTTCAACACTACTTGGATTTGATAAAAACATAAACATTGCGTGCAGTAACACTACACATGCAATGTCTAATGTATGTCTGTTTGTTTAAGATACAGGTGAGATGACCAATATCAACCTAATGTATGTGAATGGGTTAATAAAATTATACTAGATTCTACCACGTGTATTTTTTTTTATTTTCGATTTAATATTTTTGAAATTATAGACATTTCAAAAACATTTATTTCTTTTTTTCGGTTCTTTTCTATTCAATTCTTCAACCAATCCCGTTATGACTATTGTTTTTACTTCTGTTATGGCACGAGTGGTTTTTCCATGGAAAGCAACCATGTATATCCACTTTTAAAGATGTTGACGCATTTCTTCTTTCTTTCGCATCAACTTTTAATAAATCTTCACAATTTCCTTCCGTCTGGATGCCGAAAATACAGCTAACGTTGAACACTTAATCTTTATCCCTCGATTATAATAATTAAACTATTTCTCCAGCAAAACTGTTTGTTTAGTATGTATGCCTTTGAGACCAATTTTTTTTCATTCTACAATACCTATCGTAAAAATACACGAGATAAAATCTTCAATAAATAAACTCATCCTACTGCTATATAGAGAAGGCGAATGGTCCAGGGTTGTGTGGTTACCTTATCAGTGACTGTGGGCCTGGGAGCCGGTTGGGGCGGCATGGTGTGTCTCTTTGCCGAGTCTGGTGGCATCGAGTCATCCTTGTCGCCTGCCGCGAGAGCTGCGGAAGAAACAAATAAATTAATTTTATATTTTTTTATATAAATAAAGTTTTACAATATAAGTATATTATAACAAAATAATCATCATCATCATCATTATCAGCCACAAGACGTCCACTGCTGAACATAGGCCTCTCCCAAAGATTTCCAGACCGACCTGTTGGAAGCGGCCTGCATCCAGCGACTTCCTGCGATCTTTATCAGGTCGTCTGTCCACCTTGTAGGTGGACGTCCAACGCTGCGCTTGCCAGTACGTGGCCTCCATTCCAGAATCTTTCTGTCCTCAGTGACTAAAGTCTTCGATCAATGTATGTTACCAGTGATGACATACGGCACTGAGACGGGGCCTCTAAATATGAGCCGCATAAGACGGCTCACAGTCACTCAGCGAGTCATGGAGAGAGCTTTGCTCGGTGTTTCTCTACGTGATCAAATCAGAAATTAGGAGATCCGTAGAAGAACGAAAGTCACCGACATAGCTCAGCGGATTAGCAAGCTCAAGTGGCAGTGGGCAGGCCACATAGCTCGCAGAACCGATAACAAAATAATAAAGAACAATTTTTAAAAATCCTAGATTCATGTGATGCATCATTTTCACCTAAAACTAAGGGTGCGTGTACACGGAGCAAGTAGCTGGAGCTAGTAAAGATGCGGGTTACACGCGTAGGTAATATGCGCAAGCTACTTGTTCAAGTTACTCGCTTGTACCTACTTATACATGGTGCAAATAACTGGAGCCAGTAAAGACACGGGCTACTTGCGCAAGCAGTACGCACAAGTTAATTGCTCGTGGTCATGAGCTACATGTGCACGCTATTCGCACGGTAGCCTTATGAGTTGAGTGGCGTCAAAACATGCGCAAGTGACCAGCGCGCGCCACAGAGCACGCGGATTAGTTGCGCGGGTGACTCACTATGTTTTAGAACGTTGAGTTTACGATGCATATAACCCGCGCAAGTGCCTCAACATGCGCAAGCTACTTGCACCGTGTACAAGCACCCTAAAGCCAAACCGATGTATGTACACTGTATATCAATACGCAGCTGGCGCGTGCTCGCGGCGGCGCCCGGCAACACAAATGTTTGTGTAAACTCACACACACACCATAACACCATGTTTTAATTACACAAACAATGGACCCATTTCGCATTTGCCCCTATTAACAACAGTACACGAGACGGTACGAATATAGCTGGATTTGTATCGTTAATGAGAATTCCTTACTTATGCTACAGTAAGGTAAGGTATGCGAGAGGCTGTCTGGGTTGTTACCACCACTTTGTCTATTTCCTCCGCCAAACAACACTGTTGCGTGACGATTTGAAGGATATTGAAGCCAGTGACATTACTGGACATTATAAAACTTAACATCTTATATCTCGGGGGACGAGCGCAGTTCAGTGCCATGCAGTACTTTATAATTTAAAGTTCTGTGTGGTGTTGCTTCTGTTTCTAGGCAGGCGTGGCGCTTACATCAGGCGAACGACTTGTTCGTTTCGTCATTCAAAAAGAACTAAGTTAAAAGTTGAACTAAGTTAACTAAATAAAAATAATAAAAAAAACTAAGTTTCAAGTAAAATTATGATTTACGTACGCACTCACGCTTGTAATGCCCGAAGATCTATCACGAAATTCTAAGTATCGGCCAGAAGTTTAGAATTGTACCCGATATGGCCATAGGCTCGCCCTCTATCACATCATGCGACGGAAAATGTAAATTTCGCCGAGCATATTTCCATCAAAAAAATATTAGGAATTGGTCGAAAATACAATAAGGACGGAGTTGTGGTGTAATTAGAAGTAGTTGTTATTCGAATGTGCGCTACACTTTGCTAGACCTATTGTAATAAAGTTTTATTACATGTTACGGTCGCAATTAACGGAACGAAATGTGAGTAATGAGTAGTGTAATTACCACTTGGCATTATTCGATATTCGGTAAAGCTGGTCCCATTTTAAGAAAGCTTTATTACGTGTTATGTTTAATGAGCAAGGAAATTCACGGAATTCGCGAAAGTGTTATCGAATTTGGCTCGCGTAAAACTCACTGTTATTAATAAGCTATTTCAGGTAGTCCTTGAAGAAACAAGAAGGCGATTTGGGCCTCCGGATATCTCATTCACCATACGAAACGCAAGAGTAAGCTGCTACGTCGGTTTTCTGTGAGACAGTGGTAACGACCCGGTCGATCCGGCCCATTCATGCCGTAGACAAAACTGTCTACAATGTAGCTAACTGTCTACAATATTATAGGAAGGAGGGAACACGAATTTCAGGACATTCCAAAAGTAACAGGTCCTATACAATTCCCTTATTGTTTATGTTATCACTAGTGTGTACTTCTATTATTGTATTTATTTATAATACAGGTTGTACAACTCACAAGAAGTGCAACTCGGATTCCAGCAATCGTTGAACACCATTGTTATAAAACTTCACTACCAGACACAGTTCACTATAAATTCTTGAATCACTACAACCAATTTCTTTTAAGTCACTGTTCACAACGACACTATCATTGAATGTCTGTTTTTTTATAAATATTTCTTCAACTTCAAAACATCGAAAGCATATCACCAGCTAATCCAAAAACTTTGTTCTGTTATAGCTATGTCAAAGATATCAACTCAACGCGAAATCTCACTATGATCTGACGCCTGGTCTTCCGTGATTCGTATAAATCCCTCCCGTGTAAGAGCATGCGTCAGCCGCGGCAGAGTCTGGCTCGTGACTACTTCTGAGTGCGCGTTATTATTATCGTCTACATCACAATTCACATTATGCAGTATATTCGGACGGCGATCTGTGAAAATGACTCACGACTGTTTACCTTTTGATTCACAAGAAGCGAAGACAATTTATGTGTTATTGTAATTTATCAGGTTGGATTTTTTTGGATTATTAGCTGTTTAATTTTTGTAATTTTTATTCCAATCATTGATGTTGCTGTTAGCGTTAATGGTTTTGACGACATTTAAGAAAGAGTTGAAAATTCTTTTTCTCTTTAAAGCAGACTACCAGTAATTCGTGACGCGGTCATTTGTCGAATAGTCTATAGATTTACATGCCGTGTAGGAGTAACGCTAAGCTATGGCGTCACTCATGCCCGCATCGTCACTTACTCGACGATCGGACGTCCGCTCCAAGATGTTATTTAGATCACGCTGTTTTAGCATTGTATACCATAGGCCGGAACGCACCGAACGCGCAATGGTGATGTTAAATTCTCTCTACTGCCTCTACGCTCTCGCTCTCTACGTGACCTTAAACGCAAGGAATGATTAAGGAAACAGGGAGTGGGGATTGCGGAGCATACGAAAGAGCAAAACATAAAATGAACATTATAACGTACTAGCATTCGCTCGCGGCTCAAATCTTTCCTCTTTATAATATTAGTTTAGAAAAATCTAAAAGCAAACTTGTGTACCAACATGTCAATGACATGAGGTGTGCTTAAAACAGCCTATAATCGCAAGAGTAAAATGCCCTATAGGCCTACAAGCTACGCCACGGCAGGGTAGGCTACAGGGGGACCTACCACCTTGTAAAATGAATATCAGCCATTACTGCATAAACATGAATGCAGTCTGGCACAGTGTCAACTGACATAATGATACTATCAGATCATCGCCCGTATTCTCACACTATTCACCACATTAGCAGCGTGAGTGAAGGTCGCGGTCGCGGCAATTCGTCGTGCTCTTTAACGCTGTTTATATTATGTATTCATAGCATCATTTGAGCGGGAATTGAAATTTTTCCGATGTAGTGACAGTCTCGCAGGGTTTGGCGGTATAGGCCAGCAGTTTGGGATGGACTCCGCGAGAACTTTGCTTCCTACTCATAGAACGCGCTCTGTTTGCCTCCGACGACCCTGACGGTCGTGTGGACTACATTGGGGATAGGCCTTTTTACCCATAGGGCATCGTAGCTAGCCTTGATGTAATAATACCTGTGAGGAAACTGCGCGCCTCAAGCCGTCCGCAAGAGTTATGGAATGACGTCAGAAAGCGTTAGAATCCAAATGACAAAAGAGAGACAAAAATTTAATCCCACTTCTAGAAGTAACAAGAGGGTCATAGCCAGGGCAGGGTTTAAGTGTGCGGTCAGGAAGCATTCCACTTTCCAGTATTCCTTCAACGCTAGATAGTGGCTTGGCGCTGCGGCCTGCTCACTCGTCTGAATATCTAGACCAGTGTTCGTCAAACTGCAGCCCGTGGACGATACTTGTGCGGCCCACAAAATTATCAAAACTGATTTTGCACATGGAATTTAACGCAAAATAGACAGGGAGCCCTCGGGTAGCTGATCCACTTGACAACTATCAAGCTCATTTTCCGTGAGTAGCTTCGTTTCGATGAGACGACCAACTATTCCCTATGCGAAAATTCTCTATTGTGGTAGCTAACAGAGATATCAAGGATAGAATATTTCGATTTGATGATACTCAAAAATTTATTATTTTATTTGTAGGACAATATGACTGTTAAATTATATGAATATTAACTAAGTAAAAACAAAAAAATCAGCTGGTTAGTTAGAGAATTTTCGCATAGGGAATTGTTGGTCGTCTCATCGAAACGAAGCTACTCACGGAAAATGAGCTTGATAGTAGTCAAGTGGATCAGCTACCCGAGGGCTCCCTGTCCAAAACATGAATGCGAGACGGAAACATGTGTGTTAATCATAAAAATATGCCAATTGATTGGTAGAGTCAATTACGAACCCACGAATGTGCGGCCGGCAGTGATACCTCAAATTTGTACTATGTGGCCCTGGACTAGAAAAGTGTGACGACCACTAATCTAGACAATAAAAAAAGACACGTGATGGTAAGTGACCACCATCACCCAAGAAAAGAATCGTATTCGTTGACCCAATCGGTGTATAAAAAATATAATCGATATGAGTTGCAAAACATCTTTTTTTTCTAAGCACAAACAAAGCAAAGTAATTAGTATTTTTTTGTCCCAAACCTTCACGGGGTGTGATGAATCGCTTAATGCTACTGTGAAATGAAAATGCCCGATTCACTACATCCTACCCCGTTACAGATTGATGTATGATCGATTGTTAAAAATACATTTCTTTGAATATTTTCGCGTGTATATGATTCAACATGGTATAAAAATAAATAACCTCATCTTACGCTCATATTTTACACTAAAAGTACTCGTAATTCATGAGTACGGCAATTTTTCATGTCGCTAAGAAGTAATGTTTTTTTATGCGAGCACGGCAAAGTGACTGCACTACACCTGATGGTAAGCGTAGTGCAGTCCTAAAAACCAGCGACCACCGGCAAAAAAATGAGTTTATCGATGGTCACCAGAGTCACGCCGGCCTGTATAAATGCTTCTTCAAATCGAGGAGCCTGCGTCAGGACAGACGGATGACATGCAGGCACAGTAATACAAGGATGTACCCCTATACCCGCCCCAATCAACCATTAAGTCATGTCTCAAGCCCCTCGGGACAACTGAATGTCGTGTGGATCATGGCAGGTTTTAACACCATGTGTACGGTGGTCGTTATCCCGGCAGATATGATTATCCTACCACCGGTTAGCTAGAGTTTAATGTTGATAAATGTTTACCCGGTCCCGGTGTCGTAGCCGGGACCCATCTTCTTATGCATCCTGAGAGATGGCCAATAATCGCCTCTGAATAGTTACATTCTGATGGCGTCATGCTAAGATGAGATGGCGTAACGACCTAGAGGTCTCCTATACCATAAGTCGAGAAAAATCCCGAGAACAATGAAAGGAAATTGGAGATTATTTACCCAGCAGTGCAGTGGCGGATTTATAGATTTGCCGCCCGTAGGCTATTCCATTTTTGCCGCCTCTAAATTTTGATATCGTAGTACACAATCATATCAATTTTCTATCAATAAAATTCCAACTTTATCATTTGTGCTCCATCATCCTCGTTACATCAACTTTTCCTCCTCCAACAGAAAAAATAATTTTTTCACTTCAATTTTGCCCCATCGATGGGTCATGCACAGTGAACGTGTTAATATACTTATTTAACTGGAGAGAAGCCGTTGAATAAAAAAAAATGTGTGCGTGTACTAGTGTACACACGTAGGAAGTGAAAGTTCTTTATGACCTTATTTTTCAAAAAATGATCTACTATATGCAATTTTACAGAAATTGGTCTAATAAAGTTAAATTAGATAAAGTTTAAACAAAAGGCTTTTATTATCATAGACATGAATACAAAAAAAAGTGTGCGTCTCGGGACGCTCGACAGAAGAAGTCCGGTCAAAATCCGGTCAAAGTCCGATCAAATTCCGGCCAAAGTCCGTCAAAATCCGGTCAAAGTCGGGTCAAAGTCCGGTCTGTGTCCGGTCTATATCCTGTCAAAGTTGGGGCAAAGTCGGGTCAAAGTCCGGTCAAAGCCCGGTCAAAGTCCGGTCAAAATCCGGTCAAAGTCCGGTCTATATCCGGTCAAAGTCCGGTCAGCCCGGTTAAAGTCCGGTCAGAGTCTGGTCAAAGCCCGGTCAAAATCGGGTCAACGTCCGGTCAAAGCCCGATCAGCCCGGTTAAACTCCGGTCTGAGTCTGGTCATAGCCCGGTCAGAGTCTGGTCAAAGCCCGGTTAAAATCCGGTCAAAGTCCGGTTAAAGTCCGGTCAGCCCGGTTAAAGTCCAGTCAAAGCCCGGTCAAAGTCCGGTCTAAGTCGGGTCAAAGTCCGGTCAAAGTCGGGTCAAAGTCCGGTCAAAGCCCGGTTAAAGTCCGGTCAAAGATCGGTCAAAGCCCGGTTAAAGTCCGGTCAAAGTCCGGTTAAAGTGCGGTCAGAGTCCGGTCAAAGCCCGGTGAAAGTCCGATGAAAGTCCTGTCAAGTCCAGTGAAAGTCTGGTCAAAATCCAGCCAAAGTTAAAAACGTGACGCGTGCCGCGTAACGGAAAAATGTGACGGTTTTATTTTTCTAATGCCGATAAAGAAGTTTCACTTCAAAAATTGCAGCTGAGAATTGTTTTATCCTATTATAATTATGTAATTCATTCCGATTGGCATTTTCTGAAAAAGTTGGCTTTGCGAAAAAGTTATCAAATCTACTGATGTAAACATTTAATTTAAATAATTCGTGTACGACATGAGCGCTTAAGGCCTGCTCATTTGGATTTTCCAAACTTTTTCTTACTACAAATAAAATAATTAACTGTTAAAATGTATAAATTTTCTAATGAGCAAATTGTCTCACTTCATATTTTGTGGAGGGATTTTTTTTATTGTCAAGTCACAGTCGTTCAACTATCAGTTATTCGATTAATATGATCTCTATAAGATATTGAACTAGTTTTTTATTTAATAAAAATTAGACAATTTTAGTCAGTATTTTTTACGCATAAAGAAATTACTTTCTGAAATTGAATTTGACAAGTTGCAAACTTGCTGCAGCAATCATGATTAGACCATCGATATTATATCAAGATTGAATTGGGTAAGCAGATCTCATAATTATTAGGTACATGGAGAAAAAATTATAGCAGTTATCAGTGAAGAATATATGTAAAAATTACTAAATTTCGATTATAATATCGAATCGCTATTGAGATATTCTAAAAGTTCATAATCATTAATGTATAATTAGTAAAGCGTTTAGGAATTGTTCATGCCGAGATGTTGAAATATTTATTAATTAGCACAGTATATTAGAATATTTCGATTTTTGTTAAATATTTTAATTTCTCTCCAATTTTCGAAATTCGTATTATGTGTGTGTATAATATTTTTTTTTTAAATTTGTAAACCGAAATAAATACCTAATTTATGAACGAAATTTGCCGCCCCTTAAAATTTGCCGCCCTAGGCTCCAGCCTACTCAGCCTACTGGTAAATCCGCCACTGCAGCAGTGGAATAAAACAAGGTTGGAATCTTACTTCTTTAAACGTTCAAATTGCCAGTTGTCTAATGAACTGCTCAGTACGCACATGGCGAATGTATGGGGTCAAAGATGGCTCCCGAAATAGCCGGACACTACACGATATCGCAACAGACACGGCGTCTGCTATGTATTGAATAAACACTCGGTTACCACGCACAGATGAATAAAGCTTAGGCTGGAGACAGACCTACAATAATCGGTCCAGTCGAGTACCTAAACTAAACTAACTAGGGTTCGATCCCCGCACCAATACAAACATTTGTGTGAACCACAAATATTTGTCTCGGGGTATGGGTTTTGTGCAACGGAAAGTCTCTCATAGTTCCTGATATCCACGACACAAGACTCGTATCTTACCGTGGGGTCAGGACTATGTGTGTGTATTAAAAACAAAAATGATTACTAAGTATTTTCTGGTGATAATAAAATTAAAGTTTTACTAAAACTGTATGTATTAGTATTTTAGTTTACCATACATGTATTTAATTTATTACCATTACGATATTCTTGTCTCGCACTCTTTCTCTCACTCTTTATTGTACACCACCGTAACTTCTTTTACTTCAGTTTCTGTCCATCCAAAGGTTGTCTGGCAGAGATCGCTTGTAGCGATAAGACCGCCCATTGTAAAACCATTAAGTAGTCCTATGCTAAATAATTGTATGTGATTATTGGTTATACAATAAAGAGTTTTTGTATTGTATTGTAAAACTGAATATACGCTAAAAAGTAAATAATAATTTTATTTTCATTAAAGCTACTAATTTTAGTAGAGGTCTGTTTGGACTTCGAAGCAGGTGCCGATGTCGATTGCCAGTCAAGGCGGTAGGTCCCTCGTATGCGAGAGGTCGTCTGGGTTGGTACCGGTTGAAACACAACAGTGCTTACACACTGTTGCTTGGCATTAGAAATAGACAAAGCGATGGTATCAACCCAGACGGCATGTCGCATACGAGGGACCTACCACCTTGTATATATGAGAAGGCACGGCGCTTACCATCAGGCGATCAGATTGCTCGTCATCATAACGAACAGAACAGCGAAAACGTTTCGACCCTACATTCAGTCAATTGGACCTGACATCAGCATTAGTGTCTGCTTCACGCCTTACAGTGGGTCGGTGACTTACGACCACTGAACAGAGCCGAATATACTAATACATCATACAATTTCCAGAAGCTGTTTAGCGTTTAGCGTTATTGAATATTTGATGCGGTGATTGGCGGATTACGAATCATATTTAACCACCAACAAAAAAGTGGAGTTTTATAAGTTTGACCATTTGCGTTGTCTGCAAGCGTGTCTGTATGTAGCACCTGAACGAATGAACCGATTTGTATGCGTTTGTTTTAAACGCTGGTTTAATTGAGATGCATCGAACCCTGTTTTCCAATTACAGAGCATAATGCGACTCAGTGGCGCACAATGCCGAAGTGTGCTAATTGCTAATTGGAACGTGAATTAGTTTTCTAGTGCACCAGCAGAGTGCGCTAAGTTCAGTATTGAGAATAAAAATATAAATAGTCAATGTTTATACCTTCATCCACCCTTACATTTACTTTTTAACAGGGTCTGAATTACCTTTTGAATATTTCGAAAACACTACGATAAGACGAAAGCTTAAAAAAAATTCTCAACAATAAACAATATTAATTACTAACGATAATACAAATAAAATTTCGATCAATGCCAACTTAAAGAAAAAAACACTTGTTAATTTTCTGTTACTGAGTTGGTATCGATTGCATGTATCACCCGAAAGCAGTACTTTTGAGAGTGCTTGATTGTGCGTAGCGTTGCTGTAGTTGAAACATTCAACGTTGAGCATTATGCCGCATAATGCGCTCTAATGCTGTAATTGGAAAACTACCTAAGCTATGTTTAAAGAAAATCTGATCGTCCGTTTAAAAGAAAAGAAAGATACAGATGTTATATTTATAACTACATTTATCTACGAGTCTACATGCCTGAATCGCCTCATTGGTCTGGTGGCAGCGTACTTAGGCTGAGGAACCGCGAGGTACTGAGTTTAAACCCCAGGTCGAAAATCAGCTCGGCGAAATGGTTTCGCGCTCACTTCGAGGCCTCATTTATGAATGAACGTTATGAAACAAAACAGTACATAAGGCACATTATGAGGTGCGCGACCGAGACAGGGAGACGGGGACGCGCGACGCGAGTAAGGCAGTATCGACAATTCCGCTTTGTATGAAAATGTTAATTTTTTTCTATAACCCAACAGTCACACACGCAGTCTTGACCCCACAGTAAGATACGAGTCTTGTGTCGTGGGTATCAGGAACTACGGGAGACTTTTGGTCTCACAACACCCAGACCAAGTGGTTTAAGTGGTAGAGCCACGCTGTAGACAGTTTTGTCTACAGCATGAATGGGCTGGCTCGACCGGGTCATCACCACTGTCTCACAGAAAACCGACGTAAGTAGCGGCTTGCTGCTGCGTTTCGTACGGTGAGTGAGATATCCGGAAGCCCAAATCCCCTCCCCTTCCCAATCCCTAATTATCCCTTCCCTTTAAGGTCGGCAACGCGCCCATAATTCTTGTGGTGGTGGGCGTACATGGGCGGTGGAGATCACTTACCATCAGGTGACCCACTTGCTCGTTTGCCGGCCAATGCTATAAAAAAAAAATAAAAAAAACCCCGAAACAAATATTTGTGGATCAGACAAATATTTGCTCGGTGCGGGAATTGAACCCAAGGCCTCACGTTTCACAGTCGGCTACACGCCCACTGCGCCACGGAGGCTGTCTAAATTGCACCTCTGCCTACCCGTTCGTGGATACAGGCGTGATCAATAACCCACTAAATCTTGTTCAATCTGCTATGGGTATAATAGTCCACTTCAATATACTGAAATATATCCGAAACAGACCGCATTGTATGCATTTAAGGAAGTTGCCTAATTTAGATCGGGCGATAGACTACCTTCTGGTCAAATGGAGTGATTATGTCATCGACCTTGACGTTTGGCACATTGCAATAAACATACATCATCGTCCACATAACAATAACAACTACACCTAATGGTAACCGCAGTGCAGTTCAAAAAGCCAGCAACCAGCGACAAACAATGAGTTTATCGGTTGTCACCAGAGTCATGTCTGTATAAATGCCTCTTTAGAAGTTATAGTTTAGTTTATCGCAGTATTACTCGGTTCAAATTAATTAAAAAAGTCTGGTGCTTGTACACTTGAACTCATCTGTTCTCTAAACACTAAACATACGGAATATTTTACTCGACTTCTTGATAATTTCAATTCCATCCAGTCTCCTAGAACGTCATGCATGATCAAACACGATACTTGGCATTATTTAATCTTAGACAAAATATATTCGTTATCTGTATAAACTTTTCCTTGCTACATCAAAGTGATTTCACTACTAACTGGTTCACACAGTTCTATTTTAATTGATCAACAACAGCTGTATGATTCATGTTGATGAATTCGTTTGAAAGCCTACTCTCTAGGCCTATTGCACGTTTTGATAGATTTCTGAAACAGCCTAAAGTTACTGGATGTATACACTGGCGGATTCCGGAACGCGACTCGCCTAAACGAGTCACTATGGCGAGTTTTTCAGCGGTTTTTTTTATATTTGATTGAATGACGAGACGAGCAAGGCGCTAGCCTGATGGTAATCGCCACGCCTGCCCATAAACAAAAGTAACACCGCACAGAACTTTGAATTACAAAGCGCTACATGGCACTGAACTGCGCTCGTCACCCCGAGACATAAGATGTTAAGTCTCATCAATGCCCAGTAATTTCACTGGCTTCAATGTCCTTTAAACCGAAACACAACAGTGCTTACACACTGTTGCTTGGCGGTAGAAATAGACGGCGCGGTGGTACCAACCCAGACGGCCTCTCGCATACGAGGGACCTACCACCTAGTGAGTACTGTGTACGCTAATCGCTATCCAGTCGGGTACAAAAATATCAGGTACCCCTCACACCAGCGACTTCATTTCACGTAATTATTTATTACAACTGTTTAATGTATATTTTAAACCGTCATTACGGAATTTTTATCTAGCTTTCAACACACAATCACATACTAAGATTTATAACTGAGTTTATTTATCGTGTGCGATTGAAAAGTAAGATTTCTCAAACGTGCTACAATTCAACTAAAAAGATAAATATACACGTCGCCGCCTCTTTTGCATCCAGCGACTATCAATAAAATTGAATTTTAAAATGTTATTTTATATACCAGACAGTAAATTATTCTGCATCTTTGTATTTTAATGACACATGCATTTAAGTCTATTTTTACACTATTGTTATTGAATGTTGGAAAGATTTATTTTTAAATGTCGCCTATCAATGATTTTTTTGTTATAGCATATGGTTACGGCAAACGACCAAGTGGTTCACCTGATGGTAAGTGATCTCCACCGCCCATGTACGCCTACAATACCAGAAGAATCATGGACGCGTTGACGACCTTAAAGGAAAGGGATAATTAGGCGAATTTGGGCCTCCGGATATCTCACTCATAGTACGAATGACCTAAACCACCTGTGTGCTAAATTTCATTCAAAACCGCTCAGCCATTAAGGCGTGATTGACTAACAAACACCCAAACTTTCACATTTATAATAGTAGTAAGATCGCGATCTCGGGTTCGATCCCCGGGGCGGGTAAAATGTTACTGGGGTTTTCTATCACGAAATACTCAGCATCTGCCCGGAGTCTCGAATTGTGCCCGGTTTGGCGATAGGCTCGTCATCAAATCATGGGACGCAAAACGCTCGGCGAAATGTGAGTGTACGGGTTACACCACTGCCTACCCCTTCGAGGATTACAGGCGTAAGCACTCACGTATGTATGTACTATTTGCTAAAATCACCTCCAACACATTTAATGTGTTAAATAACCTCCAGCGAATTGCAAATGTTGTCACTCAGTCTTATAGAAGTGAGTTGTGAATGAGATCATCTCTATTTACTTGTACAGATGACATCTAATATAAAAAGACTCGTGCCGCATTTCAGTATTCATTATTATGTATGACGAGATCGTTTAAGTCATCGCAATGTCATGAACAACTAATCTACATCCATTGATGCATAGCACTCTAAGCAGCGATAGCTCTTTGAAGAGAATACATCTTTGACTTTTCTGAGTTACGTGTATATTAATTGTTAATTATCGCCTGCTTTAACAGTGAAGGAAACATTGTGAGGAAACGTGCTTATCTGATAAATTCTTCATAAAAAATTCAAAACACCACACATAAATTTGAATTACAAAGCGTTGCATGGCACTGAGTTAAGTCTCATAATGCCCAGTAATTTCACTGGCGTCAAAGTCCTTCAAACCGAAACAAAACAGTGCTAACACATTGGCAGAAATAGACGTCGCGGTGGTACCAACCCAGGCGGCTTCTCACATACGAGGGACCTACCATCTTGTAAAAAAAATACTTCGATGTTGTTTGTACTTATAAGTAGAAGTCCGATCGCATCACCACATCTCAATTTATCACATGAACCAGTTTGAAAAATGACATCGCTACAGCTTCTCCGAATGCAGGTTTTATGTTTAACAATAATACCTAGAGTGTTATTGCGGTATCATATACGAGAATAAATGTATGTGGGCGGAATGTCGTCGGGTCGTGACTCGTCTCTCGTCACCCGTGAGACTGTGACGAGTCATTCACATCTTGTTGTTATGACGAAACGGAGCTAAGATAAGAGGTTAGTAAAATTCGTCTTGGCATAGACTACAAGTTAGGTTGCCTCGTATGCGAGAGGCCCATCGGGTTGGTAGCACCGCTTTGTTTATTTCCGTCGCCAAGTAACAGTGCTTACACACTGTTGCCGGGACGAGCGAGACGGCTTCCTGCATTAAGGGTACCTACCACTTTGTGTAAGTACTGTTGTTTCGGTTTGAAGGATACTGAAGTCAATGAAATTACTGGGCATTATAATACTTAACATCTTATGTCTCAAGGTGCCGAGCGCCGTTTAGTGCCATGCATAATGCTATTGCATGGCATGGCATTGCATTTGTAATTCAAAGTTCGATGTGGTGTTGCTTCTGTTTATGGCCAGGCGTGGCGCTTACCATCAGGTGAGCGACTTGCTTGTCTCGTCATTCAATCAAATAAAAATATAAAAAAATTGGTGTGTGTCGTGGGACACCAGGTAGGAACGAAGTTCCTTCGGCTAATGTAGAATCGACACAAATTGCAAAAAAATCAAATTATCAACTAAAATAACAAAATATGTCTCTTTATTTTTGTTTGACAACATAAAATTACATAGAAATAGAAAAGAAAAATAGAAATAAAAACTTATTAATTTAGACTTAGACTGGCTACTAAACGGTGGACGGCCGTGTTCTATAATCAAAAATTCAAATTCAAATTTCAAACCGCGTCTACATTTCCAAATGTCATAAGTTTCACACCCATCTGTTTTATTAACGGAATTTCGACTTTAACTTTGTGTGCTAGATATCAAACTGGTTATGCGACTGTCGCGCCTGCGCACGTCTCATTTAACGGTTTTATTCCACGCATTTTTCTTACGGTTGTACTATCACATATTTTTCAGTTCGGTCACGCAGCGAAATCCCTATCCCCTCCAAGCCTGCCGTAAGGAACTTCGTTCCAAAAAAAATGAA
This sequence comes from Amorpha juglandis, assembly GCA_949126905.1. Classification (NCBI taxonomy): domain Eukaryota; kingdom Metazoa; phylum Arthropoda; class Insecta; order Lepidoptera; family Sphingidae; genus Amorpha; species Amorpha juglandis. The sequence continues at coordinate 11,488,310 of OX421388.1, forward strand.
CGATGAAATATTGGTGTGGATGTATTCAAGGTTTTGTTGTTTTAGAGTTTGGATGTGAATTCCTTCCAGTACGATGCTGAATTCACTTCTGTGCACCACCTTCAATGTTTATTGCACAAATCACCACCATTTTTACCAACCCAGACGGCCTCTCGCGTACGAGGGACTTACCACATTGTGAAGGCTTGAGAATAAATTACACTTGACACTGGCGAAAAGCATAATAATGCGAATCGATAAAAAAAAGAAGTATAACGTACCGTCCATGCTGCGCGAGGACAGTTTCCTGTTGGAGAGCGTGCGCGCGAAGTGCGGCGGCGGGCGCGAGGCGTGAGCGGCGCGCGACTCGTACTGCGTGCGCCCGCTGTACCGGAACCGCGAGCCCAGTCGCGGGAACAGAGTGCCGCGCGCTGCGGGCTCGGGGCTGGTCAGTCTGTACCATACACACACACTATGTCACACTGTCTATATGGCATATCCGGTGGCCCAAATCCCCCTCTCCTCCCCTTCCCAACCATTAATCTATATATATAAAAGAAAGTCGTGTTAGTTACTCCACTTATAACTCAAGAACGGCTGAACCGATTTAGCTGAAAATTGGCAGGGAGGTAGTTTAGAGCCAGGAGAAGGACATAGGATACTTTTTATCCCGTTCGACCGCGTTTCAGTCAAGTCACTATAAAACGGGGTATAACAAAAATACATCTGACATGACACAAAACGCAAATGACAGTGGAATAACAAAACTTAAATGACAACTAAACGTAATTTTGTCTTTGGTTAAGTATGGTACAAATTTGACAATTATAAAAATGATAGCTAAACGTAATTGATAATATCATCAGTAATTTGTTTTCTCTTTGAATCATCATTAACAATGCCGCGACCAAGACGATCAAATCTTTCCCGACAAAACTATGCATTTGATCATGTGATGATCTTTAGCAAAGTTGTTGTGCATGAGCCCACGAAGGTTTCTGAGAGAGTATGATCAATTTTCGACACATGGTTAGGCTACTTTTATCCCGGAAAAAGCAGATCACGCGGGCGGAGCCGCGAGGGACATCTAGTTATAGATAAATAAATAAATTTAGTTTAATTACCGACTGTATTTTGTTGATGCTATTTATACTATGTATAATATATGATACTGATTTCTATACATATAAGTTTCTTTTACTCGTACTGACTTATCATAAGCGCTATTTCAATTACCTACATGATTAATAAACTTCCATTTCAATCGCGTATACGTGACATCATCACACGTTTCTTGATTATTATTTATTATCCTACTAATATTATAAACGCGAAAGTTTGTAAGTATGGGGTGGATGGATGAATGTATGTTTGTTACTCTTTCACATAAAAACTACTGAATGAATTTTAATGAAACTTTACAATAATATAGCTTATACATCAGATAAGACATAGGCTACTTTTATCCCGGGAAAAGCAGATCACGCGGGCGGAGCCGCGAGCAAAAGCTAATAATATATATTTACTTATATAGAAAATCCATCCAGTAGTTTTTACGTGAAAGAATAACAAACATACATCAATCCATCCATACTTACAAACTTTCGCGTTTATAATATTAGTAGGATAATCTAATTATTTTACTTTATAACGTTCCTCATTGACATAAATTAAACTGCTCGAATTCAAATAAATAATACTTCAATGTAGTGTAAATAATGTAAATCAGTTTAGAAAAGAGCAACGTTAGAGTGTCTTGGCCGTTCTTATTAGATAAAAATTGACTGAATCTAAATAATGTTTGGCATTTTAATGATTCATTATTGAGGGAATTAAAAAATCTTTCTAATAGCAATTATGGGCAATCTATCGATTAAAATCTTAAAAAAATAAATGCATTAAACCTATTACTGGATATAAAGACGTTTTGACTTCGGGCAGACGGTCGGTCGTAAAAACTACAAGCCGAATCTTACTGTGACCTATGTTAGGAAGCTAGTCGCGCCGACCCCACTGCGAGTGGGATAAGGGCAGGTGGAAGAAGAAGACTGAAAATATTTACAAGCTTATGCACACTGTCTTAGACTATCCCGCCCACACACCCGCCACTGTAACTCCTGTGCACCAGGATCAACAGTGGCAAGCATTTTTGTCGACACCGGGCAGTGACGCACGGCGAGTCTCTGGGAATGCCTAAATGTCTTTGGCCCGCAACGAAATTAATCAGATAGAAGGTTAGGGAGGAGTTTGCTGGTGGGAGGATACTTGTATCCGACCGGATAGCGACCACCGTACACTGGTGCTAAAACCTGCCATAGTGGCCCACCTTGTGTGGGTCGCGTTCCAGGGTCAGCCAGTGTATATCCAGTTCTCCCTATAGTGTATAGCCAGTGTATATCAGGGGGCTTGCCCCCTGATCCTAAGCCTTTTCCCATCCCTTTTTCCTTCCCCTTCCCCTTGGCCCTTTGGCAGGCCGTTGGCAGGTGTAGCGTAGTCACTTTGCCGATCCAAGATAAAAAAAAAGTTGGAAATATTAATTGTCCATTAAAAATATGTACAGTATCTGTATCAACGCATTGCACATTTTACCTGAAGAAAGTATGATGTTCGACACACGTCTTCCACAGTTTCTTGGCGGCGCGATGGTTCGCCAGTTTGAACCCGACCGTGGACTCGAACTGCTCGAACTCGCCGGGCCGCAACTTCACGTAGAAGTTGTGACGCTTGTAGCTGATCTTCAGGATCTTGGGCCATGCGAAACGGTTGATGCGTAATCTGGAAGAGAAATGCCAAGATTAGAATGTGTAGAGTTAAATAAACATTACTTATTTTTTTCTATCTTAAAGTAATTTAGGTGTTTCGCCGATATCTGATGAATGTGATCTGGTTGATGATAAGGACCTCACTGAACGTAAAAAAATACAACAAGACTGTACTGATACTATATTAATAAATAAATACACCCAACAGTCACACAAATAGTTCTGACCCCACGGTACTACGAAAGACTTTCGGTCTCACAACACCCAGACCCCGAAACTAAACTTGTGTTTAGTTTGTGTGATCCACAAATATTTGCCTCGGTGCGGGGATCGAACACGTGGTCTCTCGCTTCACAGTCGGCTACTCGCCCTCTGAGCCACGGAGGCTGTCATATTGGTATCTGACTGGATAGCCAGTAGCGACTATCGTACGCATGGTGAAAAACATATTGGCTTTGTCAGCCCAAAACATTCTGGTTTCAGCCAATGTATATCCAATGATTACAGGCCGGCATAATAGTGTATTTGATAATGCCGTAACTTTTTTTTTAATTTCACTGGCCTCAATGTCCCACAAACCGAAACACAACAGTGCTTACACACTGTTGTTTGTCTTGAGAAATAGACGGCGCGCTGGTACCAACTCAGACGGCCTCTCGCATTCGAGGGACCTACCACCTTTATTTACCATCAGCTGACCCACTTAAACCTTTGATCCATATGAGGAACTGACTTCTCTCTGTGCACGAGTAGTCCAGACGAGCAGACTCCGAGCGTGATGTCGACATTCTCCGAGTCCTTGGCGGGATGCAGGTCGACGCCGTACATCGCCAGCTTCTTGGCGTTCTCCAGGTAGTTCAGCTCCGCTTCGGCCGGTGTTTGACCTCTGTGAAACAAACATCGATAATTAGAATTTATTTTCATATTATACAAGTGAACGCCTGTAATCCCCGAAGGGGTAGGCAGACGTGTAACCAGTACACCTATTTCGCCGAGCTTAGATCCGTCTCATGATGTTATAGGGAGCGAACCTATCGCCATACCGAGCACAATTCCTGACTCCCTGAGCATTTCGTGATAGAAAAATCCAGTAACATTTTCCCCGACCCGGGGATCGAACCCGAGACCGCGATCTTACTAGGTAAATGTGAAATAATGTGTATATAAATGTGAAAGTGCGGATGTTTGATAGTCGATCAGGCCTTAACTGCACACGCTAATACCGAGTATTTTGTGATAGAAGAAAAATCCAATATCACTTTTACCGACCCCAGGATCGAAACCGAGTGTCTGTCTGATGTTGAGGATGTTCATGGGCATGGAGATTACCATCAGGTGACACGCTTGTGCATTATCTCACCGCATCTTTTAACAGTACATTAAATTTTAATGCACACGAAATCAATATGGTTTCCAGTGACTTCTAATAAATAAACATAATAGAAAAGGCCTCAAAATCGCATTGAATCACATACCTGTGTGTCTTGTGCAGTTCCACCACCTTCTCCTCGAGTTCGGAGGTGCAAGCCGACGGCGGCACCAGTTTCAGCTGCTTGCACATCTCAGCGCCCACCTCCGACTCCTCGAAGTCACCCAGCTCGGACTGCAGCAGGTAACTCGCCAGGAGTGCGTGGGTCACTGACGAGCATGGAAGACGACCTGCGGGCAATACATAACAAAATTATATCTCATCACTATGATTAACTGATATTTATCGCCTAGGATATATAATAACAGTTTTTTTTCATCCGAGCACGGAAAAGTGACTGCACTACACCTAATGGTAAGTGTAGTGCAGTCCAAAAAACTAGCGTCCACCGACAAACAATGAGTTCATCGGTTGTCGCCAGAATCATGCCGGCCTGTATAAATGCTTCTTCCCTCTTCGGAGAGGAAGAAGCAAATCGAGGGGCCTGCGACAGGTCAGGCGGATGAACGATGCAGGCACAGAGATACAATCAACAAGTCATGTCGCAAGCCCCTCGGGAGAACCGGATATACACTGGCTGATCCTGGAACGCGATCCACACAAGATGTATGAATCACTATGGCAGGTTTTAACACCATGTGTACGGTGGTTGCTATCCGGGTGGATATGAATATCTTACCACCAGCATATCTGCTGGTGGGAAGGTGTACCTGTTCATTCTGCACCCTTACGTCACCATTTAGCTTCGAAACCAATAGCAGCGAAGCCAGGAGGGACTAGCTTCTGATACATCTTCAACTTTCGTCTTCTACCGACATACCCCTCTCTGATCATCATACTCAACTAGTCAGCTGGTGGCTGGCTGGTGGGAGGATACTTGTATCCGACCGGATAGCGACCACCGTACACTGGTGCTAAAACCTGCCATAGTGGCCCTTGTGTGGGTCGCGTTCCAGGGTCAGCCAGTGTATATCCGGTTCTCCCCAGGGGGCTTGCCCCCTGATCCTAACCCTTTTCCCATCCCTTTTTCCTTCCCCTCCCCTTTGACCCTTTGCAGGTCGGTATGATCGTGCCGACCACCGATAGACACATTGTTTATCGTTGGTCGACACTATTCTTGGATTGCGCTACACTTACCATTAGGTGTGGCGTAGTCATTTTGCCAGGCCAGGATAAAAAAAAAAGAAGTCATTTTCCACTGGCATGCGACAGTCCTTGTCCTACAATATAGAAATCAATACATGCTTACCTTCAAGTAGATCCTTGCGGACGGCCAGAACCAGCTGGTATCTCGTGAGCTCCTCCTGCAGCTGGGCTGGCTCCGGCGGGTAGAACTTCACCGCGAAACGCACCGTCCACGGTTCTTCTGCAAACAGCAGATCATTGTCAACATTAGGATCTGATAGTGATAAGGCTAAGTGAAAGAAAGAAAGAAAGAAAGAAAGTGAAAGTGAAAATGGTACTGCTCCAAACTCGGCAGTGGTTGAGATCATGGACATTATTAAAACAGACATTTTTAAAGGTGCAAATAACACTAAAGAACGTTATAAATATTTTATACAATTATAATGCTGGGTGGAGGGCAACTGGGCATCTCCCTACCATGATAGATCTAAGTAAATTCTAAGTACATACTTAATTTTCTAAACAGCTGGTAACGTTGCCTGTAAAAATAACTAAAATTGCACCCGATTGCGAAAACTTAGATTCACTATTATTACTGAGTCCTATCAAGTAAACCTACACAACCTTTAATAATGTAAATAGTACTGCTAAAGAATTTCATGTGGTACTAACGTTTGAGCATCTTGGACACGCGTTTCTCCAAGTCGATCCATACGCGTGAGTCGCCGCGGTCGTTGTACAGCAACCCGAAGTAATCCTTCTCCACGAGGTTCAGGTTGTCACACACCTTAGTCAACAACTCGTGGCCACGGATCTTCCTCTGCGAATACAAAAAAAAACATATTGTGATGAGGATATATTGTACCTGAAGTACGAATACCTATCATCATCATCATCAGCCACAGGACGTCCACTGCTGAACATAGGCCTCCCCCAAAGATTTCCAGACCGACCTGTTGGAAGCGGCCTGCATCCAGCGACTCTGCGAAGACCTATAAACTCTATGAATTTACATATCGTGGTTGTAAATCTCAATAAAGTTTAGTATAGTCAATGGTAATATGCATGCCTTTTGTGGCAGTTATCACCTGCTGCCATAATTACTGGTTGCGGTGACCAGGCGATTAATCCAATTTCTACAAACAAAACTGCTAGTCAGCAGATCAAAGAATTTTAATTGCCAATATTCAAATCTATTCTTGAAGGTGGCAAGGCATTTATAATTCGTCTGGTATTGTGAGTGTTTAGGAGCCATAAAGATACTTAACGTTATATGGCCCACTTACTCATTTGCCAGCCTATGCCACCAAACCCACTCTGATGGAGTCATTGAGCAGCTTAACTTATCTTCAGTCATCTTTCTCTCCGACTTCGCATCCTCATTGCTGTACTTGATGTAAATTGCCAGTGACTCAAGTTAACCTCAAAATTGGCAACGCACTGATATCACGTGACGATTCCTTTCGTATTGACAGCGTTCATGAGAAGTGATGATCACTTAACATCAGATGCCATCTTTGCTCCTTATTCACGTCTACCTCAACAAGGAACCTCAGTGACTCGCTGCCTCCTTTGCACTTCTATCACCACAAAAAACCTTCAGAATTTACTAGCATAAAAGTATCAAAAATATCTCAGGGCCTTGCACTAACATCAGCTAGACAAACGACCCTCACTCGTTAACTTCTTCTACAATAAATATATCAAAGGATATCTCAGTGACTCACCTCAACATCAAGCTCCATGATGGAGTCATCGAGCAGCTTGACCTTCACCTTGGCGAGGTTGCCTGTGGCCCGGCGTCGTGGTGACGCCTCCTTGCTCTTCGACTTCGCCTCCTCCTTGCCATCTTTGGCCACGCCCTCCGGCATTTTGCCGCGCGACCTTCAACACCTGAAAACAAGGAATGGTGGGTTTAGGGAACAAGTTAAGCAGACGGGTAAAGATGAACACAACAAAATGACACTCTTACTAATATGGTCACACTTGGCATAAAGTCGGTTTATAACGTTTACTGTTTAGTACCGAATAAAAGTTTTGAGGAGTCTTAAAATGAGTTATGACGCGATTTTTCGTCCATATGCTGATCCTATGCAACGTACCAAGCCACGAAAACAAGCTATAAAATCTTCCGTAATGCCGATCCTCAATTCCCTACAGCCATCATAACCTGACCCGTGAATTCACACACTAACAATAGGATTATAAACTGGATGGTATGGTGGCGTGGGAACATGTTTACATTTACTAAACTATTGTCTCGTCAAGGACGATGCATTGCTTGGTATTGTGGTCAACGCTGAAGCAACAAGTAGCTTAAGTGCACTATAGGTATCAAAATTTTTTGGAAAGACCACCTTGTCTTACCGTGCAATTAAATTGATTTGAAAAAGCCTTTATATCGAGTTTAATTTAAAAGACTCCTCTTTAGTTATCCTTTCCCCATACTATTATTAACTAGATTGTGTTCCAAAACATGCGTCCCTACATATAATACAATGTGAAATACTATTGTTTCTAGTTTTAATGGTCGTATAACATAAAGTTGTAAAAATTTAACGATTGTACTATGCTTTGCGTCTTAACTAAATAAATTAATTATATTGCCATATTCCTATTTAAGAATCACAAACGCACACCCTTTCTAATCTTATTCCCACACACAACATAACATGACTATCGCTACGGACCGCACCTCTATTAAACAATTAAACTTGTCGAGTAATCATTGCGCAGAATGTTGCATCGTACGTACCAAGAATTAACAACGGGTAATTGTTCGCGCGTCTTGTTCTTTCTTAATTGCGTTCTATTAAAATATATTGCTTTTAACGCAAAAAATTGTAAATTTATTTGTCCGTCGTCGTTGCCAATCGTCGTGGGTTTAGACATCTTCATTTTCGCAATGTAAACAGTAATTTATCTTTCAGCCTCTACCTCACTACGTAGGTTGACGATTGACGCAAAATGTATCTAAATATCTTGTAAAAATGTTTCGCCAATAGCTTCTATGATCATCGTATATTCTGCAATAAAACTTGTAAGATCTAATTACAGGCTAATGATATTTCTGAATTTGGAAACCTTATTCAGATACTTTCCTACAATTAATCAGAACCTCGCTGTTCACGGCTAATGTATACACACTACTGCCGTTATATCAAAGCCTTAACATAGGCATGATATAATAATATAATGTGACTCATAATGGTAGTTTTCTTTTAATTATCCACCACAGCTTAGCCGCCTCCTCTATCTCCATTGGATCATATTTCAGATCACAAGATGTGCCGTACCATTAGGCTGTTGTAGTTTCCTGGCTCCTGTGTTCCCTATCTACAATATGGAGTCCTTTAAGCGGAATGTAAAGAATTCTGGCGATCTATGATGGACGTGCTATCCTTCGTTGGTGGTAACTATTTTTGGACTACACTGCACATACTATTTATAGCGTTAGTCATTTTGCCGTGCCAGGATAAACATAATATCTGTATGATGATGTCCAGTCTAACACACTGCGAGTGGTGTATGAGATTATCACCCGCCTGCCGACTCACTCGGTCGCGGCCTCAATTCCGATAATTGTCGCTGACATCTCGAATTGTACGCCACTGCCCAATCATCACATAAGTTACTACCACCAATGTTGTTTATTTGGTGGGTCGCCAGAGCCTCGTCCAGTAGCTAGCAGGGTGATTATGGCTCAGCCATAAATAGGGAATGTTGGAAGGAGTTAAGGGAGACCTTTGCCCCCCCCCCGCTGACCCAGAGTCTCCGGGGCGACCTCGTCCAAGAGGTCGTCGCGGCTTTGTTCTCGGCCACGGAGGGTGTCACTCCTCCACCGATGGCGCCACGTCCATCGGCGCCATCGTCGAGTTCGGCAGGGATTGTTCTCGAGGTTTCGCCCGCTGAATTGCGGGCGGCAGTGGTTCGGCTGCGGGGCAAAAACACCGCCCCGGGGCTCGACGGCATCCCAGGAAAGGCCTGGGTGTTGGCCGTCGAGCACCTGGGTGCAAGGCTCCGCGGCCTTTTCTCCGCCTGTATGGAGCAGGGCGCCTTCCCGTCGCGCTGGAAAACCGGGAAGCTCGTCCTGCTCAAGAAGGAGGGCCGACCCGCAGAGTCGCCATCGGCCTACCGGCCCATCGTGTTGCTCGACGAGGTCTGCAAACTGTTTGAGCGGATAATCCATGCTCGCCTCGTCGAGCACCTTCAGGGGGTCGGGCCGGACCTGGCGGATTGCCAGTACGGGTTCCGGCAAGGCCGATCGACCATCCACGCGATTCTGCGGGTCAAGGCACAGGCGGAGGATGCGGTAGCCCGGGGCGAAGTGGTCGTGGCGGTGTCTCTGGACATCGCCAACGCGTTTAATACGCTGCCCTGGGCGTGCATCAATGAAGCACTGCGGTACCACGTGGTGCCACCGTATTTACGGCGTCTGGTGCACTCGTACCTTTCTGATAGGTACATCGTGTATCCGGGCGCCGAAGGGTGGCACCGAAGAGCTATGGCTTGCGGTGTTCCACAGGGCTCAGTTCTGGGCCCTCTATTGTGGAACATCGGCTTCGATTGGGTGCTCCGTGGTACCAATCCTCGAGGCGTCGCTGTCGTCTGCTACGCGGACGACACTCTAGTGACAGCGACGGCGCGGACCTTCCAGGAGGCCAGTCTGCTCGCCGCGTTCGGTACAGAACGGGTGGTGGGCAGAATTCGGCGACTGGGCCTCACCGTGGCCCTGGACAAAACCGAGGCCCTGTGTTTCCATGGGCCTCGGCGGGGGCCACCTTTAGGGGCCCACATCACAGTGGAGGGGGTGCGGATTTCCATCGGCAGCACCATGAAGTACCTAGGATTGGTGCTCGATAGCCGATGGAACTTCCGTGCCCACTTTGAGAAGTTGTCGCCGAAACTGGTGCGGGCGGCAGGCGCTCTTGGAAGCCTGCTGCCGAACCTGGAAGGTCCCGGCAATCCCTGCCGAAGTTTGTATGCGGGAGTCGTGCGGTCGATGGCCCTCTACGGGAGTCCCGTTTGGGCCGGGTGCCTGAACGCCCGCTGCGTCGCTCTGCTGCGGAAGCCGCAGCGTTTAGTGGCGCAGCGGATCGTCAGGGCTTACCGCACGGTCTCCCACGAGGCGGCCTGCTTGTTGGCGGGCACTCTCCCTTGGGACTTGGACGCCCAGCACCTCTCGTCAGCCTTTTTCTGGCGGGAGGGGGCGTCCGAGCGCGGAGACAGGTTGGCTCCAAGGGAGATCGCTGCCCGATTTCGCAGAGCCGCCGTGGAGGAGTGGCATGCCAGGCTGGACAGCCCGAGTGCTGGTTTGAGGACCGTCGCGGCAGTGCGTCCTGTCCTCAGAGATTGGCTTGACAGGCGCCACGGTGCGCCTACATTCCGGCTGACACAGGTGCTGACGGGCCACGGGTGTTTCGGCTCGTACCTGTGTCGAATAGCCGGAAAAGAGGACTCTGCCGTGTGCCACCATTGTGGCAACTGCCGCGAGGACACGGCTCAACACACTCTGGGCGAGTGTTCGGCCTGGGACGAAGAGCGCAGCGCTCTCATGACAGTCGTCGGAGCAGACCTCTCGCTGCCGACCGTGGTCACCGCCATGGTCGGCAGCCGGAGGTCATGGCGTGCGATGGCCTCCTTCTGCGAGTGCGTCATCTCGCAGAAGGAGAGCGCGGAGCGGGATCGTGAGCAGAACGATCCCGCTCGCCGCCAAAGGAGACGTAGGAGGCGCCGGGTGGACGACTGACCGGCGTCTCCCGCCCTGTGGATTGGGGGCGTTTGGAGAATTCCACCACGGTATCCCCTGCCTGTCGTAAGAGGCGACTAATAGGGGCCATCGGGGGGTCGCGGGCGCGCAGCGGGGGGCTGGACAGCGCCCATCAGTACGCTTTTGTACACGTACTATTGTACGTGCGACCCCCGGGATGGACGGCAGCACGGGTGGTTGGCCTCGTGGCTGTCGTTGACGCCGAGGGCGTCCTTCGGTGAGCGGGGGCTTCTGAGCCCCCCCCAATGGAGACGGGCCGCAAGGCGGCACCGCGCAGGGGCGGTTCCGGTGAAGCTGGGGTGCTTCTCGCCCCGGGAAACCCGGGGTCGTCCCTAATGCGCCGAAGAAGGCCACCGCGGGGTTTTAGTTGGTAGTTACCGGCATAGGTTGTACATATGGTTAGGGACTCGGCCCAGCGGTCGGGTGGCTGGGTCGTAAGGCCGGTAGAACCCAACATAACCGTTCCACCTTCCCTCCCGGTGGGGCGGTAGCAATAAACGGCTTTCCCCGCGTCAACAAAAAAAAAAAAAAAAAAAAAAAAAAAAAAAAAAGACCTTTGCCCAGCAATGGGACAATATAGGTTAATAAAAAAGAAGTGATTATGGCTTATAACTTAATTTATAAGAACAAATTAAGTAGCGATTTTGGGACACTTCAAGCTACAAAAATAGCTAATCAATAAGCTACCTTAGATGTATCACCAAGCTACAATATCATCTGACGATTCGTACGCTCGACATCGGATGTAAATTCGCAACCAAAACAAAGAGATCATTCAACTCGAGACGTTAAACTACACCGTCGAGAATTCCCAAAACGTCAATATTTACCCGAAGCAGATCATTAACCGAATCGTCGACGGAGCGGTTTGAATCAGTCATAATAGGAACTAGTCTTAGATAGGGTTGCCTACTTTATACCATTTTGTAATATTTATCACTCCAGTACATATAAAAGTTAAGAAAAATAATGTTGTAAGTAAAACAATGATATCAGTAACAGATTCCACATTTAGCTTGTGTTGCCTTTACGAGGCATCGTTAAAATACTAAATTCTAGATGCTAACACTTCAACTGTCTAACCACAAACAGCAGCATTGCCAAAGACGCAACCTCAAACAAGAGGCAGGCCATAAATTTGAAAACAACATTACTGGAATTTCAGACAAATGTTCTAGTGACACTTAGACGTCAATATGGCACAAGATCCTACTATTCTACTCCCTGTTGATATTATAAATGTGAAAGTTTATATGTTTGTGAGTTTGTGCGTTTGTGAGATTATGAATTTGGATGTATATTAATCAATCACGCCTTAACGACTAGATGGATTTGGATGAAATTTGGTACACGGATAGACCATGACCAGGGTTAGGACTAAAGAATTTGAATGTCTAATTCCCAAAATACATTTACTACTGTGCCTACTGATAATAAGATGTTAATTGGAACTGTCTTATGAAACAAAAGTGTTATTGGAGTCACGTTGCTGAATCATCATCGACTGAAAGAGAGGGAGAGTGCTAACATAAAATACCAAATTATTAGGGGGTGGCAACCCTACTCCCAGGACATCGGCAAACGCTGGCCCGAGGCCAACACTCGTAAATCTCTCGCGATATCTGTTCCGCGACGTATAATATTCAGAATGTGAATTTGCAATGGTTTATTACTCTTTACGCACCGTTATTTTGTGTTATAATAATGAATACATTAAAGCTTATATATAACGGTCATACATCAGAGGAATTATCGTAGCTAGAGAACACTAGAACTATCATGTTTGAGTTAATATTTGTCTGTTTAAACGATATATTGATAACGAGGGTTTTCTGTATTAGAGCTTAAGATTATTTTCCGACATTAGTGTAGACTTTTGATCTATAGAACAAACTTGAACTTGAAGTCTTTTTGTACGAAAATTGCTTCGCTAATTCTGAACTAACAATACGGTGACTCGATCGCCCCGTGAGTAAGACTCACAATCACAACAAATTATATTTTTTTTTATTAATGAAACTTTTTACTCTCCTTCACTGACGAGTACCATTTAAAACATTTTTGGTTATTAATTGTCGCTTTTTAAAACATGTAACTACGTGAAATGAACATTATTACGTCGACTTTAGAAAGTTGACTTTAAAGAGTTCACATCGAAGTTTACTACACAGTCACTTTCTTGACGACTTAAATCGGGTCTATAGATATACTTAATCATAGCATAGGAAGGATAATATAATCTAGATTGGTACTTCTCCAACTGTAAACGACAGAAAAACTACATGAAACATCAAATCACCACTCACTCTGTAGAAATATACGCCATGAAAATGTTTATGTAATCTACGTGGTAATATGAGTCTACGTGGGGATTGTTTCCATCATTTCCAACAGTAACAGTGCCGGCATTCTGAAGTAAAACTTGTTCACAATACTTTTTTTAAGCCTTTATTGCTGAGAATTAAAAAAATACTTATAAACTAACACATCTTGTTTCCCGGTTCAATGATCACTGTGTCCTGTGACACATAGGCCTCTTCTAGCTGCTTTTCTGTCTCTCGTTTATCATCCAAGTGACGTCTCCAACTTTCCTGGCGTCATCTATCTTCTATCTTCACAACACTTAAAAGGTATTAAATTTGTCATTGTCAAAATCTGTAGGTTTTGTGAAACATTGTTTCTTGCAAAAGTTGTTAAAATTACAGACATTTTTGACAGCAAGCTCTTATTGATGATTGTAATCTTCGTCGTCGTAATCGTCGTCTTTCTTACTTATGTCTCATCAAATATGTCATGATAAAATTCGATTGTTTTCACAGAGACACACTTAAAAAGGCCCTGACGTATATAGGCTGTAACTTAAAAGACACCATTTCACAGCGTAGTCTCGTCATCGGCATTCGAACCCAGGCTCATAGAATTGCACACAATGAACCCATCAGAGGCACCGACTGTGGTTTGGCATTGAACGTGCGTCGATTTAAAAGGACGACAATAGTTAAGCCATGACCGGGCGCAATGTCGTGATGATGTCATGTACACGGGACAATTACAATCGCAACTGGATATTAAATAGGACAGTCACACACATTGTCCTGTTCCCACACAAATTAAACTGTATCGTGGGCATCAGGAACTACGAGGGACTTGTGGTCCCACAATGCGCAGACCCGAAGCAAATATTCATGGATTACACGATCATCGGCTGTGTGCGCGAATCGAATCCGCGGCCTCTCGTTTCACAACCGGCCGCTCTGCCGCTGCTACCAGAAAATAGGCGCGTTGCAGACCTAAAAGGAAAGGGAATTAAGGGATTGGGAATGGGACGGTCATTTGGGTCTCCGGATATCTCAATTACCGTACGAAATACAGCAGCATGCCGCTACTTTACCTTGGTTTTCTGTCAGACAGTGGTAAGAGCCGGCCCATTCATGCTGTAGACAAACTGCAGCACAACCATTCAAAGTAGAATATATGTGTAGATCAGTGCTGATAGAACTGGTTAAATAGAACCTATACTCGATAGCATCACAACCAATTCAGACATCTAAGTTCTAATCTAAGTAAGTACTAATACTGTCACCACATTAGAAACCGCAGAAACGCATCGAAAAAACAAAGCTGTTGGACGGGTCCATCAACACAATGGCCCATGATTAATGGCGCATTAGCCACGTAACGAGGCAATTAACAATACTAGTTAACGAAGAGTCCGGTGAGTCAGCCACGACTGCGCGTCATCATAGCTGGTGGAAAAATAATCATTTAAAACTTAAACGGGATTATATTTAAAATTAAATTTTAATTTTAAATTAAATTTAAATTTTGGCCCCACAGTGCGAAGAGGCGATGAAAGCCTGGAAATAAATATTTTGGTAGGGAACACCGAAGGCAAAAGATCGCGCGGTCGTTCACTGACAAGATGGACCGACTAAGTGTAAGTTTTCGAGTGGTAGAGCCACGTTGTAGACAGTTTTGTCTACAGTATGAATGGGCTGGCTCGACCGGGTCGTTACCATTGTCTCACAGAAAACCGACGTAAAGTAGCGGCTTGCTACTGCGTTTCGTACGGAGAGTGAGATATCCGGAGGCCCAAATCCCCCTCCTCTTCCCAATCCCCAATTATCCCTTTCCTTTAAGGTCGGCAACGCGTCCATAATTCTTTTGGTATTGTGGGCGTACATGGGCGGTGGAGATCACTTACTATCACGTGACCCACTTGTTCGTTTGCCGACCTATGCTATAAAAAAAAAAGTGCAAGACTCGTCGTCCATAAATTCCGACAGGAAACGGTGGAGGCAGATCATCCGCTCCAGATGCAACCCTGATGCTGACCAAGATCCTCAGACATGAGGGAACGACCGGAGGGAGAGATATATTTAAAATATCAAAGTTGCCTGGTAAAGGCAAAAATGTTATTTAATCGTGATATTAAAAATATTTGTTCCGCTGATTAACTGACCGAAACGATGGCGAAACTTGGTTTCCGTTGCGGGGAGGGTCAGACGACGTGGCGGTTCGCCCCACATATTACCAAACCGTCAAATCATGATGGGGAGGTCAGGCTAACGAGAAGCAGAAAGAAATATTAAAAGTACGATACATACATACGTATTCACGCCTGTAAACCCCGAAGGGGTAGGAATAGGTGTAACCCCACATTTCGCCGAACTTGTTACCGTCTCATGATGTAATTGGGGGCGAGCGTATCATGGGATAGAAAATGTACCATTACAAATTAATATAGGTGGCAAAAATTTATACCACAATACATATCGTAGAAAAACTTTCAAATGCTTATATGTAAAGTTCACATGTTGACGCTTCAGCCATTTTGTCTTTCCACCGTCAGTATAATATTTTGACGAACCATAGGAGCACCAAACGCCAACAACTTGTTCAACGATGTCCATGAGCGGCGGTGACTGCTTACCATCAGGCGGGCCGCTTGCTCGTCTGCCTATCAAGGCAATAAAAAAAAAAACTCGTGATGTTGCGAACAGGTACAACTCCTTCATCAATCCACAAACTCCAGCAGACAAATAAAACGAGAAAAAAAACCACGTTTGCTAAACAGGAAGAAAAACACGCTAATTCCGAGTGAAAATATCTCCCCATTATGGCGGCACGCGACAGGCAGGCGCCACCACGCCGGGCTGTCAACGCTTCCGTCAAATTAACCACCTACCCCTCCCTACCCTTCCCCCACTCGCCCTCGCTCTCCGGCTAACTTTATTAGCACTTACAGCAGTGTTTCCCAACCTTTTTAGGCCATGCCCCACCTTAACATGTTTTTGTTAAATTTGTCACCGATATCTAGTGTTGCATTTAAGTAATCCAAAGCGAAAGCGTTAAAGTCGTATCGAGTCCATATTGAAAATGCCCCCCTGTGGAGCGTGGGCCCCACGTTGGGAAACACTGACTTACAGCATTAGGGGTACGCTTAATTCGATACACTCATCTCGGTGATTATGTAGATTGGTACGGACAAGATTATTTTGTTAGCGGTTGTAGACAATGAGGAGGCACTAATGATATATTAAAATTATAATCGGAAGAGCAGAAGGTCGTGTTATGAAAGTTTTTTTTTTTAGACTGGCTCGGCAAAGTGACTACGCTACACCTGATGTTAAGTGTAGCGCAATCCAGGAATAGTGTCGACCAACGACAAACAAATGTGTCCATCGTATGTAGGTTCTATTTCATATCAGCTGTTGAAATTTTATTCGTCAAATAACGTACAATATGGCATACGCTTCTCCGTATGTGTTCATATTTTTTGTAACTAATATACTAGCTTTTCTTCACGGTTCCGCCCGCGTAATCTGCTTTTTCCAAGATAAAAAGGAACCTATATTCATCAGGGATAATGTAGAATTCTAATGGTGAAGGAATTTTTCAAATCGGTCCAGTGGTTTTTAAGTTTATTCGTTACATACAAAAATACAAATCTTTCTTCTTTATTATATTAGTGTAGACGTAGTATATTTTTTTACTTATATCTATCTTCAAAGTAGAAACTTTGAGTAATCAGACAAACATTTAATAGATTATATCAATATGTCCCGCATACAGGGGCCGAGAAGCGAACTTTTCATCCCACAGTGAGACATTGGCCATCCAGGCCTTGAAATATATATACATAATCCCGAAAACCAATAATTCAAAACCACAGAACACGTACATCATCGTAAAGCCATTCATTTCAATGTTCTATTAATACCCGAGGAACATATGTTACATCTGTCAATGAGAACATTGTATTATGTATACATTGAAATTACTATTAGACGTTATACATGCACGTATCTAGGTGTTAATTCTGGGGGAGATATTGAAGGAGGTGCTACGAAGCGGAACACCGACGTAGATAACGTTTAAGATAATAATAATATTATGCTATTTTTATTTGTTCGAGTGACGAGACAAGCAAGGCGCTCGCCTGATAGTAAGCGCCACGCCTGCCCATAAACAGAAGCAGAACTTTGAATTACAAAGCACTGCATGGCACTGAACTGCGCTCGTTACCCCGAGACATAAGATGTTAAGTCTCATAATATGCTCAGTAATTTCACTGGCTTCAATGTCCTTCAAATCGAAACACAACAGTGCTTATCGTGAGGACATGCAACTTATTAATTATATATTTAATAAAATTGTACATCACATTTAAATTGCATGTTTTGGTGTTGGCAATAAACGTTTTATTCTTTCTTTAAACACAATAATACTTCATAAGTATAAAATACGTTTAGATTGCAATGTTTGAATTGACATTGCACGGTATATTAAGATAACCTATATTCTACAGTTCATACTTAGTTAGTTTTACACCGATTTGATAAAATTAGTACTTTTTAATCTTATAGTAAGCTCTGTATAGTCAGTACTATAAAAATACCGTCCATTTTTTTTACAAGTGGTAGAGCCACGATGTAGATGATTTTGATGATTGACCGATATCGCAGTTTGTTATTGATTTTTAGGGTGACACAGATATCCGAAGACCCTAGTTCATAGCCACCCTTGTTCCCAATCATCAGTATTTTCCTTTAAGGTCGACAACGCACCTATAATGGGTATCTTACCATAAGGTGACCCACTTACTTCTTTACTTTGCTTTAAAAAAACAACGTATGAATCTAGACCACAGTTGTTATACTGCGAACGGCTTACAAAATAACAATACTGGCTGGCCCCGAATCTCAACTCAAATATTTTTTGAGGTATAAATAAGCGAAATTTTCTACATTCTCACGAGATAGCAAAACATTCTCTGTTTACTATATTATTATGTTGCAGCAAAGTTAAACTCCATCCAGATGTGTTACATTGGCCATAAACTAACATCATTACATTACAATGTTCAATATTATACAAACTTTAAAAGCGTGCAAAGCGTTACAAAGTAAAGTTTATATGCCACGTCAGAGCAGTAAATCTGTTTACAACCCTCGTATAGGGTTTTGGGATCAAGGAAGGATTTAAATTTACACATCGTTGGGACGCTGATTTTCTACACCAATATTATAAAAAGAAAAGATTAGTATTTTTGTATGTAACGAATAAACTTAAAAACTACTGGACCGATTTGAAAAATTCTTTCACCGTTAGAATCCTACATTATCCCTGCTGACCATAGGCTACTTTTCATCCCGGAAAAAGCAGATCAGGAAAAGCTAGTTGTTTATAAATTTTTAAATATCGTACAGACGTAAGTATTCCCAAACCTCACTTTTCTTTAAGTCCTGTCTCTTTTATTTACCAACATTTTTCACTATTACATTACGCATAAATTACTACCCTCGCGGCAAACATTACGCAATAAAAAAGAAATCCAAATTCGACGTGAGGCCCCATCCCCCTTTGAATTCCTGCGTCCGCGCCTGTCACGGCCCGGCACTACGGGTAAATGATTGCGGTGCGCGGTGGCACGACTTTGTGATTTATCATCGATGGGAGAAGCGTTTAGTCTCATTCATTTATTGCGTTAGGGCTACTTGTAATGTGAAAACAAAACAGAGTTTCATAAATCAAAAATTAATAACGTTGATGTACCTTTTTATACATAGATTTTGATAGCGGTTGATCGATTCTATAAACAGATTGGTCTGTGAATGGCACGGCTCGATCGGGGTAGTACCACTGACGCAGAAAACTGACGCAGAGTGGTAGCTTGATATTGCGTTGGGTGCGACGAGAGATTCGAGAGCCGGAGAGCCTTCGTGGCGCAGCGGGCGAGTAGCCGGCTGCGAAACGAGAGACCGTGGGATTCCCGCACCGAGACAATGTTTGTGATCTACACATATTTGTTTCGGGGTCTGGGTGTTGTGAGACCGAAAGTCTCTCGTAGTTCCTGATACCCACGACACAAGACTTGTATCTTACTGTGGGTTCAGGACATAGTGTATGACTGTTGGGTGTATTTATTTATTATGAACCATCATGATATAAGTACATAGTGGTCAAGGGCCCATTACTCATGCCTCAATACCGCTCTGTACAAAGGAGTAAATTAATATGGTTGTTTGTCGGTGGCGCGGGCACAACTATTTGACTTATGACCTGATTGATGAGCGTTTAGTCCCACCGATCACAATTGTTAAATATGTCAGAAATGTGTAACCTATTGCCAGCTCGCCTGATAGTAAACACCACTCAGAACTTTGACTTCTACTAATAGCATTGCATTACACTTATCACTCCGAGATACAATTTGTAAAAATTCATAATATATAATTTCACTGGCTTTGTGCAATTTAAAGTAGACCTTCTTGTTCTACTAAGTTTTGTTGTGTTGTTCTTCTCGATCGTAAGTGATCTCCACCGTCCATGTACGCCCACAATAGCAGAAGAATCATGGGCGCGTTGCCGACCTTAAAGGAAAGGGATAATTAGGGATTGGGAAGGGGAGTGGATTTGGGCCTCCGGATATCCCACTCACCGTACGAAACGCAGCAGCAAGCCGCTACTTTGTCGGTTTTCTGTGAGACAGTGGTAACGATCCTGTCGAGCCGGCCCACTGTACTGTAGACAAAACTGTCTACAGGGTGGCTCCCCCACTCGAGAAACTACTCGGCTCTACTACTCGGAAATAGATAACTTTTGTTGAAATATTTCCCGATTTTAAGCATTAAGTAGAGTCGGCTCAACTATACTTACCGCCTGAACAGTTCCTTAAGCAAAAGGTATTAAATCGACTCGTCTAACCCTACTACGATATGTAATTCTAGTACGATATGATGTAAGCTTTGGAATGAACTCCCTGCCTCGGTGTTTCCCGAGCGCTATGACATGTCCTTCTTTAAACGAGGCTTAAAAAGAGTATTCCTTCAACGGTAGGCAGCGGCTTGGCTGTGCCCTTGGCATTGCCGATGTCCATGAGCGGCGGTGACCGCTTTACTTGCTCGTCTGCCTATCAAGGCAATAAAAAAAATATGTATAATCTTAAGAAGGCTGACGTCAGACAGACGGCCAGTCGTAAAACTCGATAAAATAAGTGTAAGGGACATGATGTCATGATTACTCATGTTGCTGTTTGAGTCTAATTTGTAACAAGAGCGCAAATTGTACCGAATAGAGAATAAACAACATGACTTTTATAGCGGAAGGTCGACAAAGTCGAATGCGTCACCTGAAGACAAGTTATGATCACCTCCAAATAAACACCAACAATACCAGAAGAATTATGGTTGCGTTGGTGACCTTAAAGGAATAATTAAAGGATTTTTTTTTATTTGATTTGATTGAATGACAAGATGATCAAGGCGCTCGCCGGTGGTCCCTCGTATGCGAGAGGCCGTCTGGGTTGGTACCACCGCTTTGTCTATTTCTGCCACCTAGCAACAGTATGAAAGCACTATTGTGTTTCCGTTTGAAGGACATTGAAGACAGTGAAATTACCGAGCATTATGACACTTAACATATGTCTCGGGGTGCCGAGCGCAGTTCAGTGTCATGCAGTGATATGTAATTCAAAGTTCTGTGTGGCAGCTTCTGTTTATGGGCAAGCGTGGCGCTTACCATCAGGCGAGCGGCTTGCTCGTCTCGTCATTCAATCATATAAAAAAAAATTGAAAGTGTTAAGGGTATTGACTCCCGCGCCGTTACGCAAGTCCGGCCCTGTCTCATTTTTGTGTACCGTCCCTGCCGACCCAACCCATTAATACCGTACGCATTACCGCTCATAAAAAAAGCATAGAAAATTCTAATTACATCATGGCCTACTTCAGTAACCTTTTATCTACAAAATATCAATCTCCACACATAAAAGGCGAGGTGAAACGATTACACACAAGTCACACGACGGAGAAAAACCACCGCAAACGTTAAAGTGATTTGTTCAGTGAAATTTAATAATAATCGGTGGTGTGTGGGGATACTGGTTAGTTATGGAAAGAAAGAAAGAAAATACGTTTTTTACGGTAACTCACACTAATAATAGTAATGACTGAAAATAAAAAAAAGAGAAGAAAAATATGAAATATAAAATTGAGTTGGAGTTTCTTTCTGCCTCTCCCCCTATCACATCGTGGGACGGAAATACGCTCGGCGATTTCTGGATGTACTGGTTACACCTCAGCTTACATTATTACATATATTACAGGCGTCAGTGCGTATATATGCGACATCCGTTAGGTGTATAAAGCGTACAAAGGAAATGCTGCCTAATACGTCTGTCATTATGTTTTTAAAGCGAACACGAAAGAATGTTGGAAAGGAAGTCGCCTCTTATGAACCTTTGGTTTATTAATTGAGCTCATAGCAATGGATTAAATTTTATTTTAATAATACCATTAATATGATCAAAGGTTGATAATTCCACTGGTAGTGTCAGGGCCGCCTTAAGATATGCCGGCGCCCTGGGGCAAACAAGAAATAGAGGCCCTACTACCCCACGTTCATTGCAAAGTAAATAAAAGTGAATAAAAAGAAAATATATTTTCCTTCATAATATTTTAATCGTAAACTGACACAGATCTATATGACATTAAAGAAACATAACTTATGGACAGGGAGCCCTCGGGTAGCTGATCCACTTGACTACTATCAAGCTCATTTTCCGTGAGTAGCTTCGTTTCGATGAGACGACCAACTATTCCCTATGCGAAAATTCTCTATTGTGGTAGCTAACAGAGGTAGCAAGGATAGAATATTTCGATTTGATGATACTCAAAAAATTATTATTTTATTTGTAGGACAATATGACAGTTAAATTATATAAATATTAACTAAGTAAATACAAAAAAATCAGCTGGTTAGTAATCATACTGCTCCCTGTCTATTAGGTTTATTTAAAAAAAATCCCACCATTTTATTCATTAAAGTGAAGTGATAAAACGATGATTCTTAGTTTACAAAAATGAATTGTTTTTTCGTGTAAACGAATATAACTTATCAGTCTCTCAGTCTCTGAAGCCGGAGGCCCTGGGCACGAGCCCCGTGTGGCTTATATGCTAAAGACGGCACTGGGAATTGTGGATGTTCATTCATGTAATTCATATGAGTGGTAGAGCCAAGCTGTAGACAGTTATGTCTATAGCATGAATGGGCCGGCTCGACCGAGTCGTTACCACTATCTCACAGAAAATCGACCTAAAGTAGCGGCTTGCTGCCGCGTTTCATTCGGTGAGTGAGTTATCCGGAGGCCCAAATCCCCCTTCCATTCCCAATCCCTTAATTATCCTTTCTCATTAAGGTCGGCAACGTGCCTATGATTCTTCTAGTTTTATAGGCTTACATGGGCATTGGAGATCACTTACCATTAGATGACCCACTTGCTCGTTTGCCGGTCAACGCTATTAAAAAAAACTCGAACACGCTATCATAAATGTCTGTTTATATACAACCCATCACGTACCACACGGTTGCAATCTCTACCAAACAGTTCCGTGGAACGTTTCACACGACGGTGTCGCAACCCGCTTGGCTCTCACATCCTGTCTGCACATTGTACGACAGAAGCCAAAGCTTTCTGGCGAGTGAGACGACCGCATTTTAACTAACTGTCTAGAACTGTACATCCGTAAATAAAACTAGAATCCATTCGGTAACAAATTATGTGGTAAGTGACAAAGTCTCGTTTTAAATTTTTCTACATATCAGTGGTATCCTGTCTCACAGAAAACTGGTAATGTAACAGCATTGCGTTTTTTTTTATCCGAGCACGGTAAAGTGACTTAATACACTCCAACTGATGGCACTGTTGAGGTGGGACATATACCGTACACACTTGTTTTTGTTTTGCTTTATTTACCTATTGTTTTTTGATACTTATATTGTTAAACTTTTTACCACCCAATGGTTGCCAATAAATGTTTCTTTCTTTTCTTTCTTTCTTCTTGATAGTAACTTCAGTGCAATGAAGAAAACCAGCTACAAATTCTGTATTCTGCCAAATTCTGTATAACCAAAGAGCGATGCATCGTGGCTCGGCTCGCGGATCACGCGTCCCATAACCAAATGTCGCATAGTTTTGCCATAACACTGAAAGAAGTTTCCCATTCCTTAAATTCCACCTCTATACAATATTACTCTGTTTGATGTAAAACATCCGGCGACACGGCGGAGGCAGAGCTGTGTCGGATCGATCCGCCGCGACTCCACTCGAGACAGACGGGCGCGTCCCTACCTAGTATTATATTATTCATATTCCCCCGCCAGGGGATAGAACCTGCTACTCGACAACACTTGTTTTGTTGTGTTAATTATATTACTGTAGACGGAAGATGATTTAACTCGAAAACATAAAATTAGTTCGCGATTTTCTTAAAAAACGAATAAATCGATTTTGATGAATGTTTCAGTAATTTGTTCTATAAAACCAACCATATCCTCCATTTGAAACCGGTTATAGTAAACGTGCCACAATGCCGATAAACCCTGCCGAATCTATTACCGAGGCGACACGCAACGTTAACTTTTAACATTACTAGCTACCTATGGTATGTTATTGAATAGCTATGCCATGATTACGTAGGTATTCTCCTGTCACCAGAGTAAACTAAAATCTGTTTTAATATTTTTAGCTTAGCTCAGTTTTAGTTCCAACTCAAAATTTATACGCAATGAAATTTATTAAAATAAAGTGCATTAATGTAACTGTTTACAAACTAAAATTAAACTGTTTACAAAGTCCTTTTGTTTCACAAAAGTAAAAAAAAAGTAAGAAAGGAAAACTTTTTACTGACTTGTCATACGCGCTATTTCAATTACCTACATGATTAATAAACTATTTCATTTCATTTCAGACCAAACTGTCTACAGTGTGGCTCTACCACTCATATGAATGTGTGGCTACATCATGGCTGTATAACTAAAAAAAGTTAATTTATTTAGGACAACAGAATGTAAATAATAGTCTACTTACAAATATACATATTCTATATGAATAATAAGCAAATTGCTTCTCAAATACAACCGAGCGCGCGTGTACGATTTTGTATTGTATGGTATAAATATGTATATAATTGTATAAATGTTATATACACGACAAATATCAGAATACAAATCTTTATATATATAATTCTTCTGTGAGTGTGTATGTTCCTGAACTTCTCTTAAACGACTGGACCGATTTTGATGAAATTTTTTGTGTGTGTTCAAGGGGATCTGAAAATGGTTTAGATTCACAATTTTGTCCGCTGGACAATGTTTTTTTAATTAATTTTTAATTTATTAGTAGTTGTTGAGTTGTCGTTGCGAAGCTTGCCGTGATGACGGGTCGTATAGCGTCTAGACTGGACAGGGACAGGACAGGGACAGGACAGTGAGACAGGACAGTGAGACAGGACAGTGAGACAGGACAGTGAGACAGGACAGTGAGACAGGACAGTGAGACAGGACAGTGAGACAGGACAGTGAGACAGGACAGTGAGACAGGACAGTGAGACAGGACAGTGAGACAGGACAGTGAGACAGGACAGTGAGACATGACAGAGAGACAGGACAGTGAGACAGGACAGTGAGACAGGACAGTGAGACAGGACAGTGAGACAGGACTGTGAGACAGGAAAGTGAGACAGGACAGTGAGACAGGACAGTGAGACAGGACAGTGAGACAGGACAGTGAGACAGGACAGTGAGACAGGACAGAGAGACATGACAGAGAGACAGGACAGTGAGACAGGACAGTGAGACAGGACAGTGAGACAGGACAGTGAGACAGGACAGTGAGACAGGACAGTGAGACAGGACAGTGAGACAGGACAGTGAGACAGGACAGTGAGACAGGACAGTGAGACAGGACAGTGAGACAGACCAGTGAGACAGGACAGTGAGAGGACAGTGAGACAGGACAGTGAGACCGGACAGTGAGACAGGACAGTGAGACAGGACAGTGAGACAGGACAGTGAGACAGGAAAGTGAGACAGGACAGTGAGACAGGACAGTGAGACAGGACAGTGAGACAGGACAGTGAGACAGGACAGTGAGACAGGACAGTGAGACAGGACAGTGAGACAGGACAGTGAGACAGGACAGTGAGACAAGACAGTGAGACAGGACAGTGAGACAGGACAGTGAAACAGGACAGAGAGACATGACAGAGAGACAGGACAGTGAGACAGGACAGTGAGACAGGACAGTGAGACAGGACAGTGAGACAGGACAGTGAGACAGGACAGTGAGACAGGACAGTGAGACAGGACAGTGAGACAGGACAGTGAGACAGGACAGTGAGACAGGACAGAGAGACATGACAGAGAGACAGGACAGTGAGACAGGACAGTGAGACAGGACAGTGAGACAGGACAGTGAGACAGGACAGTGAGACAGGACAGTGAGACAGGACAGTGAGACAGACCAGTGAGACAGGACAGTGAGAGGACAGTGAGAGGACAGTGAGACAGGACAGTGAGACCGGACAGTGAGACAGGACAGTGAGACAGGACAGTGAGACAGGACAGTGAGACAGGAAAGTGAGACAGGACAGTGAGACAGGACAGTGAGACAGGACAGTGAGACAGGACAGTGAGACAGGACAGTGAGACAGGACAGTGAGACAGGACAGTGAGACAGGACAGTGAGACAGGACAGTGAGACAGGACAGTGAGACAAGACAGTGAGACAGGACAGTGAGACAGGACAGTGAAACAGGACAGAGAGACATGACAGAGAGACAGGACAGTG
The DNA here is from genome assembly GCA_949126905.1 of Amorpha juglandis. Taxonomy (NCBI): domain Eukaryota; kingdom Metazoa; phylum Arthropoda; class Insecta; order Lepidoptera; family Sphingidae; genus Amorpha; species Amorpha juglandis. The sequence continues at coordinate 11,514,505 of OX421388.1, forward strand.
AGACAGGACAGTGAGACAGGACAGTGAGACAGGACAGTGAGACAGGACAGTGAGACAGGACAGTGAGACAGGACAGTGAGACAGGACAGTGAGACAGGACAGTGAAACAGGACAGAGAGACATGACAGAGAGACAGGACAGTGAGACAGGGCAGTGAGACAGGACAGTGAGACAGGACAGTGAGACAGGACAGTGAGACAGGACAGTGAGACCGGACAGTGAGACAGGACAGGACAGGGACAGGACAAGACGGGGACAGGACGGGGACGGGACGGGGACGGGACGGGACGGGGACAGGACGGGGACGGGACGCGGACAGGACGGGGACAGGACGGGGACGGGACGGGGACAGGACTGTCCAACCGGAGGGAGGTGGGAGACGACCTGACTTAGGTCGTCGAAGTCAATTAAATTTGCGACGGGCTACCTCACGAGCAATGGCGCAGTACCTCACTTAATTGCATTTAATGTAAATAAAACATTTGTATTAAGTTTTGACCACATTTTACACAAATATATTATGTAGGTGATACGAAGTTCACCGGGTCATCTAGTCTTTATATATATAATTCTTCTGTGAGTGTGTATGTTCCTGAACTTCTCTTAAACGACTGGACCGATTTTGATGAAATTTTTTGTGTGTGTTCAAGGGGATCTGAGAATGGTTTAGATTCACAATTTTATCCGCTGGACAATGTTTTTTTAATTAATTTTTAATTTATTAGTAGTTGTTGATTTTGGAATGTTTTAGTATAAACCGGATGGTTGTCGTTGCGAAGCTTGCCGTGATGACGGGTCGTATAGCGTCTAGACTGGACAGGGACAGGACAGTGAGACAGGACAGTGAGACAGGAAAGTGAGACAGGACAGTGAGACAGGACAGTGAGACAGGACAGTGAGACAGGAAAGTGAAACAGGACAGTGAGACAGGACAGTGAGACAGGACAGTGAGACAGGACAGTGAGACAGGACAGTGAGACAGGACAGTGAGACAGGACAGTGAGACAGGACAGTGAGACAGGACAGAGAGACATGACAGAGAGACAGGACAGTGAGACAGGACAGTGAGACAGGACAGTGAGACAGGACAGTGAGACAGGACAGTGAGACAGGACAGTGAGACAGGACAGTGAGACAGGACAGTGAGACAGGACAGTGAGACAGGACAGTGAGACAGGACAGTGAGAGGACAGTGAGACAGGACAGTGAGACCGGACAGTGAGACAGGACAGTGAGACAGGACAGTGAGACAGGACAGTGAGACAGGACAGTGAGACAGGACAGTGAGACAGGACAGTGAGACAGGACAGTGAGACAGGACAGTGAGAGGACAGTGAGACAGGACAGTGAGACCGGACAGTGAGACAGGACAGTGAGACAGGACAGTGAGACAGGCCAGTGAGACAGGATAGTGAGACAGGACAGTGAGACAGGACAGTGAGACAGGACAGTCAGACAGGACAGTGAGACAGGACAGAGAGACAGGACAGTGAGACAGGACAGTGAGACAGGACAGTGAGACAGGCCAGTGAGACAGGCCAGTGAGACAGGATAGTGAGACAGGACAGTGAGACAGGACAGTGAGACAGGACAGTGAGACAGGACAGTGAGACAGGACAGTAAGACAGGACAGAGAGACATGACAGAGAGACAGGACAGTGAGACAGGACAGTGAGACAGGACAGAGAGACATGACAGAGAGACAGGACAGTGAGACAGGACAGTGAGACAGGACAGGACAGGGACAGGAGGCGGGACGGGGACAGGACGGGGACGGGACGCGGACAGGACGGGGACAGGACGGGGACGGGACGGGGACAGGACTGTCCAACCGGAGGGAGGTGGGAGACGACCTGACTTAGGTCGTCGAAGTCAATTAAATGTGCGACGGGCTACCTCACGTGCAATGGCGCAGTACCTCACATAATTGCATTTAATGTAAATAAAACATTTGTATTAAGTTTTGACCACATTTTACACAAATATATTATGTAGGTGATACGAAGTTCACCGGGTCATCTAGTCTTTATATATATAATTCTTCTGTGAGTGTGTATGTTCCTGAACTTCTCTTAAACGACTGGACCAATTTTGATGAAATTTTTTGTGTGTGTTCAAGGGGATCTGAGAATGGTTTAGATTCACAATTTTGTCCGCTGGACAATGTTTTTTTTATTAATTTTTAATTTATTAGTAGTTGTTGATTTTGCTGTTCCTGGGTATGAAACACTTGATGTCTTTTTGATGTGAAACATCTATAAGCGCAGGTATAAACCGGTTTGTTGGTATATATACTAGACAGGACAGGGACAAGCCAGGACAGGGACAGGACAGGGACAGGACAGGGACAGGACAGGGGCAGGACAGGGACAGGGACAGGGACAGGGACAGGGACAGGGACAGGGACAGGGACAGGGACAGGGACAGGGACAGGGACAGGGACAGGGACAGGGACAGGGACAGGGACAGGGACAGGGACAGGGACAGGGACAGGGACAGGGACAGGGACAGGGACAGGGACAGGGACAGGGACAGGGAAAGGGACAGGGACAGGGACAGGGACAGGACAGGGACAGGGCAGGGACAGGGCAAGACAGGGACAGGGACAGGGACAGGGACAGGGACAGGGACAGGGACAGGGACAGGGACAGGGACAGGGACAGGGACAGGGACAGGGACAGGGACAGGGACAGGGACAGGGACAGGGACAGGGACAGGGACAGGGACAGGGACAGGGACAGGACAGGGACAGGACAGGGACAGGGACAGGGGCAGGGGCAGGGGCAGGGGCAGGGGCAGGGGCAGGGGCAGGGACAGGACAGGGACAGGGACAGGGACAGGACAGGGACAGGACAGGGACAGGACAGGACAGGACAGGACAGGGACAGGGACAGGGACAGGGACAGGGACAGGGACAGGGACAGGGACAGGGACAGGACAGGACAGGGACAGGGACAGGGACAGGGACAGGACAGGGACAGGACAGGACAGGGACAGGGACAGGACTGTCCCACCGGGGGGAGGTGGAAGACGACCTGACTTAGGTCGTCGAAGTCAATTAAATATGCGACGGGCTACCTCACGTGCTATGGTGCAGTACCTTACTTAATTGCATTTAATGTAAATGAAACATTTGTATCAAGTTTTGACCACATTTTAAACAAATACAGGGTTAATTTTAAAACACCAGCAACCTCGCAGGACCAGATAGCTGACCCAATACGGAACAACTTTTGTTCTACGAGTTTGTATATAACTCAATATATTTAAAAAAAAAATGATTTTAAAAGTTTTTGTTGTGTCGTATTTTTCTTCGTAGCGTTCGGCGTGCGCGCGCGACTCAAAGAAGCCGCTCAGCTGGCTCGGGCGATGACCTTCAACGCTAGCCCGGTTCCCCACGCTTCGCGTGTTTGCTTACGTAATCTGCGATGCGTGTAGGTAACATTCAAGACGGAAATTAAATGAATACTTATTTTTGTATGAAAATAAAATCTAACAAATTATCAAAAGTCGTAGAACAAAAGTAGTAGCTTATAACCTTAGGTATCTACCCCTGCGAGGTTGCTGGTGTTTTAAAAATAACCCTGTATATGTAGGTGATACGAAGTTCACCGGGTCATCTAGTGGTTACATAAAATGTGATATAGAACGGTTCGTTGTCCCCGTTTTCGTTATATAAAATAGAGCAACACTGACTTTTTTTTCATCTTGGGATCGAAAATCCGTATCCCTTTACATACATACATATATTACAAGGTGGTAGATCCCTCGTATGCGAGAGGCCGTCTGGGTTGGTACCAACGCACCGTCTATTTCTGCCGCCAGTGTGTATTTCTATTTGAAGGACATTGAAGCCAACGAAATTACTGGGCATTACGAGACTTAACATGGTCTATCTCGGGGTGACGAGTGCATTTCAGTGCCATGCAGTGATTTGTAATTCAAAACTCTATAAGTTGTTGCTTCTGTTTACGGGCAAGCGTGGCTCTTACCATCGAGCGAACGCCTTGCTCGTCTTGTAATTAATAAAAAAAATATGTTAGTATTATGAAAAGGCCGTCAAAAAAATTGACAATGTCACTACTAACCTCGTGATATATTACGGTAGCATGCTCATTGGCAGATAATGACCACATCCTGCGTGGAAATTATCACATAAAAACACGGAAATGCACATGTACTGTTGTTAAATCTATTGTGATTTTACTTGTCAATAAATTGTATGTGTCAAAATCTCAGTTAAGTGATTGAATTTGTACATTTTCTGGGATTCCGAGCATGATGATTATAATGAGTGGTAGAGCCACGCTGTATACAGTTTTGTCTGCAGCATAAAAAGGCCAACCGGGCCGTATCGTTACCGCTGTCTCACAGAAAACCGACGTAAAATAGCGACACGCTGCTGCATTTCGTACGGTGAGTGAGATATCCGGAGGCTCAAATCCCCAAATCCCAATCCCTTAATAATCCTTTCCCTTTAAGGTCGGCAATGCGCCTATGGTTCTTTTAGATAAACACAACACCAATGTTTTCAACAAAACACGTATCATTACATCAATTGGACCTCAAACAACTCGCAAAACTTGTTCAAGGCCCAAAAATAAACACACCCAAATACACCCAACAGTCACACACATAGTCCTGACCCCACAGTAAGATACGTGTCTTGTGTCGTGGGTTTCAGGTAAAATCAGCTGACTGTAATAAACATTTTGATGAGCCACGCGTCTGCATCGAAATTGACCATAAACCACTAACAGTTGGTCACACAGAGCTCATTAGTTTATGGGCCGCGTACTATGGGAACTTCCGAATACACGTGGCCCGTTTAAAACAGTAGTCGATAGCATTACTAGTGAAATGAGGTCTCTATAGACTTAATTTTTGTGGCTTCGTTTCGTGGCTTTCTTATGTCGTTATCAAACAGACAGAGTACCGAAAGCGTGGCGAGGGGTTTTTGTTTGTAATGTTTTAGGTTCGAAGTGAATGCCTCGGTGGCGCATTTGTGTTGCAAACGCGGTGCGGCTACTGTAATGAGGTCTCGGGTTCGATCCCCAGGTCAGGTAAAAGTGATAATGGGTTTTTTCTATCATGAAATGCTTTTTATCAACTCGAAGTCTATCACATCATGAGACGGAGATATGCTCGGCGAATTGTGGGTGTACTGGTTACACCTCTGACTACCCCTTCGGGGATTACGCAACGGCAATACATCCATGATTCTTCTGATATTGTGAACGTTCATGGATGGTGGACAACACTACCCAACCATCAGGTGACCCACTTGCTCGTTTGCCGGTCTATGCTATAAAAAATAGTAGTTTCTATGGGATACCATATCAAATGTAAAATTTAGTTTTTTTTATTAAACATGATTAATTTTCCTACACATACTCTAAAAAACCCTTAAAAAAGTACAATACAGACCAAATATATAACTAGAACGTTTCCGACTAAGCATATAATGGTCGATCGTTAAAATTACGCCCGTTTATTCGAAATAATTAAATAACACTATTATGACGTCAACCCTTGCGTGATATGGTAAACGAACACTCAAGGACGCGCCCAAACCAACCCCATGACCCGTACACCACGCCCTATTGCCGAATTTTTAATTTAATTAAACATTTCACTCGCACCCACATAAATATCATATTTGTTTGTAACTAATAATATATGTGACAGTAATTTCACTGGCTTCAATGCCCTTCAAACCGAAACACAAGAGTGCTTACACAGTGTTGTTTGGCGGTAAAAATAGACAAAACGGTGGTACCAACCCAGACCACCTATAAAAATATGTGCTATAAAAAAAAAAAACAACCCAGACGGCCTTTCGCAAACGAGAGACCTACCATCTTGTAATATGATAAGGCTAAACGATTTTCTTCAAACAAGCACCATCTCGCTATAAACACTGGTGGTACAAACAGGTATTATATCTACAGTGTATACTCGTCGCATTGTGTGCTAATTCAGGTGAGATTGCTTGGTATATATTAATTTTATAAAGGGGCTCGGTCGCGGCACGTCGGCGTAGCGACCGCGTCGAGACACGCGTCGATTGACGATGTTGATACCGCCACTTCTGCAGGTCACCACTCACCGTTCATGCATTATACATGTTTAGTTTCACTTTGTAACGAGAGGCCGCGGGTTCGATCCCCGCACCGAGACAAATGTTTGTGTGATTCACAAATATTTGTTTCGGGTATGGGTGTTGTGCGAGCGAAAGTCTGTTGGGAGTGTATTTATTTATTATTTTCGCTTGTAAAATACGCTTGTAAACATACATACATACATTTCGTTAAATTTATTGTCTTCGTAGGAAAGTATTATATGACTTCTAAACCCTAATTAGTAAACACCAAACCTGTAAAGCTTAAAAGATGACCTCCTTTCCAACACATAACAAAAGAATCCACACGACTCAACAACAAGCACTTTTTAACCTAATTTACACCCCGGGATTCGAACCCGAACCCTTATTACTCACACCCTAGAACCTCTATAAACAAACAAATTTTTCACACACAACACCATTGATAAACCCATGGACCGGGACGGTAGTCAAAAAACCCGTTCCTATTGCATTTGCTAGGAGCGGGCGGGGTCATCGACCGTGATGTGACGTCATACCCCCCACCCCCACTCCTCGTAGAACCGTGCACCGACCTGTGTCACGAACATCGCACATTACGTGCAAATTGCAAGATTTTTTCTGTCCTATATACCTTTTTCATAGAAAGTCCGTAATTAATTGGTTCAGTTTTAATGCAATGCAACGTGACATTGTTTATGAAACATGCTGCAGTTTTACATGGTATTATGAAAGGTTTTTACAAGTACATATTACAAAGCAGAGTATAAAGCAGAAGCAAAACTAGCAAGTAGGTTACCCGGTAGCGTTCGTTCATGCACATATACATTAAAATAATGGGTGCGTTGCCGATCTCGAAGGAGAAGACTCCTACCCCTATTGGTGACGATAACAAAATCGTCTACAGCGTGGCTCTACCACTTACAAAACTACTACCATTTTAATGGTCTTGAAAATTTTGTAACTGTCAAATAAACATTATACTTTCTGGCTATCTTCTTTTTTTTTATTCAATTGAATGACGAGACGAGCAAGTTAAAGCGGAAAACAACAGTGCTTACACGCTGTTGCTTGGCGACAGAAATAGACGGCGCGGTGGTACCAACCCAGACGGCCTCTCGCATACGAGGCACCTACCACCTTGGCTAGCTGTATAGCGACCTAAGTTGTGAAGCAGCTTACTGTGTTATGGTATATCACCAGGTGACCCGCTTGCGCCTTCGCCATTTGCACTCTTCTTCCACCTGCCCTTATCCTACTCGCAGTGGGATCGGCGCCACATGTTATGGTGCTGCCACACCGGTGTTATAAAACTAACATTATCTAACATTGTCATAAAATGTATCAAAATGTTTGTTAACAAATGTTTAAGATTTGGCTTGTAGTTTTTACGAGCGGCCTGCCCGACGTCAAAAATACAGCCAGGCCCGAAACAAATATGTGTGGACCACACAAACATTTGTGCGGGAATTGAATCCGCGAGCTCCTGCTTCACAGCCGGCTACTCGCCCACAACGCCACGGAAGCTGTCATATCGTCATTTATACTAAAACCACTATCTATTCCATCATCAGATCCACATGTATCCCTGTGTCTGTATCGGTCATCCGCCTGTCCGGTCGCAGGTCCCTCGATTTATACAGCCCGGCATGATTCTGGTGACAATCGATAAACTCATTTGTTTGTCGGTGGTCACTGGTTTTTTGGACTGAACTCCGCTTAGCATAAGGTGTAGTGCAGTCATTTTACCGTGCCCGGATAAAAAATAAATAAAAAAATTGGTGTGTGTCGTGGGACACCAGGTAGGAACGAAGTTCCTTCGGCTAATGTAGAATCGACACAAATTGTAAAAAATACAAATTAACAACTAAAATAACAAAATATGTCTCTTTATTTTTGTTTGACAACATAAAATTACATAGAAATAGAATAGAAAAATAGAAATAAAAAAAAGACGTGTAGCACTCGGAGACTGCCGCGGTAAAGCTATTGTATAGCATTTTTTATCAACTTATGTAATTATAAATAAAAACTTATTAATTTAGACTTAGACTGGCTACTAAACGGTGGACGGCCGTGTTCTATAATCAAAAATTCAAATTCAAATTTCAAACCGCGTCTACATTTCCAAATGTCATAAGTTATCTATCTGTTTTATTAACGGAATTTCGACTTTAACTTTGTGTGCTAGATATCAAATTAAGTTTAAAAAAAGTCTCATTTAACGGTTTTATTCCACGCATTTTTTCCACGCATATTTCTTACGGTTTTACTATCACATTTTTTTCAGTTCGGTCACGCAGCGAAATCCCTATCCCCTCCAAGCCTGCCGTAAGGAACTTCGTTCCAAAAAATTGGTGTGTGTCGTGGGACACCAGGTAGGAACGAAGTTCCTTCGGCTAATGTAGAATCGACACAAATTGTAAAAAATACAAATTATCAACTAAAATAACAAAATATGTCTCTTTATTTTTGTTTGACAACATAAAATTACATAGAAATAGAATAGAAAAATAGAAATAAAAAAAAGACGTGTAGCACTCGGAGACTGCCGCGGTAAAGCTATTGTATAGCATTTTTTATCAACTTATGTAATTATAAATAAAAACTTATTAATTTAGACTTAGACTGGCTACTAAACGGTGGACGGCCGTGTTCTATAATCAAAAATTCAAATTCAAATTTCAAACCGCGTCTACATTTCCAAATGTCATAAGTTTCACACCTATCTGTTTTATTAACGGAATTTCGACTTTAACTTTGTGTGCTAGATATCAAATCAAGTTTAAAAAAAGTCTCATTTAACGGTTTTATTCCACGCATTTTTTCCACGCATTTTTCTTACGGTTTTACTATCACATTTTTTTCAGTTCGGTCACGCAGCGAAATCCCTATCCCCTCCAAGCCTGCCGTAAGGAACTTCGTTCCAAAAAACCCCAGGCTATAAACTTTCTTAAGACGCCAATAAAGCCTTTTAAAAACTTGTGGCCATACACCGCCCTCTATGTTATCCGCATTGCTGTACGATAAAATTTCCCCCTCATCCCCCGTCCACGAGAACGTGTTATTTCCTCCAGAAAGTTGGGGTTGTGCGGGCAATAAAAGCGATTCGAACCCGCCCCCGCACGTGGAAATCCGAAGCGTAATCACGCGACCGCATTGCATTTGTGCATGTAGTTTTTTTTTACTGTAGTTATGGATTAAGTTGGTAATGGTAATGAGACGGACACCGAAAATCAATGCTGGTGACGTCAAAAACTTTTTAATAATAGCCTCACTGGTGCAGTAGCAAGAGGCCGTAGGTTCGATTCCTGCACCGAGTCAAATGTTTGTGTCCACAAATATTTGTTTAGGGTCTGGGTGTTGTGGGACCGCAAGTCCCTCGTAGTTCCTGGCACCCGATAAAGGTTAACCTGGTGTAGGGGCAGGACTATGTGTGTGACTGTTTAGTAGTAGTAACCTTTGAGTAACATAATATAACATTGGTTGGTGTTGTTTTAAGCGTTGTATTAAGCTGTGTGTCACCTTGTCTTAGTTTTAGTAAAATACTACAAAGCATAATTATACGCGAAGGAGACAGATATTCTAGTCTGTTATCAGCCACCAACCATAAATGGATGCAAAAATGCAATAGCCCACATCAAGTTATAGTGTAATTGTGTGTCGTGTAAGTGATATTGATTTTATTTAGCTGAACTCTCTTCTTTAAGTGTGTGCCATTTCATTGTAACACTATTTATGAATAGGTAATAGTAGTATATTATAGTACCAATTTTTTTTAATATTTACGTGGCCGCTCTGGATTTGAAATACACATTGCAATTTCGTCATAATATTTTAATTATATCAGTTACGCCACTCTGGTTGTCTTGGCCTAGTTTATACAGCAGTATAAGGGTAATTATTCAAAAATATGCAATTTGGCAAAAAAAAATATAATTACAAAATCAATTTATATTACTCCATTTTCTAGTATTGTGGGCGTACATGGGCGGTGAAGATCACTTACCATCAGGTGACCCATTTCCTCGTTTGCCGGCCTATGCTATAAAAAAAAATCAATTTCTTAATCTGTGGACGAGGTATGGTATTCCATTTTTTGTTTGGATATACAGGATTGTTAAATGGTTATCGAATTAATTAGTGTTAACTTTAATGATGATTAGTTAAAAAAACTATACCAACAAAGTATATTTTTTGTGACTCACCACATTACGCTATTATTGGTATACAGTTTATAATTGGTCTCAAGGCAGCCCTATTTTTACTGATTATCAATAACCGGGAGCGGGGTTCATGGCCTTATTCATAACATGGCCGATCCCACGTTAATGAAGATCACGCAGCCCATTAACACTTTATTGCTATTGTTTTATATCAAAAGCCGCTGAACGAGCAAGTGGGTCACCATATGATACGTAATTTCCATCGCCATCGAAAGATTTGGCTGGTGGTTTTTACGACCGGCCGCCTGCCTGACGTCAACCTATCTAGGGAGAATATTGTATTGTATAAATAAACCAGCGAAGCAAGCGAAAACTCCCTGTATAATTGGACTTTTACCTTTCTTTTTTTCATCCGAGCACAGCAAAGTGACTGTGTAAGCGTAGTGCAATCCAAAAAACCAACGACCACTGATAAACAATGGGTTTATCGGTGGTATCCAGGGTCATGTCGGCCTGTATAAATGCTTCTACTCTCTTCGGAGAAGGAGGAAGCGAGGGGCCTGCGACAGAACAGGCGGATGACCGATGCAGGCACAGTGATACAATGATGTACCCCTATACCGACCACAATCAACCACCAAGCTATGTCGCAAGCCCCTCGAGAGAACCGGATATACACTGGCTAATCCTGGAACACCTGTGAATCACTATGCCAGGTTTTAACACTATATGCACGGTTGTCTCTATTCTGGCGGATATTAATATACTACCACCAGCAACGAATATCCTACCACCAGCATATTTCATTAAATACGTATATGTTTTTTAATCATTTATAAGTTAACGCACTGTGAGAATACATATTTTTTTTCTAAATCACGAATATAAATACACACGTAACTTAATCGTGCTTAACGTTGGTGTGTATTCAGCTGTGAAGTGTTCAATGAAATCATTACAATAGTTATAGCTGCCTCCTTACTGACTTTAACGGCGTGATGATATTAACACAATACAGAGCTTTCATTTTCCGAGAATAAATTATCCATTACATCACTTTAAAGTTTCTTTCATTCAATTCCAAGATGGCAGGTCCCTCGTATGCGAGAGGCCGTCTGGGTGGTAACTGTTTTATCTATTTCTGCCGCCAAGCAATAGTGTTTAAAATAATTAAAAAAAAAAGAATGTACCACGTGTATGTGCAAATGTAGCTACATTTGCACATACACGTGGTACATTCTTTTTTTTTTAATTATTTTAAACACTATTGCTTGGCGGCCCACATACACTACTCTACTAATGTATCCTGCATTTGATAAAAAAAATCACCCATAATGTATGTCAATAAGGCCAAAAAGTTTTGTAAGGATCATAGCAGGTACAAGTCCGTTATCTCTGCCTACCCCTATGGGAAACTGGCGGGAGTCGATGTATGTATATATGTCGATATCGAACCCATGTATCACGAACAATATTGCCTTTTCCGATATCGCAGTATAGGGGACGGGATTTTATTATATTTTCGTATTATTTCAGGGGGAAGTAAAGCCATTGAACCCAGTTGATGCAATTCCGATATCTTATTCGGCATATTTCATACAGAAATTCGACAATTTGTACAGCTATATAAGACCACATACGTATCCCTGAAGAGATAGACAGAGACGCAAATAGTTCATCCACGTTTCTTTGTTTTAATAACATAGACCGGCAAACGAGCAGGTGGGTCATCTGATGGTAAGTCATCACCGCCTACAAAACTAACGAAGAATCATAGACGCGTTACCGACCTTAAAGGGAAGGGATAATTAGGGGATTGGGATTTCAGTCTTCGTGGTCACGGGGTGGAAAACATTCGAAACGTCGGGATCGAAATTAAATAAAAAACCGCGATAAAATCCGTTTAAATTATTTTTATTTTAATGCTCAGCGAGGAGTGCTACGGACTGTCGAGACGAAAGTGGCAGGTTCGAAACCTGCCCAAAGAGCATACACCTCTGACTTTTCTAACTTACGTGTATATTAATTAATAATTATCGCTTACTTTAACGGTGAAGGAAACATCGTGAGGAAACCTGCATACCTGAGAACTCGATAAGATTTTTCGAAGGTATGTGAAGTCTACCAACCCGCATTAGACCAGCGTGGTGGACTAAGGCCTAACCCTTCTCATTCAGTAGAGGAGGCCCGTGTATAATACAGGGCTAGTAAAAAAAAAATTGCGTAAACATAAGAAATCATTATGAAAATCTAAGCTCTAAATACCACACAGAGCTATTTCATTAACCTGCGCATATAACTTAATTAAACCTTATATTAATTATACACACTCATTCCAATTTAGACTCTAACCCGTGTACACAAGACTCATTATGTAACACCATGTCACCACCGAGTTGTAATTCCGTCACAACGTGCCTACAGATCCGGGACGAAGGCACAAACGAAGGTGATCGTACCGATCCGGGACACGGACCCGGGTGCAGACCGGGGCAGGTTCACGCGCGGCCGTCCACCCGCCCGCATCCGGGTCGTCCGGACCGGACGTCTTCGGGACACGCGGGAGAATTAACCCCAATAAATTTCAATAAAATATGTTTGAGAGTATGAGAATAAATTCTGCACAATATTTGATGCGGATTAGGTGCGGTTTAAGAATAAAACTTATAAGCTCGTAGCTGTGTACACGACAGGGTAGGCAGTAATGCAACAAAAAGTAAAACTCCTGACAGGAGCAAGCGAAAGCATGTCGGCTTTGTATGAAATTGTATGGAGGACGTACCTTTTTAACCGATTTTAAAAAAGGAGGTTTTCATTTCGGTTTTTTTTTAACTGACTTCTGAACTAGTATAATAAAGAGGAAAGACTTGTTTTTTTGCATTGAATAGGCTCTGAAACTACTGGACCGATTTGAAAAATTCTTTCACCATTAGAATCCTACATTATCTCTGATCCAAAACATGATACAAAACTGAACATTGTGGACCGATTGTATCGGAAAAAAAATCGATAAATTCAAATTCAGTGCAATTTCAGTTCACCGGCAGCGACCCAGACACCGACAATCCATTCCAAAATGACCTACATAAATTGCTATTTTTGATTATCGCGTACCTCAAAACAAGCCTTTACGGTTCACCTGGTAGACTCCATACATTTAGTATTTATTACCACCGGACCTTGTCTCCCTAGAGATTCGACCCGCATACAGCCAGTATTGATTCCGGCTCAGTGAGTTTGTGAGCGTGTAAAGGTAGTCAATTCTATATTTTATGATAAGAGGTTTTGGGTGAGGTGCACTCGCTCGGAAGCGGACTTTGGTAGCGGCATTCTTTATTTCTACTTAGTGTCCCGGAAAGGGACATACTAATATAATATTGCATTATAATAACCTAACCGTATGGAAACCCCTTGACATCCTACTAATATTGTAAACGCGAAAGTTTGTAAGCATGGATGGATGGATGAATATTTGTTACTCTTTCACGTAAAAATTACTGAATGGATTTTAATGAATATCCGGTTATCTCACTCACCGTACGAAACGCAGCAGCCAGCCGCTACTTTACGTCGGTTTTCTGTGAGACAGTGGTAGCGACTCGGTCGAGCCGACCAATTCACGCTACAGACAAAACTGTCTTTAGCGTGGCTCTACCATTCCTGAAAGGCGAAGTGATGTCAATGATGATAGGGTTGAAGTTTCGTATTTCCATCACCAGGTGACAGTCTTCGTCGTGTACGTTTCCTATAACAAATTCCATTCCTACATTCAAATTAAGAACAGAGCATTACGTAACACCGCTGCCACAATCAAATAACGGACAATGACGTCACACCCTCTGACAAACCACAATTCACCAATCACTTAACCCATCAACGACCCTCTAAACTCCTCTGTTAAACCTATTCAAAAGCGATATACACATCAAATGCCCTTGTTATTATCACAAGAGTAGAAAACGTGCATTCCACCTTCAATGTGGCGTCACTGCGCAATAACCCTACAGAGGGGGGGGGGGGGGGTTGGGCATAAGGGGCGAAGTTTGAATGACGCCATCCTCACCGCCCCTTACGCAATAGAACTGTGATTGTTTGTCCAATCGACCGTGAATAGGGGACCGTGAGTTGATGTGGAATTGGAAATGATACGGTGTGGAGATTTTTACAGATACAGCGTCTCATTGGCCCGGTGGCAGCGTACGCTATGAGACCAATGAATTCACAGATTCGTATCCCAGGTCGGGCAATCGTTTGTGTTCAAGTATTCATAATTGCACCTAGACCTCAAAGTTCTGTGTGGTGGTGGTTCTGTTTATGGCAAGCGTGGCGCTTACCATCAGGCGAGCGCCTTGCTCGTCTCGTCATACAATCAAATAAAAAAGAAATCACACGTTGCTCTTGACCAATCACAATCGAACAGCACGAACGTTCGTGTCGTGTTGTTACACCACATTCTTACCCCGAAGTCTCGTGACGAACGCCACCCATGAAATGGTTAACCATTGACATCGTGAACTATATATTATTATCTGTTTATCGTCCGTTATTTTTTCCATTCATCATTAAAAACACATGATGTGATTCGTGCAATTTCCACCGTTTATCACAAGATATGTTGCAGATAATGTCGATTTACCGTGATAATGTATTTTCATTTGTAACATTTTATAATAAAAACAAAATGAAAATAATACTCGTCACTTGTAATTCGGGTCAGTGATAGGAAACTCGATACTAGGAACCGAAAACCCCTATAAATGTATGGTACCGTATCGAAGAATATGGGTTATTTTTAAGATTTAGGATACCGCTATCTGGGTAACCAAGATAAACAAACATGTTGCTACTGTTTAAGGTTACCATTTTAATAACGGTGACCTAAAAATGACCTTAATACACACAGAGGTACCTATTGCCCGTCCTTTATCTTATGCCGACGGTACGTGTAACATAACGGTAAAGATTATTTCGGTAACCGGTTTAGTTAAGTTATGGTGCTGCCACACCGATGTTATAAAATGTTAACAAAAACATTTTCTAACATTTTATAACATTTGAAAACATGACATCGGCCCTTCTTTGACGGCGCCGCTCTCAAAAGTACCGCCGCCCGCGGTTAAAAAATGTTACAAAATGTTACAAATTGTTAAGAAATGTTTACTAAATGATGCTGCCACACCGCTGTTATAAAATGTTATATAACATTTTCTAACACCGGTGTGGCAGCACCATTATAGGTTAGCGGTGAGAAATTTAATAAAAAAATATATATTTTGGTTACCTTCAAAAATATAGGTAAAATGATTATAGGTTGTAACCGAGAAATACAGGTATTTGTCATATCGGTATCGATTCCTTCTCGAAACCTATATTTTCCTCGGTATTAAAATCTATCTGATCTTAATAATTGAAGTAAACATTTAAGCGGTTCATAAATACCGAAGATTTATTCTTTTTAAACAACCCGAAAGGTGTGGTATTTTACTTTCATCTATACTAATATAATAAAGCTGTAGAGTTTGATTGTTTGTTTGTTTGAACGCGCTAATCTTAGGAACTACAGGTTCGAATTGAAAAATTCTTTTTGTGTTGGATAGTCCATTTACCGAGGAAGGCTTTAGGCTATATAACATTACGCTGCGACCATTAGGAGCGAAGCATGAGTGAAAAATGTTGCAAAAACGGGGAAAATTATTTATATTTGAAGGCTTCCGTTGCTATGGTAATCAAATTGTTTGATTCCAAAGCGTTATCAACATAATATTATTATTTATCCAAATAAATGTATCGTTGATTAAGAGTATTACATTGTAAACAATAATTTATAAAGAAGAAATATTTGTATTTTTGTATGTAACGAATTAACTTAAAAACTACTGGACCGATTTGAAAAATTCTTCCACCATTATAATCCTACATTATCCCTGATAAACATAGCCTACTTTTTATGCCGGAAAAAGCAGATCACGCGTGTTCTAAAAGCTAGTTCAAAAATAAAATGGTATTCACTTAGAATTTTAATACTAACATATTATATTAAATAAAAAAATGTGAAATAGGTACCTATTTATTGTCTATTCGGTAAAAAAAATCGAGATTGCCGCATTTCCCCTCCTACTCTATCATGAGATCTTAACCAAATTTTTACCTGAACACCATCGGAGTAAAAATAATTTACTATTCGATATCCGAGCTCCAGAAACGAATATAAATAGATTTTTAATCCCTTACCCGACACCCCTGAGCCTGAGGTTCCCACATAAGCTTAGGGGTTGTAGTGATTTTTTATTACCCCCATCAAGTCGCGTCCGTGTGTCTAGACACGATGTATCGTTAATATTTTGGCAACTGTCTACAATATTTATGTTAGTTTGATTTTATAAATGTTATTTTGTTCTTATAGCTATTGTAATTGGTCCGATAAACAGTCTAACTTTTATGGGGTACATAACATTTATAGAGAGGAAATGAAATCTTTGCGTCTTACAACAAGCGACCAAAACTATAGCCAATTTATACAAACCCAATAAAAATAAACGCGAGGTACTATTATTATAGAGGCCGGCAAACGAGCAAGTGGGTCACCTGGTGATAAGTGATCTCCAACGCCCATGTACAATGCCTACAATGCCAGAAGAATCATGGGTGCGTTGCCGACCTTAAAGGAAAGGGATAATTAGGGATTGGGAAGGCGAGGGCTTTTGGACCTCCGGATATCTCACTCACCGTACGAATCGCAGCAGCAAGTTGCTACTTTACGTTGGTTTACTGTGAGACAATACTATATGCTGTAGACGAAACTGTCTACAATTTGTCTCTACCACTCAGAAGGCATCAAATAGGGATATAAATCATCAAATAGGGATTTCATGGATGTTTTTAGACCTCCGGTTATTTCAATGAACGCTCGAAATCCTACAGGTGTAATTTAACGTCGTCATTGGATTATCGGATTTATTGTACACAATATTAATACAGCAAAATTAGTCAAAACGCTTTCTGACTTCACGCCGCATCTGATTCACGAATGACACAAAATTGTGCAGTAATCGTAATCGTCACATTCCACAAAAATGACACAACACGGTATAAATAACTACAGTGTTAACACTTTTTCCTTCCTACTTTACCGAGAGCTCTGTTAAACACAGGTTTAATGTGAAAATAATGCATACTGCAGACTACATCGGTGGCACGACGATAGAGTCTTGTGTCGTGAGTATCAGGAACTAGGAGAGACATTCGGTCTCACAACACCCAGACCCCGAGACAAATATTTGTGGATCACACAAACATTTGTCTCGGAGTGAGGATCGAACCCGCAGCCTCTCGCTTCACAGCCGGCTACTCGCCCGCTGCACGGAGGCTGTCTATGCAATAACATTTCAACCCACATCAAGTTAAAATTGAAATATTATATTTCGCTAAATTCATTAGATTTATGTAAGTTTAATTCTGTATTTTTTTAAAATAATAAATGAAACATTCCCCATGTACGATTATAGAGAACGGAACTTTAAATTATATTAATTTAATTCAATGTATTTAGAAAAATAAAATTAATATCACAATTTTTACTCGATGTGGTTTGAAACGTTATTACGTATTTGCATCCAGTTTTATCTCGTTTATGAGGAGTCAGCGACGGTGACATTCACCATGGGTCTTAGCATATGCACCGCGACATAATTTTGTTGAGTCGTTTTGTCGTGAAAAACTAGTTTTATCCGGTTATCTCTACATGTCTATCGAAGCTAACACGGTTGCTTAGAATAGTCTACTCGTTACGCCAAATGTATAGATTTTTTTTATAGCATAGGCCGGCAAACGAGCAAGTGGGTCACCTCATGATAAGTGATCTCCACCGCCCATGTACGCCTACACCAGAAGAATCATGGGCGCGTTGCCGACCTTAAAGGAAAGGGATAATTAGGGATTTGGGATTTGGGCTTCCGGATATCTCACTCACTGTACGAAACGCAGCAGCAAGCCGCTACTTTACGACGGTTTTCTGTGAGACAGTGGTAACGACCCGGTCGAGCCAGCCCATTCATGCTGTAGACAAAACTGTCTTCAGCGTGGCTCTACCACTCAAAGTATAAAAAATATGATTTATCTGCAAATTGTAATATAATGAATGTACTTCACTAATATTATTACGTAGGTAATGTTACCTTCAGATTATACAATGAGACACAATAGATGAGATCATCCGGCGGTAGTAAAATCAATTCTCGTTTACCTGAAACAATAATACAGTAATCAAACAACAATTACAACTATAGATAAATAAACAATTTACATTTAAATCGGTAACAGCAGCAATAGCTCAGCGGGGTATCTCCGAAACGGTTCGAAACCAGCGCCAAGAACTAATGAAAATAATGGAAGCTAATGATTATTTTTTTTTATGACATCATCATCATCATCAGCCACAGGACGTCCACTGCTGAACACAGGCCTCCACCAAAGATTTCCAGACCGACCTGTTGGAAGCGGCCTGCATCCAGCGACTTCCTGCGATCTTTATCAGGTCGTCTGTCCACCTTGTAGGTGGACGTCCAACGCTGCTCTTGCCAGAATACATATAATATTTTTTTTTATGACAGTAGAAGATTAATTAATGTATATTTATTATGTCTTGGAATTTTCATTCAATGTCTTGACAATTTAGAAAAAAACACAAAAGAAAGCAAAGTAGTAACAGGTGCGCGATTTTATTCCTCCAAGTGTATTTTCGAATCGCCATCACAGCAACATAACTCATGTACAGTGAGCCATGAGCCCTTTGCATTAATGAGCGAATGCTGATTACTAAACGGTTATAAATAGACAAGTTGACACTTGACAGCCAGGACCGTGTGGCTTATGGTCAAACATGTTTCTATTGATAGTGTACAATTAGTTTTTAACCGACGAAAAAAACGGGGGAGGTTCTCAATTTGAGACGATTTTTTTATGTTAGACCACGCATAATTTTTTTACAGAGTAGACCAATTTTATTTTTTTTTTTACAAAGTAGACCCTGACCACATACCGAGGCAATCCCTAAGCTGGAACCCCCAAGGAAAGCGGAAACGTGGCCGCCCTAAGCAATCCTGGCGGCGGACGATCACTGCAGAAGCGATAGCTATAGGAATGACCTGGAGCGAAGTAAAGCGCGAAGCTCAAGACCGATCGAGGTGGCGACGTACTGTGGACGCCCTCTGCCCCATCGAGGGGGCATAGGACAATAATCATAATCAAATCAGACCAATTTTGATAATTCTTTGATACAAGGATGATACAAGGATTCAGTGATACAAGGATGTATCACTGAATCCTATACCCGCCTCAATCAACCATCAAGTCAAGTCGCAAGCTGTCTTGTAGCTGCTGGATGTAACTAAAATAACTTTAAGCATATCGTAAATGTAAATGTAAATGTCGCTGGATGCAGCTGGCTTCCAACAGGTCGGTCTGGAAATGGAGGAAGCCTATGTTCAGCAGTGGACGTCCTGTGGCTATTGATGATGATGATGATGTTATCGTAAATATGTTATCAAATGATAATATCGGATAAGAGCCGCACCAGTGCAACATTGCAACGCATTATCAAACGCGCTGAGTGAATCCGAGAGAACACCACAATACGTGTACGTTACTGATAACAGTGATAATGTTATCAAAATCACTATACCACGCATCCGAACTTATCATAATCGTTATCGATTTACAAATATACAATAAATACATCGAGAATTCACAAATATTTGTGTTCAGTGTTAACCACATTATATTGGATGGTTTTATGACATGATTGTAGTTTTTTCGTTGCAACAGGTACATTTATTACGAATTAGGACACCAGCCTAGTTTTAAGTAACTGTTATAGGCATCAAAAGACATATTCGTAGATCACATCGTATTTTTTTTATAGCATAGACCGGCAAACGAGCAAGTGGTAGGCAACGGCTTGGCTGTGCCCCTGGCATTGCCGATGTCCATGAGCGGCGGTGACCGCTTACCATCAGGCGGGCCGCTTGCTCGTCTGCCTATCAAGGCAATAAAAAAAAAAAATTGGGTTGCCTGATGGTAAGTGATTTCCATCGCCCATGTACGCCTACATTACTAGAAGAATCATAGGCGCGTTGCCGACCTTAAAGCAAAGGGATAATTAGGGACTGGGAAGGGGAGAGGGATTTGGGCTTCCGGATATCCGGTATTTGAAGGTTTTATGACAGGATTGCACTTTTTTCGTTGCAACAGCTACTAGGTCTCACAACACCCAGACCACAAGTCATTTGTCTTGGTGCGGGGATCGAACCCGCGACAAGACGTTTCACAACCGGCCGTTCACCATCAGCGCACCGGATCATAACAATAACCAATCAACCGACACTATATCAAACCCTACATTGGAATGAACTCCCTGCCTCGGTGTTTCCCGAGCGCTATGACATGTCCTTCTTTAATCGAGGCTTAAAAAGAGTATTCCTTCAGCGGTAGGCAGCGGCTTGGCTGTGCCCCTGGCATTGCCGATGTCCATGAGCGGCGGTGACCGCTTACCATCAGGCGGGCCGCTTGCTCGTCTGCCTGTCAAGGCAATAAAAAAAAAACCACGTGACTCAGTCAATACATCTGGCACAGTATTAACAATGCACTGACGGTAGCGGCATATGCAGCAGCGGTGGAACAAGTCATCGGTGATAAAAAGCCAATCAATTAGATTTTACGTGCAGTTAACATCATGAATGACCGTATGAAATCATCGAGTGAGTCGTTATGTACATGACTGTGCTAAGTTAGATTAGTTTTTTATAGCTTAGGACCGGCGCACACGCAAGTGGGTCACCTCATGGTAAGTGATCTCCACAGCCCATGTACGGCCGAAATAAGAGAAGAATCGTTGGCGCGTTGCCGATTTCTTTATTTAATTAAATGACGAGACGAGCAACTCGTTCGCCTGATGGTAAGCGCAACGCAGAAACAACACCACGCAGACTTTAGGTTGTGTAAGACTCACTAAATCATTCTTCGTCGCCATCATCCAAAACAAATAAACCATCCATTACGGTCAACTATCACATAAACTTTCTATAAAAGGTCAAACAGTTATACGATTATATTTCCTGTCTTCACAACGCACTAATATTTCGCACAACGCGCAGTTCAACGACCCCGCGATGCCCAAAAACTATTACGAAAGCTAACCACTTGATATTTCTCAATGGCTTCGAGTGGTGTGCGTACAGAGCTTTAATTGTATCTATTAGCAATTTTATTATATTAATTCAGCTTGCTGGTTGAAATCGATACAAGAGGTTTTTTTATGGCACAGTAAATTAAGCCTATAATTGTATTTCTTTATTTGCTTGACGAGACGAGCAGTGCGCTCGCAGCTGATGGTAAGCGACACGCCTGCCCCTAAACAGAAGTAACACTACACAAAACTTCTGAAAAAGTACTGCATGGCACTATACTGCGCTCGTCACATAAGATGTTAAGTCACATAATGCCATAACCATATTTTTTTAGGCAACCCTATTGGTATGTGTTCAGCAACACATTTTATACCCTAAGCTATATTTTTCATCCGGTAAACAGATGGGTGAAGGTCGATGTTACCCGGGATCCTATACTATAATCCTACTAATATTATAAATGTGAAACTTATGTCCGAATACTGAAACGCTACTTAGCTGTCTGACGGCTAACGGCTACTTATTTTCATACAATTTTGACAGCTAAGAGGGACTTAACTTGTTTAAAACGATCTTAAATACTTAAGTAGCGTTTCAGTATACGGGCGTCAGTTTGTTTGGATGTTTGTCGGTCAATCACGCTGAAACTACTGAACGGATTTTGATGAAATTTGGTATACAGACAGGGTATGAGCTGACTTGGGTGATAGGCTACTTTTTATCCCGGAAAAAGCATTATCCCGGAAAAAGCAGATCACGCGGGCGGAGCCGCGAGCAAAAGTTAGTAATATATAAAGCACACTCAAAAAGAGTTACACGTGCCAATCGCCGCACGAGTGTATTGACCGCTATGATTTTCAATTGTCTGCGGATTAGGACTACGTGATAATTTCTATGTTATTGATTTGTGTGCCATACAACCGCCTAGATCGCATTGTTGATGGATCAAATACAACATACATACGTTATTAGGCTGATAGGTATACATTAGTACCGTCTGTATCACGGGGATTGCTCTGAAGGATTGTTAGAATTTATCCCATCCTCACCTATCCTTAACAGAACCATGCGTGCTGGCTTACGGAACCACTGATTCGTGGGGTCTCATCCACCTCAGCCCAAACTATGAAGGTCACCTTACTTCTGCCGCACCATTTACCGACAGGCCGACATAATACCAGCGGCCATCAAGAGATTATAGTCTATAATTGTGGACATTATTGTCGAACTGTATACTACACTTTGAAATAAAACTAATTTTAACGGATTTTATCGCGGTTTTTTTTTTATTTTAATTTTATCCTGATATTCATTAACGTTACTATGAGGCCTCATAGTGAGCGCGAATGCATAGTGACGATTTCTCTAAACGTCATTGGTTAGTTTTTGACGTTAAATAAAAAACAGACCTACCATGTACACAGAAATCGACACTTCGCAAAGTGATTACTTATGTGTTTATGAATACGAGCATTACTCTAAGTTTCTAACAACCAGTAACTACGGTAGCCACATACTGGCCTATAAAAAACATAACACCCAACAGTCACACACATAGCCCTAACCCCACAGTAATACGAGTCTTGTGTCGTGGGTATCAGGAACTACGAGAGACTTTGTTGTCTCACAACACCCAGACCCGAAACAAATATTTGGAGCTACTTGTCCACTGAGCCACGGAGGCTGTCAGTTAGAATACGTTTTGTTATAAAGCCCTTAATATCTAAAGTTTGGAACAAGTCTATGCATTGAAGTGCCCGTCAAAGCGCCGGCACCGGTTCTTTCCAAATGGGACAACACATTAAATCAAGACAGTGAATATATTAATGTGAATAAATTAAGTCGGTGACCTTACCGACTGGTCGTGAGGTAATAAAATTATCCACAGCTCGCGAGCTCGCTGATCAACATTCATATCGCGTTCAGAGTCCATTTCGCCTTAGACTGGAACGGTCTAGACATTACACAAAAAACTTATACTAATCCATTATCAAAATGTCTACCAAAGACTAGCAGCATGACATCATCAAATTAGATTATTAAATTTCATAAGACAATCGCTTTTTTTTATATGAAAATCTTCTTTTACAATTTATGGTAGGCAGCGTCTTGGATGTACCCTGGCTGCTGACGTTGCTGAAGTCTACGTATGGGGCTGACCGTTTACCACCAGGAGGGCCGCATGCTAGTCTGTCTACCTGGACATTAAAAGCTACAATCATTCGTGAAGTTTCTTTAAATATTCTTTTTTTTAACCGAGTAAAGTGGCAAAGTGACTGCACTACATCCGATGGTAAGCCCAAAAACATATCGACCGACAAACTAAGTTTATCGATGGTCACCAGAATCATACCGGCGGGTCTAAATGCATCTACACACACTCCGAAGAGGGAAGAAGCAAATCGAGGGACCTGCGACAGGACAGGCGGATGACCGATACTAGCAATAGGATACAAAGATGTACCCCTCCAACCAAACATCAAGGTTTTAACACCATGTGTAGGGTGGTCGCTATCCTACCACCAACCATAAACTATTGATATCATAAATTATTCCTCTGCAATTGCCCCAAGAAATTTTATAAATAAAAAAAATGGGTGCGTGTACTTATGTACGCGCGTGAGAAGTTATACTTCTTTGTTATTTATTCAATTTAATAGCAAATATTAAAAATTAATATTATTATTTGATGTTCAATTTTAATTTTTATCACAAACTTTTTATTAAATGAATTTTAAATTTATTTCTTTATTTTGTGAATATTAAATAACCAATAATAAGTATTTAACATTAATAATTTAATAATATTTAGTGTTAATTATATTAAATAAAAGTATTTTAATTTATATCAATAAATAATACATACGGATAGTTAACCTCAATTATATTGGAGCACTTGAAAAAGTATATAAGCACAATTTTTTTCACTAATATTCACAAATAGTACGTAATATTAATCAAAATATAAATAAATAAATAATACATACGGATAGTTAACCTCAATTATATTGGAGCACTTGAAAAAGTATATAAGCACAATTTTTTTCACTAATATTCACAAATAGTAAGTAATATCAATCAAAATATTCAATTTAAATCACTACTGAATATAATTTATTAGCACATATATAAATTATAAAGGACATTGTCAAAAATGGCCTATGAATCAACACGCATGAAACATTTACTATAATAATAATTATTATTTATAATGTACATTATAATTATTATTATAGTAAATGTTTCATGCGTGTTGATTCATAGTTTCAATAGAACGGACACTTATTAATTTCGAAAACAATTTAAAAAGTATTCACTTCCGTCATAGTCCTCGGTATTATAATTTTTGGTTCAAATTCGGGTTTTTAATAGGCAAAGGTATTGTAGCTCATACAGCCAAGTCTTTGTAACAACACTCTTAAGCTTCGCATTGTTATGCATTTCGCCAAAGACAAGTGTAATTTATTCTCAAGTCTTCACAACAACGATGAAATATCGTAACATTAATAATTTAATAATATTTAGTGTTAATTATATTAAATAAAAGTATTTTAATTTATATCAACATATCCACTCGACATGATAGAAGTACATTCTACTCTCTTTGCGTTTATGCGAGCCTGGTACTTTTTACGGCAACATGTTCCGAATAAGAAAAAACCTAAAGAGTTTTTCTTTGTCTAAATCGTCATTTGTTTATTAATTACGGCTACTTTCACTCTCATCATTTTTTCTTAACGCGCCTAACTTCATACTGTTAATTTTTTGTGTCACAGGTGCGCGCGCATCTTAAAATTTCACTCTCATCATTTTTTCATAACGCGCCTAAAGAAGTATAACTTCAAAAACGAACGGTCGTCGTCTTGCTAATATTACAAAAAATATAAGCCTATAACGATTTATCCATAGAATGAAGGGACAGTGGTGCCTAGCAAGTACATGCGCGATCAGTTCTAAATAGAACAGTGTGTTTACATGTGTTGTAACACATTCTTTTGTAATGATGATAGCGGCGGGCGCAGGGCCAGTCGATGGACGCCGAAATATCGCTGTAACTACGGGTAACTGTAAAAATGGGAAGCGGTGAGAGACAATAGATGTATTTTCGATTATGCTTTGATTGATGTTATCGGTCGAGTTAGCGTTTCCGAACTGTTTAGAGACATTCTAACGTAATTAGTGTATTAATAACGCGTAAAAGAGCCCGTCGTTGACTACTTGTAAAATTATTTTTGTTTTTTTTTAATTATATCATTGAATGACGAGACGAGCAATGCACTCGCCTGATGGTAAGCGTCACGCCTGCTCATAAACAGAAACAACACCACACAGATTTTCATTTGGATTACAAAGCACTGCATGGCACTGAACTGCGCTCGTCATCGCGAGACATAAGATGTTAAGTCTCACAATGCCCAGTAATTTCACTGTCTTCAATGTCCTTTAAACCGAAACACAACAGTGCTTACACACTGTTGCTTGACGGCAGAAATAGACATAGCGGTGGTACCAACCCAGACGGCTTCTCGCATACGAGGGACCTACCACCCACCTTGTAAATTTCATTCATTTCATCATTGATTCTATCTGAATGGATTTGGTGTTTCCAGACACCAGAAACTTTCAACAAATTAAATTGTAGGTATATTTAACACCATTCATAAGCTAACGTAATATCCAGATTCATCTTACATAATAACACTTTTTTGGATTTCAGCACGCGATATTAAGCAACCGTGCAACCACACATCTGCAACATGTATGTAACTGCAGAAAATCGATTATCATTCAAATGACCGAACACTATGGTTATCCGATGACGAACTGCGACGCGCTAGGCTTCCTCGTCACGAAATGCTTTTAGGTGACCCCGCCGGAAACAAGATACTTTCTTCATTATTAACCCCGTCATGATGTCAACAAATTAAATCCGGATGTTACGTAGGCATAAGGGACTAACATCCTTTATCACTTGTTCTGTATTATTCTTTTTTAATTCATTGTTCCTTAATGAATATTCTTTCTTTCGTTACTTAAGGGGAAGCAACAACTGTGGAAGTCGTAGACCACTAAGAACAGATTTACATTAGTATATTTATTTATCGTCGCCGAGCTTTCGTCTATATTTTTATTTTTAATTTAACCAGAATTCCAACGCCATGAAGGTCGAAACCTACCGCAATAAAATTAAACAAGAGAAGTTCGTTTCTGACGCTATATCTAATCTCCCTCAAGATAAAATCGGTCTTTACACAAATATCACAACCTAAACAAACACAACATGCATAACAAATGAGTAACATTTAAAAACAATAGCCCTTACGAATGTAACGTACACAATGGTATACATACGGTCGGAGCATCATATCTCGTACGTGATGGAATTCACCACTGCACCACTGTAAGGATTGATGGTATTTAAAACGATGACCATTAGTGACCATTAGGTGGCAGTTGACAACCATTACAACGACGCGACGTGCTGTCCGCATTGTGAATTATGCGGGCAAATTTAAATCTGAACTAGAATGAACAAATTTTACCTTTTATACATGGGTAAAATTCATGACATCTCCTTCCTTTGGGGAAAGGAAATGCTGATTTCCCCAGTACAGCACTGGAGCATGGTCACAAAGACAACCGAAAGACTACATATAAGTAATTGATTAGGCTGGCCTTAAACCTCATGACAACCATCTTCGACGCATGATAAGATAGCCCCGGTACACACAACAGCAAAGTACTTCAGACTAATGTCTAGATCTACCTACTTCTTTACTAGCGTCAAGGTACTAGTCTAGTGTATCCTAGCTTATTTTTCGTCCCCTATCAAGTGGGACAAACTTACTAATGTAATTTAATTTGCCTCTATAAGTGACAAATGTAGGCCCTTGTCAGATCTCACTTATCCAGGCTTTACTGTATACAAAAGACAAGGAGAGTATTTTAAGCCTCAGTGTAAAATTAATAACATTACACTAAGCGTTGGACAATCGCCAATAAAATGAAGAATAACATGAAAACTTAATATAAAAGGAAAATAAGGAAATAATATGGGTAAGAATTTAAATATAGTCTATCACAAAACAAAGTCAGTTCAAGTACAAACTCGTGGGCGCTACAGTTTTTTTATGAATATAAATAGCTTGTTTGGTATTACAATGGGAATAACAACATAAAATCTCACATAATTGTATTTTGCCGAGAATATATTTTGAAATGGCATTGTTATGTACTAAATGAGGGTAGATAATAAAAAGCAGTTGGAAATGGCCTCCTGACCAGAGTGGATCAATTTACGTGAGTTCCGTGAGTACATATTAGTGGCGACGAGAAAAACTGATAAAAAGTGAAAATTAAGTGCTTATATAGGCTAATATATAGTGAAATTTAAACTTAAAATTAAAATACGACTATGGGTATAAAGTTTAACGAGTTTGACTTGGCACATGGGTGTTGGCAAAATTACATTGAAAGATTTTGCTTTTGTCTTGAAGCTGGTGAAATTGAAGTAGATGCAAAGAAAAAGGCGAATTTACTGGCGGTTTGTGGCCCTGACTTGTATGATTTAATAATTTCTTTGATATCTCCAAAGAAAGTAAGTGAGGTTACTTTTGCTGTCATTGTCGAAATTTTAAACGGCCATTTTCATCCGAAACCTAATGAAATAGTAGAATCTTATAAATTTCACTCCAGAAATCAAGGCGAAGGTGAAAAAATGAGGAATTATATTGCTCAGTTACGGAAATTAAGTATAAATTGCAATTTTTTGGATTTGAATCGTACTTTGAGAGATAGGTTGGTGTGTGGTATATTGGATAAAGATATTCAGAAAAAAATGTTACAACAAAGTCAATTAACATTTGAACAAGCTTGTGACATTGCGCTATCACATGAAACTGCAAATATTGATGCAAGCACCATCATACAATCTACAATAAGCTCAAGCAGCCCGACCCATGATATGGGGGAACCTATGGAAATAAATAAGGTGGTTAGTAAGGAAGCTCCTTCCTACAAAGATAAATCGAATTGTTTTCGTTGTGCGAAGCCTCATAAAGGACAGTGTAAGTTTCGCTGGAGCAAATGTCATCATTGTGGTAAAATAGGGCACATAGAAGCGGCCTGTTTGGTGAAATCTAAACAAACAAATAAGCACAATTCTGAATGTAATGGGTTGTATGAGGTGGGCATTAATAGTATTAGGCAAGATAAAGTGGATCCATTTGTCATTAAAACTGTATTAAATGGTATAGAACTTCAAATGGAAGTGGATTCAGGCTGCCCGTACACCATTATTAACGAGGACACGGCCAGACTCATATGGAAAGGAAGATTACCAAGATTAGAAATGACAGATATTGGGTTAAAATCTTATACAGAGGGTAAGTTGGTGTTACTTGGAGAGACCACAGTAGCTGTTCAATATAAGGACAAGAGAAAAAATATGAAAATACTGATAACAAAAGGTAATGGTTCAAGCCTTATTGGTAGAAATTGGTTTGCAGATTTAGGAATTGTTATTAATGGACTAAACAATGTAAAGTTAAGCTCAAGTGAGAAGGCCCAGACTATATCATTATTAAATAAATATAAGCAGGTGTTTGAGCAGGGTCTAGGTAGATATACTGGACCAGTGGTGAATATAACCCCAGTTGAAGGATCAGTACCAAAATTTATTAAATGTAGACCCATACCATTTGCAATAAGGGAAAGAGTGTTCAAGGAAATTGATAGGTTGGTAAAAGAAGAGGTGCTTGAACCTGTATCACATTCTGAATGGGCAACCCCAATAGTTCCAGTACTAAAATCCAATGGTGGAGTCCGTCTATGCGGGGATTATCGGTCAACAGTTAATGCAGTTACAAACACTGATACCTACCCACTACCGACACTAAGTGAAGCTTTTGCGGAACTGCAAGGGGGGGTGACATTCTCAAAGATTGATTTAGAACAAGCATATACACAGGTGGCTGTTGATGATCAAACAGCTATGCTTTTGACACTGAATACTCCCAAAGGACTTTATAAAATGAAACGCTTGGCATTTGGTGTGAAGGCTTGTCCTGGAATATTTCAAAGGTTAATGACCTCTTTGCTGGCTGGCATCAAAGGGATAGCAATTTTGTTAGATGATATAGTTATTTGTGGGAAGGACGTAAATCAACATAATGAAAGGCTAGAAATAGTACTGCAGAGATTAAAGGATGCTGGTCTTAGAGTGAACCGAGAAAAGTGTATGTTTATGGTACCAAAAGTGACCTTTCTGGGATATGTGGTAGATGAGTTTGGAATACATCCATGTAAAGATAAAATTAACTCCATCGAGAAGACACAGGCACCAAAGAATATCAAGGAATTACAGGCATTTCTAGGACTTCTTAATTTTTATGATAGATTCTTACCCCATAAAGCAAACATAGCTGAACCTTTATACAGGCTATTAGAAAAAAACTCTAAGTGGAAATGGAACAAAGAACACCATACTGCCTTTAAAACTTTAAGATCAATGCTGTCCAGTGATGATACATTGGTTCATTATGATAGCAAGAGGAAATTAATAATGTCGTGTGATGCCTCTCAATTTGGACTTGGAGCGGTTCTAGAACATGAAATGGATGACGGAACGAGGAGACCAATCATGTTCGCATCAAGAACGATGAATATTCATGAGCGGAACTATGCTCAAATAGACAAAGAAGCAGCTGCGATAGTCTTTGGGTTGAAAAAATTCCACCAGTATATTAGTGGTCGAAAAGTAATCATCAAGACAGATCATAGACCACTATTGGGTATCTTTGGACCCGGTAAACCAATACCCAACATAATATCGCCAAGAATGTTGAGATGGGCACTATTACTGAACTCATACGATTATGAGATTCAGTATGTAGAAGGTAAGAAATTGGGAAATGCAGACGCCTTAAGTAGATGGCCAGCGGTCGAAACAACTATCAAAGAAGAGTATTCAGGAGTGCTTTTAATAGAAGAGACCCCTCTAGAATTAGAATTCACTGCAAAAGAAGTGACAAAATTTACAAAAAAAGATAAAGTGCTTAATAAAGTATTGTACTGGGTAAGAAATGGATGGCCCAAAAAAGTGGAAGAAGCCTACAAAATGTTCTGGCAGCGGAGAGATGAACTATCAGAATATAGTAATTGCATATTATGGGGTAATAGGGTTGTCATACCTGAAAAAATGCGAGCACAGATCCTGGAAGAATTGCACAGAAATCATGATGGTATAGTCATTACAAAGGCATTAGCAAGGAGCTATTTTTGGTGGCCTTCAATGGATAAACAAATTGAAGGAATTGTAAAGAATTGTAATATATGTTCAGAGAATAGGAACATGCCAACCCCGGTAACTCATCAATGGATACACACCAATAAACCATGGTCTAGGTTGCATATGGATTATGCTGGTCCATTTCAAGGGAAATATTTTTTTATACTCATCGATGCCTACTCTAAATGGCCAGAAGTAAAGATAGTCAAGGACCTGAGTAGTAACACTTTGATCAGAACATTAAGAGATATTTTTGCAGAGCAAGGGTTACCCGACACCATTGTAAGTGACAATGGAAAAAGTTTTATATCACAAGAGTTTAAGAAATATCTGGAAAGTTGTGGGATAAGACAAGTATTAATAGCTCCTTACCATCCAGCATCAAACGGACAGGCTGAACGCACCGTTCAGACGGTGAAGAGGAAGTTAAAAAAGATAACATCAGAACCGTGGCATGTAAGGTTGCCTAATATACTGTACTGGCTACGAGCTACACCTAATAGTGTGAATGAAAAGACACCAGCTGAACTCTTGAATCACCGCCGTTTTAGAACTAAGTTTGACTATCTGAACCCTCTGTCTTTTAAGGGTAAGGAAAAATTGAGTGCGGAAGAGAAAAATGAGAAGTTGAAGGTGCGAACTTTTAGTGTTGGCCAGTCAGTATACATACGGAATTATGGCAAAGGGCCTCTATGGCTACCAGGAGTAGTAGAAAAGAGAATAGGGGTGTGCAGATACTTGGTGCGGTGGAATGGAAAGCTGCTGCTGAGACACATTAACCAGATGCATAGCAGTGGGATGACATCTAAACAGAAACCAGAAGAAAGGTTAGTAGAGATGGACCCGATGTTAAGTGACAGCGATGATGACCATCGCATGGTCATCCCTTCGCCGAAGAAATGGGCCGACATTATTGGAGTATCGGGGCCGCAGGATATTGTGCTGCCGGACAACTCTGGAGATCGGACACGAAATACATACAAGCGGGCACTATCAGTCTCACCACCAAAACACTCAAAGAAAATAAAGCCTGAAAGTCATTATAACTCAGAATCTAGCATAGAAGATGAAGATTCTGAGTTGGATACAGAATAGACAACACATAAGCATCAAAGTCATGTAAATAACACAATCAAATCCTTTAATATAATTCACAATAATAAAAACAAAGACATTAAATAGAAAAGTGGACTTTGCTTAGTGTTAGTGTTAGTGTTAAAATAGTTAAATGAAATTAGAAGTGTAGAACTATCTCAAGGGGAAGGCATGTTATGTACTAAATGAGGGTAGATAATAAAAAGCAGTTGGAAATGGCCTCCTGACCAGAGTGGATCAATTTACGTGAGTTCCGTGAGTACATATTAGGCATGACGTGATCATGTAATATTATTATAATGTGTTTATGATATCGTGTCTAGTATCAAGTATCACCATATCCTGACTCTTCCTGGTCCATGAGGTCACGGCTTTTTCCTTTCAGCAGAAATCGGAAATCGAGCGTAACCTGATGCAATAGAGAACAAGAATAGAGATTGACAAGGCGAAAGAGGATTTACACATATTTATACTGCTGCAGAATATTTTTAAGTTGTAGTAAACACGAAGCAAAGCCAGCCAACCAACCCGCATTCGAGCAACGTAGTGGGATTACAATCCAATATCTCTTATTAGAAGAGAGACTCTAACCATCAGTGGGCCGGTTAGGCTAATTAAATTAAGAAAGAATATGTCGGATCATTAAACGATCGACGATTTAACGTCAAATCTTCGGAATATCGATGGCTACCCGAGATGCTTCGACATGAACTGAGGAGTTAAGATATACACCCTGGAAACGTCTAGCCAATACTTTCATCGCTTTTAGGAATATGTCTACAAGTACTATTTCTTTCTGACTGGCGTTATCACAGGATTTACTTTCCTAATAAGACGCTCCAACTTCACCCTACCTTGAGCATACAGGTACCTGAGCAGCAAAACTCAAGTCTCCTCATCACGTCAGCCATAACTAAATTCGACAATCGCGCCACTCGGCTTCCAAATACGGTATAAACATTTGAAACCAAATGGCGGGACCAACGGTCATTCAGACGGGCACATAACCCGACCGAATCACTCATGCGTGTGCTCTCGTACGCAAACCGGTTGCGGAATGACGCCACCATTCGGTAGGTTAGGCATTGTGACCAAAACGGTGACATCAGACGTTTCAGCGCGACTGAGCTGCGGACCGGTCCGGTAGACCTTTTTGTACGGACCAGTTTTTGTACATACGTGCGGTAAAAGTATTTATGTTTGGAGTGAACGTTTGCTACTGTCGTTACTTCTTATGGAGTATCGGGTTGCCCAATTTGAAAATTACTCTACATTAAAATAGTTAGTAAATATAAAACAGTGCATACAAAACGTCCAAAAGTAAGGTCAGCATCATGCTTAAGGAATATTGATAGATGCTATAAATTTGAAATATTTAATGGTCATGACACTCGAATTATAATAGACGATGGAAAACCTAAAGGTCAAAAATAGCAAATTGAATCTTCAATTCTCAACAACAATCAAACGGGCGGAAGTGATCAAATATAGGTTGGTTACGCATCAATAAGCTGCAGAAGTATACAATCACCACGGTTGATGACATCATCGGCAACGTATGTGGACGGGTCGGTGCTCGCGTGCCGAGTGGGGATGGTGTCCTTAAATATGTCCAACACATTTATACTATGGCTATGGGTTTTAAGGAGCAGCTGAATATGCTTTTGCATGCTGTATGTATTATATCTACTGGGTAGGCATTGGCAGATCCTACTACAAGTACGTAACATATAATTTCTATGCTGGTAAGGCCATGTTCAAACAGACACCTTGAAGAAAGATGGTCTAAGTCATTTGGAATGTGAACGGAAACGTTATTAGTTCGTGATCAAGTGATCGTTACATTGAGCATATAAAATGTCATTAATCTTAATAAAGGTTACAAAATATGCATTTAGTTAATTTAGGATCAGTGGGTCTAGTAAGAGTTACAATAATAACGGAACGGTAAAAAAGGAAAAATATCTTTCGAAATTTTTTCTCGTATTAATACATATAATAAAACCAATACGATAACCAAATTACTTATACTACTAATTTTAGTTTACGCTAGTTTGGCTACTAGGCATCGGCTGCCATCGTCTGTTAGTCGATGTATGAAGAGAAATCGGAAATTGTCAACGTTTCCGAAATCTATCAAAATTTGCACCAGACATACATGTGTTTAGAACTTATTTAAAGGATAAGATTTCGAAATTAATATTAAATATTGTATCATGTTTAGTTAAAGTACCGTTAAAAGAATAAACTTAATGTTAAGTGATATTAAAAGACGTGAGACATTAAGTGTTAAAATCTTTATGATTTATCCATTGATATACAAAAGGAGACCGCCATAATTGGGCTAAACTATGTACAGTAACGATATATATATGTAAAAATACTAGATTTTTTACTGATTAAAAATAACATATAACAATAATAACTTTCTACCGGAATAAGCTAAAAATTATAATTTAAAATATGGTTTAGAATGGTATGTAATTCTGTAAGTAGCTTCGTAAACAAGCTTGTCATGTCATTCAGGTCCTTTTAAGCTCGTTCTAAAATGATAGTTTTATGGGAATGATTATATAAAAGTCATCATAATCTTGTTTTACTATATTTATCGCGAGCATTATGAGAATTGATAAAAGAAAACATGAAATCGGATGAAATCATTTTTGTTTTTGTAATAATTATTTATTTATTTCACAATAACAACGATCAAATTGTCTATCGAGCTTCTATCGGGTGATTGTTTCAAAACGAAAAAATATTGACGTCTGTCAAAAAATCAATGTTACGTCATATTTTGCGGAGTTTTGGCAGGAATTCTGACAGTGCAGTTCATCGCTTATATTAATTTATTTCATAAACTTGTTGTATCCTATTAGATACATAGGGATCAGAACTCGCTTTAAATTGTCGATATATGCAGGTACTCACTGTGTCTCCCAACGTGGTATCAGGAATCGCCCTTTTCTTGTGGATATGGCTGCACGCCGCCCGATGAAGCCGTCTTGAGGTCGATGGAGACCGAGTGGTGGGAGTTTAAGAACATCCCATATCCTGCGGTGGATAGGATAAACCCGCGCGTCGGAGCGTGTCCGCTCGTAACAGGAGTTCGGGCGTGAGAGGCCGACCGTGGCCGTTCGGATTGCGTTCTCGAGACGTGAGTGTGGTGGGCGTGGGCCCCGATTGCACTCGAAACCTGTTTTGTTGGCAGCACTGCGTACGGCCGTTGAATAGTGGCTGTCCCGACATATACCAACATAACGCGAGTTGATCTTTTGAACATGAGTTGACAAAAGGGGTTGCCGGTTACGGAACATTCCGCCCACCAAAATACATTAATGTATTTTCGATTAATCTAATTGAAATAAACTAACTAACCCAACAAAGGCACATGATTATTAACCTAAGTCCGATAAATGAAAATTCCATTGTTAAGTTAGTTGTTTCGATTTTGGAAAGAAACGAGGTTTGACCAGAGGCCTCGTGTGGCACGAGCCTTCAGTCAAACGTCTCGCGGCGATACGGACATCACCGTCAGGACTCGGATACAGTCCCTCAACACGAGCCAGCGGCCAATGCGAAGGAATCGGATTATGCGTTTATTAGAATTACTGATCCGAGGCCTGACGGCTTTAAATCTGAAAGTGTTTATAGTTCCCGCACTCCACCGAAGTGGGGACTTGAAGGCGGATTGAACCGAAGTTCAATCTTACCGGTTTGAGTAGTACCTCGCACATACTCCGTTAATAGTGCCTTAGCACCAGCGTAATTTGTCCCGCAATCATAATGAAGAACGCCGACGCGTCCGCGTCTCCCGGAAAACCGACGCAAAGCAGCGAGAAACGCAACCGATTGGTGATCCGAGACGGTCTCGAGAAGTACGGCACGAGTCGCGAGACAAACGAACAAACATAAGTTTGCTTCTGTGATCTCCTCACCTCGATGCCTACCGATTTGGGTACGAAAAGGGCCGCCGTAGTCGGTCCCTACAATAGAAAGTGGTTTAACGTAATTTACACGAGTGGCCGACAGGTCACTCATGAAAGGTTCAAGTAATGATGGATACGTTTCATAGTACGATACACGCGGAGAGTGACAGTTGCGAGTCAGCCTAGATGCACTCGGAAGCAGAGCGGGGTGCTTGGGTTCGAACCCGCGACAGGATCTCGCACGGCGACCGCCCACCCTGAGAATCCCCTGCGTAACGAGAAATGGGTTCGACTTACGCAGTGGATTTGATGGTTCTCGTTTTTCCCGCACCTGTCGAATCTCGGTTTTTGAGAACGTTTGTCGAGTGTACTTGGAGACGATCACTAACGCGGCATGAAGCTCAACACGATTTAAGAAACGATTTGTACAACGAATTTGCTTATGCCGTAAGAATTTAATAAATTTTGACCACCAACCAATGAGGCGTTGAATTCTCTGAAATGAAGAATACCGTATGAACAAAACGTCGAAGAACAAATTCTTCGCATCATCGGAAGTCAAAATTAAAGCGGAACTACAATTGAGCGATCGACCCTGGGGAAAGCGAAGCCAGGCGGGTCCCGCCCACCATAAACTACTGTTGACTCGATCGGAAGGTGACTCACTACGAGAAACGGCGTCTGCTGACTTGTCTGAAGCCGGGTCGCACCATGGAGGGCGTGCCTCCATGGATGGTAAACACCTCAAGACTTGGTCGCGAGATCGAGGAAATGTACTCGCTTGCTCTTCATTGCTGAAGAGCAAGGACACAACGTCTTGATCGGTGGAAACCTCGGCTGGGACGGTGAGAGGCGCTGACGAAAGGACGCTTGGTTCCTCCACTTCACACAATTTCTCCAAATCGTGATGAAGTGGGGGTTCCTCGCACACGAAGAATGAATGTGGATTAGACTCAGCGCATCCCACATTCCCGACCAGTAACCAACCAAACACCGACTTAAGAGCCGACGGTTGGTTGGGAGCACCTCGAACGGTTCCCGGCAACAGAAGTGAAGCGAAACACTCCGCACCTATCAGAAGATCGATGGGACCAGGAATGTGACAGTTTGGGTCCGCTAACTGCAATTCGCGAATATGATGCCACGAGGAGGTATCAATCCGGATTGATGGCATCTTACCACAAATGCGCGGCAAGGTCAAGGCTTTGATGTTGAAGAGAAGTTCGTTGTTACATCCAACATCAATAGGTACAATACCTGACACTGGAGCTGACGAATGACCCACTACACTTACCTTATGTGACGTTGGAACACTAGTGAGGCCCAATCGATGAACGGCATTCTCGGTTATGAAGTGACTTTGACTACCCGAGTCAATCACAGCTCGAAATGATTGAAAATGTCCCACCGAGTCACGAATTTGAACAATAGCGGTCGACAACAAAACGAAAGAATGTTCACGCATACTAGTCAACGCGCGAACCGGATTATCCGGTTTTTCATTATCCGGAACATCGACTGTCGAAGAGATGGACGCAGTTTCTCCGTGAAGAAGTGTGTGATGTCGTTGATGGCATTGGTGACAGCTGAATAGTGATCTGCAATCCTTCACGCTGTGATACGGTTTTAAGCAGTTAAAACACCAGCGATGTTTTCGCGCATGCTCACTACGTTCCGCAATCGAAAGTTGTACGAATGGACTACACTTATTTATCGCGTGGTCACCTGAACAAAATGAACACTTCACGGATATAGCTACGGGTGTCTGAGAAGATGGCGGAAGAGGCTTCTCCTTAGAGGCGGAATTCTCGGTGTTACTGGAAAGAAATACGGTTGTTTTCTTCGGAACCTTTGAATTATTCGATGACAAGAATTTCATCGATTTCGATTTGTCCGAAGATTTTTCGATACCACTAGTTCCCTGACCACTCGATGAAAAATGGTTATCGCGAATTAAAGCATCAGCTCTGTTGAACAAGAAGGTTTTCAGCGTCTTGTACTGCGGTAATTCAGTAGCCTCCTGTTTTTGTTCAAAAGAGCGCCGAGTCTGGGTATCTAATTTCGACAAAATCAAGTAGCATAAAACGAAGTCCCACTCATGAGTAGGAAGGTCGAGACTGGACAACACGTTTAAATTTTCATTAACTAAGTCTAAATTTCGACGAAACTCGACAGGTGACAGGGATTGCAAATTTATATTTAATATTTCTTTCCAGCACGTAAAAGCCAACTCTCGCTTATCTCGATATCGATTTACCAATGCCTCGTACGCACCACGGTAATATTTACCTTGAATGGGATACGATCGAATAACGCCCAATGCATCCCAACTAAGACAAGTTTCGAGATACTGCATACGCTTCGTGTCCGAAAGTGATTCATTATTATGAATCAATGAATTAAATAAATCAAAGAATTTTGGCCACTCTTTTATTTCCCCGGAAAAAGACGGTAGGTTGATTTTCGGTAACTTGACGTCAGATTCCGACGACGCATTCGCATTTTTATCGCACGGTTCCGCATTAGATTCGGGAAATAATTTTCTATGGATTGCCAAAATCTCAAAAAGAATATCATCGAACTCGCTGCGTATCTCATCCTCTTGTTCATAGTCATCGTCGTCGATCACACATAATAAGTTTGAATGAGCGGTTTCAAAACTATCAATGAATTTAGGTAACGCAGAGAATTGAACACAAAATAAATCCAAAATGGATTCATCATGTTTAGCCAATTTAGCAACTTCTAGAAGTTTCTTCAATCGGTTCAAAGGGAGGGTGCGCTTCCGACGAAGCACAGGCAACTCCTGACTACTCGGGCGATCTAAGTCCGACTTAGTTACACTCACTTTCCGCTTGGTCGTGCGCACGCCCCGATACGACATTCTAAACGATTACCAAAATTACTAACAAAGTGTTAGAATTAAACAAACCTTACACTCACTGCCTACCCCGCTACGAATAGAAGCGTTATATGCGATGTCGAGTCGCAATACGCGCGAGTTGTGGCGGGTGGACTTGCTAACGAGTGAGCCAAGTTACGCACCTAAAGTATGTAATTCACGATTCAAATGAGTCAAAACAAAGTCTATAATATAAATTATAGACCTCCGAAACTTGTTACAATACACACACTTTATACTCACTGTCTACCCTTACGAGCCGAAGCGTGTTGCACAAAACGCGTATGAACTGCCACACCAATAAAAATGTACAAGTTTCGACACAACGTGAAATAAACCGATGTATAATATATATATTATATATATATTACACTCTTTCGAGCATTCTTTGAATGGATACCTATTTCCAGCCAGGTAGCAACTAATGATCGAACAATGGGTCAAGAATGATTCATGCATTTGCAACTAAGTATGAATGTATTTTATGCCGCTTAGTTTTTTATGTGTAGGCACTTCAATATATTTGTTTTAATAAACCGTTACGAAATGACTTTGAGTGCGGCAGTTTGCCAACTTGTATTACGAATGTAAATGTGTGAGAAACTGAAACCAAACGAACATCAGCGTATTTAAATGAATTTGATGGACGTAGGCAATCGAGACGAATAGATCACAAAAACAAACGTTACGTTAACAAATCAGCTTTGCACGAAATGAAACGTTGCGGCGTTTACGACCGCGTCATTTCACGACTACCCACATCTACGCGGAAAGGCGAGACGCGTCGGCGCACTCAACTACGCAATCGAATTTAACTACGATTTAAATGTTTCACCACAACTAACGGTAATAACGATATAGCCACTCAACCAATCAAACTTTCAATCTCGCCACGTGGTGGCAGGAATTGTATTTTGCAAAGTAACTATGTTGAACACGAATTTTATTACGTAAATCACCGGGAAACACTACGAATTAACAGTTTATGCAAACAATCATGTGCCTTCTCGATTCTTATTTGAACAGCATCAATATGTATGGTACAATCCACGTGTCATGGCGGTCGGAAATGTTTCGAATTTGTCGAATTTACTCAGCGTTCGGAATAGCGAAACAAAATGTTTGCTATTCCCGGGTTTCGGCACCAAAATTATGTATCCTATTAGATACATAGGGATCAGAACTCGCTTTAAATTGTCGATATATGCAGGTACTCACTGTGTCTCCCAACGTGGTATCAGGAATCGCCCTTTTCTTGTGGATATGGCTGCACGCCGCCCGATGAAGCCGTCTTGAGGTCGATGGAGACCGAGTGGTGGGAGTTTAAGAACATCCCATATCCTGCGGTGGATAGGATAAACCCGCGCGTCGGAGCGTGTCCGCTCGTAACAGGAGTTCGGGCGTGAGAGGCCGACCGTGGCCGTTCGGATTGCGTTCTCGAGACGTGAGTGTGGTGGGCGTGGGCCCCGATTGCACTCGAAACCTGTTTTGTTGGCAGCACTGCGTACGGCCGTTGAATAGTGGCTGTCCCGACATATACCAACATAACGCGAGTTGATCTTTTGAACATGAGTTGACAAAAGGGGTTGCCGGTTACGGAACACTTGTTTAGAGTTGTGTTTGTTGTATAAAAGTGGTGTGGATTTGTTCAATAAACATTGACGGTGATGAACAGTGTATTGAAACATTGAAATAAGTGAATTAAGCATCGTACTGAAAGGAGTTAACACCAAAACTCCGACAAGACCTTGAAATCGACCGCACCCGTGTTTCATCGTTCTTACATTGAACCCGTGGTTACAGAACATTTGTGCCTGGTACATTACAGGCGGGTGAAATACAAATGACTACGTTAGAAGCAAATAAATCAAGAGCAGTAACCATTTGTCGATGGGTTGTAGAAGTGGTGAATGGCCGCTTTAAAAGGGATTTTAAACTGTTCCGGCAAGATTATTTTAATATGTCGAGTAAACATTTAATGAAAGATTTTGAAGTTGCCGCAGCTCTCATGAATAGATTTCACCCTCTTATTACAGAGCGTTCTGATGCTGTGGAAATACTAAACATGATCAACGAAAAAATGTATCTCAATAATACTTTGGCCGATGTTGTGCAGCAAAATAATTTGAATAGACGTAGAGCTACTTTCACCCGCATTGATGCCCAAAGTAACTTACCGGATTTTCCACAGCTCAGCTTTTCTGAACTTATATTAATATCTTT
The DNA here is from genome assembly GCA_949126905.1 of Amorpha juglandis. Taxonomy (NCBI): domain Eukaryota; kingdom Metazoa; phylum Arthropoda; class Insecta; order Lepidoptera; family Sphingidae; genus Amorpha; species Amorpha juglandis. The sequence goes on from OX421388.1 coordinate 11,555,392, forward strand.
AGGTACGTATCAGATAAAACAAGCACGGTCGTATTATGGAGAGCATATAAAGGCACACGGAAGATTTGAAATAAAAGTATGTAGAGAGTTGGATAGCAACCTAATAAGAGAGTTGTCAACTTCTAACACTTTATATATATTAAGAGGCCGCATTCAGTCAAGACATATAAGTGGAAAAATATATTTTAGTTGACAGTTCTCTTGCAGGTAAAGAAGCCATTATACAATACTGATGTAATTGCATTGTGGGCAGGCGAACAGTGGGTTGCTGTGCACATGTAATGGTGGTAATCCGGTACCTTAGTTGGGCAAGGCACCAAAATACCATCACGCCTCCTGCAACATTCCTCAATAGTGTATTAATTGAGTATGAAAATGAAGCTGAATAAGATATTAAAAAAAACCACCACTTCTACAACCCATCGACAAATGCTTATTGCTCTTGATTTATTAGCTTCTAATGTAGACATTTGTGTTTCACCCAACTGTAATGTACCAGGCACAAATGTTCTGTAACCACAGTCATTTAATATTGGCAAGGTGTCTCTAAATCCTTTAAACTAAATGCATCACCAGGTCTAAAGGATTCTTTTAATTCAGAATTTGGTTTTTCAACCTCACATTTAATTATATCAGCATCTAATGTGGTTGTGGGATAGGGACCTAAAACATCAATGATGTGGCCATTTGTACATACTATTATAAAATATGGTTTAACCAGATTGGTGTATTTATGTAGACTATATGTTTTTTTTATATGAATAATTTGAACTTTTTTCTACATATATATATTCCATCAAAAATCGCCACTGTCCTTTCCTGTCCCTCGAAGTTCCCAAACATACCCTTCGGAATCAGAAGTATTCTATTTAATCATTGTTGCCCATTTAAATGGTGAAAACCTAAATTGTGTGACACAAAATATTCAGTTAGGATATCACGTGCCTGTCCCATTAATACTTTCAGTGAACTCCTCGGGATTTTAAACATTGTTGCAATACGATCATAAGAATCTCCAGTTCTTAGCTTCATTAAATAAACACCCAGTGCAGTACGTCCCTTTAACGTTACTAAATGGTGTAACCTCGTTAAATAAACTATTGAATTGGTGTTTATTTAGCCCAGTCCAAAAAGGAACAGTGCCATCATCAAATCAAAAGTGTATTGAGTATGAAAATGAAGGTGAATAAAATATTGAAAAAAAAAACCTCTTTTTATTTTACTTAACTCCTTTGTTATGAATGCTGGTGGGAGGATACTAGTATCCGACCGGATAGCGACCACCGTACACTGGTGCTAAAACCTGCCATAGTGGCCCACCTTGCGTAGGTCGCGTTCCAGGGTCAGCCAGTGTATATCCGGTTTTCCCCAAGGGGTTTGCCCCCTGATCCTAACCCTTTTCCTTCCCTTCCCCCTAGACCCTTTGGCAGTCTGGCATGATCTTGCCGACCTACGATGGACACATTGTTTATCGTTGGTCGACACTATTCTTGGATTGCGATACACTTACTTGGTGTAGCGTAGTCACTTTGCCGAGCCAGGATTAAAAAGAAAAATGCTAACGGTGGCATATAATGATAAGAAATATGCTAAAGCAACAGGCAAATATGTTTTTAAACAATGTATCCTTCTGATTATAGTCTTTACAATACATTTTTCCTTAATCAATACAATTCTTACAATCAGCCGCATAACCTAACTTTAATCTACCAAAAACTTATTTGCTCCCAATTCCCATAGAATTTTGAAAAAAATATTTTTGATATTAATTGGCATGTGTGTTATCTATTAAATAACACATAAATTATTACTGTACTACATGGGCCCAATGATGTATGGATTTCTGGCGGTCTCCTTTATCATATATTTTCGAGGGAAATAAACAACACAAAAAGCGTGCCATAATATCCCTAAAAAAATATGATAATAAATAAATAAATCCACCCAACAGTCACATACATAGTCCTGACCCCACAGTAAGATACGAGTCTTGTGTCGTGACTCGTGGGTATCAGAAACTTTCGTAGTTTCTTTCGGTCTCACAACACCCAGACCCCGAAACAAATATTTGTGGATCACACAAACATTTGCCTCGGTGCGGGGATCGAACCTGCGGCCTCTCGCTTTACAGCCAGCTATTCGCCCGCTGCTCCACGGAGGCTGTCAATATGATGATAAATCAAAACATTTTGTATTCACTTAACAAACTTTTAGTAAACATTTCGTATTATCAGAGCCATAAACGGAGATTTCTCTATTATCTGTATTTACTCGTAGTATTACTCGTAGCTTTATTTACAATATAATATAAATAAATAGTAAATCCGTGTGTCATCACTCATAATAGACATTACTGATAAGGAATATACAAATTATTTATCTTAACAGCGTGTTGCGTTGATAAAAACATCGTTACAATTATTTTAAACATTACTGGGTCATTGAAATAAAACTAATTTAAACGGATTTTATCGCGGTTTTTTATTTTTTATTGAGATTTTGGTTTTTAGGGGATCAAAATTTAAAACCGCGATAAAATCCGTTTAAATTAGTTTTATTTCAATGTGTAACATTCGTGTAAACGTAAGAAATCATTACTGGGTCATACATAAATTAATTTATTCATTCGGAAGAGGTTCACGAATTATCTAAAATGAGATGGGGAGGGGCGAGTTGAAATTGGTGACATCATAATAAAAAATATCCGACAAAATGCGAAAGGACTCGCGCTCTGAGGGTTCCGTAACAGCCCCATAAAGTATAAGTTTATATATTTTTTAATTATTGGTAAAGATATCGGCCATAATAACATACTTTGGGTAAATTTGCGCCGAATACCTATAACAGTTCAAAAGATACAGCCCTTTAAAATCAAAATGTTTATTTTGCAAGTAAGCCACAAATGGCTCTTTAACATGTCAATAATAGATAAATTTCATTGAAATGTCTCTACCGGTGCTTCGGAAATGCCCACTGGTCTGAGAAGAAGCACCAAGAAACTCAGCCGCAAGCCTTTAAACGTAGTAACACGCGACAGCCTCCGTGCCACAGCGGGCGAGTAGCCGGCTGTGAAGCGAGAGGCCGCGGGTTCGATCCCCGCACCGAGACAAATGTTTGTGTGATCTACAAATATTTGTCTCGGGGTCTGCGTGTTGTGAGACCGAAAGTCTCTCGTAGTTCCTGATAGTTCCACGACACAAGACTCGTATCTTATTGTGGGGTCAGGACTATGTGTGTGTGACTGTTGGGTGTATATTTATTTACATAGTCTATGTAATCTTACGAAGGGTCCGATGGCACACTTTGAGTACGGAACCCTTATAAACAAAGATAGGGGAGTTGAAACCTTTGTGTTAGACCTTTGTGTTACCTATAATAATAAACTTGTTCCATTTAAATGCCATATAAGAAACGAGTTTTAATGTAGAAACTTCGATACATTAAATGTAGGACGCGCTTTAGCCAAGTACAGCTCATACGCTAGGAATGGCAGCATTCGAAGTGAGGAGTCGATAACACCAACCAAGATCACACAGAACTTTGAATTACATTGTACTGCTCTCATCATCTCGAGATTTTTTTTTCACCCGAGCACGGCAAAGTGACTGCACTACACCTGATGGTAAGCGTAGTGCGGTCCAAAAACCCAGCGACAAGTAATGAATTAATCGGTGGTCAGCAGTCATGCCGGCCTGTATAAATGCTACTTCCCTCTTCGGAAAGGGAATATGCAAATCGACGGGCCTGCTACAAGACAGGCGGATGATGCAGGCACAGTAATACAAGGATGTACCCCTATACCCGCCCCAACCATCAAGTCATGTTGCAAGCCCCTCGGGAGAACCGGATATACACTAGCTGATCCTGGAACGCGATGGCGTGAAACCTGCCCAGAAACAGAAACAACACCAAACATAACTCTGAATTAAAAAGAAACTGCTTGGCCTACTATGTTCGTCACCCGAGGAATAGTATGTTAAGTCTCATAATGCCCAGTTATTTCACTAGAGAAAGAGAAATAGACAAAGCGGCAGCACCAACACAGACGGAATACCACATACAAAGAGACTTACAACAAACGAGGATCACTATTTTGTCTGATCATTGCCAGCCTTACTATCTGCTCATCACATGCCTTCACAACTGATCCGAAACGTGTACCATCAAGAACACAATCACGGCACTTGACTTCTCGAATCAATAAACCTTATCAATACTGATAACACTTAATTAATGGGAACGTTTATCATGGTTAGAAGGTTACTATCCAAACATTGTCTTTGTATCAATATATTATTATACGTCATGGTGAATTGTATCACTTACTGCCGTATTTAGAGACACCAATTAACTTTAATTATCAACTAATGATTCTTTAGAATTCGTTCATTCCTGTACTCACTAATGGAGCATAATGCATTAACTAATAGAATTACATAATCAAATTATAAGAAATCACCATTTTTTTTATTAATCAGAATTTTTGTAATAAAGCGCGGCAGTTTGTACAATAACGTGTTTTTAGCCATTTAAAATAATAAGCATTTCGTGTATTTTATGGCATATGGCACACACGTGTGATCAAAATATACCATAATATACCATAAGTTTTATTAAATTGTTGTCCTTGGATATTATGATGACATAATTAATTCTATTTAAATTAGGTAGAGGTGTCTACAAATTATTTTGTCCCATGATTCTTAAGGTATAAATAATTTTTTTATCCTGGGTCGGCAAAGTGACTACACTACACCTGATGGTAAGTGTATCGCAATCCAAGAATAGTGTCGACCAACGACAAACAATGTGTCCATCGTAGGTCGACAAGATCATGCCGGCCTACCAAAGTTCCTGGGATGAACTACGGGGTCCTTGCTAAGCAAACAGAATACTGGCGACCCCGCAGTATCTCATCCCAGGGCCAAGGGAGAGGGGAAGGAAAAAGGGATGGGAAAAGGGTTAGGAGGGCAACCCCCTGGGGAGAACCGGATATACACTGGCTGACTGTGGTCGCTATCCGGGCGGACATGAATATGCTACCACCACTAAGCCATATCTCATGTAGGATACTATAAATAAACCTAATAAATAAATGTGAGTCGTGTGATCACCTTGACACGTTTGAAACAACATAAATAACATTTGTTCGTGGAGTCAACTTGCCGTGTGCCGTGTACGACGGGTCACGATAAGATGAATCTGTAGCTAATTAACCTACTTGTATGAAACACTGTCACACCTTATCTGGTAGAAAAATGGTAATCAATAGTCATTCAGCCTATAAACTCATTTCTAACCAACAGCAAAAAAGGGCCTCTCAATTCTTGAAAATACATAATTGTACATTACATATAGGGTACACAGTATCTAAACCAATATTATAAAGAGGAAAGATTTGATTGTTTGTTTGCATTGAATAGGCTCTGAAACTACTGGACCGATTTGAAAAATTCTTTCACCATTAGAATCCTACATTATCCCTGATGGACATAGGCGATATGGATAATATAACGGTGTAGAATTTAACGAGGACGGAGCCGCGAGCGAATGCTGGTAATAAATAAAGTACAGCTAAATGCACATTCAACACCATTTTTTCACGGATTATAACTTTTTTTTCGTGGTGGTTCCGGTTAACCCCACAACATCCTTTTTTTTCGGTGGTTAAATCATACAACATTAATTATCACCGCTTTAACACCCATTCCTTTGTACAAAATTAATTACAATACCCATACAACCACACTTATCACCATAAAACGCACCATGAAATCTCTGTCGTCATGTGTACGTTAGGCTCGTCGCTGTCCCCACTCCATGCGGGAGGAGCGTATACGGTATAATGCGATTAACTACGACCTCGTTAAAACATTCCCCGAATGCTTACTCATACGCCGCTCGCTAAAACGGCTCTACACTACACAATTTTGGGGCGCCCTTTTCGATATATATATATATACTAGATGACCCGGTGAACTTCGTATCACCTACATAATATATTTGTGTAAAATGTGGTCAAAACTTAATACAAATGTTTTATTTACATCATCATCATCATCATCAGCCACAAGACGTCCACTGCTGAACATAGGCCTCCCCCAAAGATTTCCAGACCGACCTGTTGGAAGCGGCCTGCATCCAGCGACATCCTGCGACCTTTATCAGGTCGTCTGTCCACCTTGTAGGTGGACGTCCAACGCTGCGCTTGCCAGTACGTGGCCTCCATTCCAGAACCTTTCTGCCCCATCGGTTATCGGTTCTGCGAGCTATGTGGCCTGCCCACTGCCACTTCAGCCTGCTAATCCGCTGGGCTATGTCGGTGACTTTCGTTCTTCTACGGATCTCCTCATTTCTGATTTGATCACGTAGAGAAACACCGAGCATAGCTCTCTCCATAGCTCGCTGAGTGACTGTGAGCCGTCTTATACGGCCCATATTCAGAGGCCACGTCTCAGTGCCGTATGTCATCACTGGTAACACACATTGGTCGAAGACTTTGGTCTTCAGGCACTGAGGTATTTTGGACGAGAAGACCTTGCCAAGTTTCCCGAACGCTGCCCAGCCGAGCTGGATTCGACGATTGACCTCTCTCTCGAAGTTGGACCTGCCTAGTTGGACTACTTGTCCTAGATAGACATATTCGTCGACAACTTCGAGAGATGAGCTTCCAACAGTAATCGGGGTGGGCACAACATGGACATTCGACATGACCTTCGTCTTGTCCATGTTCATCCTGAGGCCCACCCGTTGAGAAACTCTGTTGAGGTCTTCGAGCATTGTACTCAGGTCTTCCAGCGATTCCGCAAGGACCACGATATCGTCGGCAAAGCGGAGGTGAGTCATGTACTCGCCATTTATGTTGATGCCGAATCCTTTCCAGTTCAAGAGCTTGAAGGCATCTTCCAGCGCGGCAGTGAAGAGTTTAGGAGAAATAACATCTCCCTGTCTCACGCCTCTCTGTAGTGGAATAGCCTTCGTACTCTGTTCTTGTACTCGGACCGACATGGTGGCGTTGTTGTACAAGCACCTCAACACTTCGATATACCGATATTCGATGCGGCACCGCTGGAGAGCCTGCAGCACCGCCCAGGTCTCGATCGAATCAAAGGCTTTCTCATAGTCCACAAACGCTAAGCAAAGTGGCAAGTTATACTCCTCGGTTTTCTGTATAACCTGCCGCAGCGTATGAATGTGGTCTATGGTACTATAACCTTTTCGGAAACCGGCTTGTTCGGGAGGCTGGAAGTCATCTAACTTGCGCTCGAGACGATTCGTGATAACTCTCGAAAACAACTTATACACATGGCTCAGGAGCGAGATGGGCCTGTAATTCTTCAACAAGGTATTGTCGCCTTTCTTGAAGAACAGTACCACCGCACTCCTGTTCCATGCCTCAGGCGTTACGCCCTCGAGCAGAACAGAATTAAAAAGTCTCTGAAGGACTTTTAGTACCGGCGATCCGCCCGCTTTCAGAAGCTCTGCAGTAATTCCGTCCTCGCCCGGCGCCTTGTTGTTTTTAAGCTGTCCGAGGGCCATCCGAATCTCGCACAAGCTGATGTCCGGGATGTCTTCGCTGTAGTGCCGAACCAGCTCGGCTCTTGGGTCAGCCGAGCAGGTAACGGGTTTGGCAACCGAGGTATAAAGCTGTCCGTAGAAGCTCTCGATCTCTCTCAACACCTCTGCCTTGGTCGATGCTACACTGCCATCTTCCGTCTTCAGCTTTGTCATTCGGCTGTGCCCAATAGACAGGTCCTTAGCAAACACTTTGGAGCCTTTGTTCTGCTCGATCGTCTCCTTTATGCTCGCAGTGTTGTGAGCACGGACGTCGTGTCGCAAGGATGTCCATATTCGTCTATTGAGCTGCCGATATGCCTCAGCGTCATCGGAAGACTGCAGCGCCATAGATCGACGTTCGGCCATGAGCTCGAGCGTCGAGACCGAGAGTTTCTGAGGTCGATTTTTACGACGGGGTCTAAAGAATTTAGAACCCACCGTGTGGACAGCTTCTACCAACCCGTCGTTGATTTCGTCCACAGTTACGCAGCTATCTAGGCAAGAGAAGCGGTTTGCTAATTCAAGCTGAAAGCTCTCGGGGTTTTGAATATGGGCGCGAGTAGGGCGGAGCGTAGACTTCATCAAGCGACGTCTTTCTACCTTGACGTCGATACTCAATGTGCCCCTTACCATTCGGTGATCACTTCCGGTTTTCACCCTGTTGATCACAGAGACATCATTGAGTATCCGTCTCTTCGTCGTCAAGATGAAGTCTATCTCGTTCCTTGTAGAACCATCCGGACTCATCCAGGTCCATTTCCTGTGAGGCGGCTTCTGAAAGAAAGAGTTCATTGCGAACAGTCCCTCTTTCTCCAGGAAATCGGCCAGCCTTTGTCCCCTGGGGTTTCGTTGCCCATATCCAAATTGCCCCACTCTCAGCTCCTCCTCTCTTCTCTTGCCCAGTTTTGCGTTGAAATCCCCCATAACAACATTGAAGTAGGTTTCGGAGGTGTGTATGGCCCGACTAATGTCGTCATACATCTCCTCTACTTCCTCATCTGGGTGTGTCGAGGTCGGCGCATATACCTGTATGACCTTCAATGAATATCTCTCACATATTCTGAGTATAAGGTATATTACCCTGCTCGACACACTTTCGATGGCGACGATGTTGCTAACGAGGGACTTGTGGACGAGAAATCCGACACCACCTCGAGACTGTTGATCGCCACCCCGGTAGTAGAGTAGGTTACCAGACTTGAGGATTATCGTGTCCTCCCCGTTCCTTCGGACTTCTGATAATCCCAAGATGTCCCATCGTAACCTACTCATTTCTTCTTCCAGCTCAAGGATCTTCTCGTCAGTCCTCAAAGTGCGAATGTTGTGTGTTACCAGGGCCAGTTGTCGTCGGGGGTGGTAGCGGGATCTTACCCGGGGATTCTTAGCACCCCCTGCCCCGCCGTTACCGTAGCTGCTACCAGAACTAGGAATAGCGGGGCTGCCGGGGACTGGGGGCCTGGTTTTGGTCTGTAATTTCATTGGGGGGGTTTTGCCATTACTCGCCACGCTTGGCAGGCGGGTTGGCGAGCGCAGGGGCGTAGCTTCTTGCGCTGAAGATGCTGCTGCCCATCATCAGCCTGTTGCATTTAGCTACGCCATTAATACGACATTAATTGCATTAATTAAATGCAATTAAGTGAGGTACTGCGCCATTGCACGTGAGGTAGCCCGTCGCACATTTAATTGACTTCGACGACCTAAGTCAGGTCGTCTCCCACCTCCCTCCGGTTGGACAGTCCTGTCCCCGTCCCGTCCCCGTCCTGTCCCCGTCCCGTCCCCGTCCTGTCCCCGTCCTGTCCGCGTCCCGTCCCCGTCCTGTCCCCGTCCCGTCCCGTCCCCGTCCCGTCCCCGTCCTGTCCCCGTCTTGTCCTGTCCCTGTCCTGTCCTGTCTCACTGTCCTGTCTCACTGTCCTGTCTCACTATCCTCTCTCACTGGCCTGTCTCACTGTCCTGTCTCACTGTCCTGTCTCACTGTCCTGTCTCAATGTCCTGTCTCACTGGCCTGTCTCACTGTCCTGTCTCACTGTCCTGTCTCAATGTCCTGTCTCAATGTCCTGTCTCACTGTCCTGTCTCACTGCCCTGTCTCACTGTCCTGTCTCACTGTCCTCTCACTGTCCTGCCTCACTGTCCTGTCTCACTGTCCTGTCTCACTGTCCTGTCTCACTGTCCTGTCTCACTGTCCTGTCTCACTGTCCTGTCTCACTGTCCTGTCTCACTATCCTGTCTCACTTTCCTGTCTCACTGTCCTGTCTCACTGTCCTGTCTCACTGTCCTGTCTCACTGTCCTGTCTCACTGTCCTGTCTCACTGTCCTGTCTCACTGTCCTGTCTCACTGTCCTGTCTCACTTTCCTGTCTCACTGTCCTGTCTCACTGTCCTGTCTCTCTGTCATGTCTCTCTGTCCTGTTTCACTGTCCTGTCTCACTGTCCTGTCCCTGTCCTGTCCCTGTCCAGTCTAGACGCTATACGACCCGTCATCACGGCAAGCTTCGCAACGACAACTCAACAACTACTAATAAATTAAAAATTAATTAAAAAAACATTGTCCAGCGGACTAAATTGTGAATCTAAACCATTCTCAGATCCCCTAGAACACACACAAAAAATTTCATCAAAATCGGTCCAGTCGTTTAAGAGAAGTTCAGGAACATACACACTCACAGAAGAATTATATATATAAAGATATATTTTTAATTGCCCCGTATTATATATGTCCCACTGCTGCCGGGCCTCCTCTACTGAATGAGAGGGATTAGGCCTTAGTCCACTACGCTGGCCTAATGCGGTTTGGCAGACTTCACATACATGTGAACATGTACATTCTTATCGAGTTCTCAGGTATGCAGGTTTCCTCACGATGTTTCCTTCACCGTTAAAGCAAGCGATAATTTACAATCAATATACACGTAACTTAGAAACGTCAGTGGTGTATGCTCTTGGGGGTGGTTTCGAACCTGCGACTTTCATCTCGACAGTCCATACCACTCCCCTCTGAGCTATCGCTGCCTTTTGGATATAGTGAGCTTTTTTTTATATACTGGCTAGGAAAAGACCATTAAGCTGTGGAATAGTGTGCCGGCACACGTGTTCTCTCCGTCCTATAATATGGGCTCCTTTAAACGGAGTGTGAAGAAGCAGTTAGGCAGGCCGGCATGATCTTGCCGACCAACGAGAGACCTACTGTTTGTCGTTGGTCGACACTATTCTTGGATTGCGCTACACTTACCATCAGGTGTAGCGTAGTCACTTTGCCGAGCCAGGATAAAAAAAAACACAAAGTGACTACGCCACACCTAATGGTATCCCGCTGGTGTTTTGAATATAACTCAAACGTATTTTTTGTGAATGCACTATACCTGATGGTAAGCGCAGCGCAGTCCAAAAAAAAACCAGCGACCACCGACAAACAATGAGTTTATCGGTGATCACTAGAATCATGCCGACCTGTGTAAATGTTAAATATTCTTCACACTCCGACGAGCGAAGAAGCAGAGACAGTGGTATGGATCCCGTGGAGCCGGCTCATTCATCCTGCAGACAAAACTGTCTACAGCGTGGCTCTAGCACTCTAGTAAATTTATCCTTCTAATCACTTCTACCACCCGAGTAAAGCTTCTAATCACTACACAGCCGCACAGAGATATCGTCATTCATCTTTAAGTCGAGGGTTCATGATGTGACGCCGCGACGCGACACGAAGCGTGCCACGTTATCTCTCCGTAACGGGTTATAAATAGCGATGATAACATTCGGATGTGTTATTCATTGATAGTGTAGACACAGTACGTCATCTAGAGCTAATCATAATGCTGTTGTGTCACTTCTACACGATTCTCAGGTCAACTGGTGGCGCATGGCGTCACCGAGGGCAGAATATAGATATTTTACAAAGTGGTAGGTCCCTCGTATGCGAGAGGCCGTCTGGGTTGGTACACCGCTTTGTCTATTTTTGCCGCCAACCAACAGTGTGTAAGCACTGTTGTTACGTTTTGAAAGACATTGAAGCCAGTAAAATGACTGTGCATTATGAGATTTAACATTTTATGTCTGGGGGTGACGAGCGCAATTCAGTTCCATGCAGTGCTTTGTAATTCAAAGTTCTGTGTGGTGTTGCTTCTGTTTATGGCAGGTGTGGCGCTTATGACTAGGCGAGCATTTGCTCGTTCCGTCATTCAATTAAATAAAAAATATCTTGAAAAAATAATTCCTAGCTGCCAGCTTGGCTCTACCACTTATACTTTACTTCGAAAATAATTTCACACAGGCGAAGCGGCGAGTAAAAGCTAGTGAAAATGAATACGTCTACAGAATTATTTCTACGGTTATGTCATTGTACTTAAAAACACCGTTAGCTTGCCGGAGCCCTTACGCCGGAAGCCGTACCTATGTTGTTTAAAAATCACGCATCGGGCTGCCGATTAGCCTCATTGTGTGCAATGAATAAAAGGTGGTAGGTCCCTCGTATGCGAGAGGCCGTCTGGGTTGGTACCACCGCATTTTCCATTTCATTGGCATTACGAGACTTAACATCTTATGTCTCGGGGTGACGAGCGCAGTTCAGTGTCATTCAGTGATATATACATACTTACACATATATAATATTACAACGAATTAAGGTGGTATTATGATATTTTTTATATAACGAATAAACTAAAAAACTACTGTACCGGATTCAAAAATTCTTTTGCCGTTAGAAAGCACTGCGACTGAGTAACAGAGGCTACTTTATATTCCGGAAAATGCAGATCACGCGGGCGGAGCTGCGAGGAAAAGCTAGTCATAAATGCACTAACAATCCGTTTTGTAAATTAATCATGACGATATAACAAAGTACTGCTTCCGTACCCAACATAAATATGAATGAATGTACTTAAACTCCTGACAATCATCACATTAAAGTACAATAGTTGTCTGCTAACACGGGCTGAGTGATTGCACGTCATAGAGATTGAGACAAAGGATCGTCAGGCGCCGCGCTTGATTTGGGCCGCCCACGCACCGTCGCCGGGCCCGGCAGCCGTGGGCGACAGGGATGTACTACTAATCTATCGTCAATCTCGTTCAGCCGCCGGGATGTGTAGACTTCAATTTTGCACCAGTAAAACTATCGGCGAATTATTTTTTATAGCAGGTTTCGGATAACCAGCTGATGTGAATTTACTGGGCATTATGAGACTTTACATATTATGTCTCGGGATGACGAGCGCAGTTCAGTGCCATGCAATGCTTTGTAATTCAAAGTTCTGTGTGGTGTTACTTCTGTTTATAGGCAGGCAACAGGCGAGCGCCTTGCTCATCTCGTCATTCAATCAAATAAAAATCAATTGGCCTATTGGAAAGAAGAAAAACGCTCGATAGGGATGAATGGAAGGGAAGGGAGGCATTGGCCCTGCCGTAAGCCCATTAGCAGGACACCCTTATAAATGTTTACATAGTATAAAGCAGTCGCCATCTGCGTCTGACTGTTTGTCCTCTTATTCCACCTAAACCATGCAACGGATTATGACAATGTTTTCACTATCACTTAGGAAATGTATTCCGGAAGGTTTATATGTATATCACGCTATAACCCATGGGTGCAGGACAAATCAAATCATTTATTTAATCATTAAAATGTCAAACATCATTTAGATTCCGTCAAACTCTACCGCCAGTTCGTAATGATGTTTCATTAAAGAAGAACGTTGCTCTTTTCTAAACTGATTTACATTACATATTTGCCCTACATACATTGAAATTTGAAGTATAATAATACTTCAAATTTCAATTTGAATTAGAGCAGCTCAATTTATGTCAATGAGGAACCATATAAAGTAAAATAATTAGATTATATGTAATAGTTTTTGTGCATTAGCCTCAAGAACAAGGAGGAAGGAAGTGACCGACCCAGCACATGACGCCGCCGCAAGCACAGACATTAAAGCGAGCATGACATACCTAAACTGCTCATAAAAACAGTAACATGCCTGCGGTGAAACCGTGACGGACAGCTAGCAAACAAAAAAAATAGTCCAACAATTTTAATAGAACAGCTGCTGTTCGCATTCGATTCTCAAAATCTTGTTACCAAACCGTTTTATTAGAAATTCATCGAAAAAGTATCGGCACATCCGCAGAGTCCCGTTTTTATTGCACCGTGTCCCGAATTTATCGCTCCGGGTCCCATAAAACGGTCACAATTGGGCCATGGGCCACGGCGCACGTCATCGACGGACCCTGACACGCATCTATTAATACAAATCTACATAATACCGCTCGTTAAATGTTAGTCACTGGTTTACGTCATTTGTACTTATAAAAACGGTATGTTATCGAGTTATAACTCGAGTTGACCCACGAACAGAGGGCAACCCACTTTTATACACGATACTACACACAAAGAATAGTAGACAGTAAATAAATAAGTTTTAAAAAGTAATACAGATTCATGATTATCAACAGAATAACTGAAGGTCACACCCAACAACTCACAAAAAGTTTCATATATAAAGACATAAGATGGAAGAGGAATTGAAAGCGATAATTGTCACGGTTATTATCAATTCTTTTTTCTTTAATTGAATGACGAGACAAGCAAGTCGCTCGCCTGATGGTAAGCGCCACGCCTGCTCATAAAAAGAAGGAACACCACAAAGATCTTTGAATTATGAGGCACTGCATGGCACTGAACTGCGCTCGTCACCGCGAGACATGTTAAGTCTCATAACGCCCGTATTCGGCGTAATAATTTCAAAACCTGCCCAGTAGTATAGTGAGGTAATTTCAGAAAATAATGTATAAAAATGTTGAATGTTTTCAGAACAGGCTAAATATTTCTTATTGCAGACGTAGGTGTTCAAAAATTACCATCTGGTACAACAACACCTAGACTCGAACCAGCCAAACGCATACACATAAGAAAATAAACATAAAAAATGATGACACGAAAGTGTTTCCCGGAATGCAATTGGTAGAGAGCCAAAAAAAACAGAAAGTTCATGTGACAAAAGCTGAACGTTGTGTGGAAACAAAATTAAAACTGTACACTTGGTACGCGGTGTGAGTTTTTAATTAAATGTTGCAAAAAATACTAACATTTCCGCGCGGCTCCGCCCGAGTGATCTACTTTTTCCGAGATAAAAAGTAGCCTATGTTACTCAGTGATAATGTAGCTTTCTAACGGCAAAAGATTTTTTCAAATCGGTCCAGTAGTTTTAAAGTTTATTCGTTAAATACAAAAATACAAATCTTTCCTCTATATAATACTAGATGACCCGGTGAACTTCGTATCACCTACATATATTTTTTGTAAACTGTGGTCAAAACTTAATACAAATGTTTCATTTACATTAAATGCAATTAAGTGAGGTACTGCACCATTGCACGCGAGGTAGCCCGTCGCACATTTAATTGACTTCGACGGCCTAAGTCAGGTTGTCTTCCACCTCCCCCCGGTGGGACAGTCCTGTCCCAGTCCCAGTCCCAGTCCCAGTCCCAGTCGCAGTCCCAGTCCCAGTCCCAGTCCCAGTCGCAGTCGCAGTCGCAGTCCCAGTCCCAGTCCCAGTCCCAGTCCCAGTCCCAGTCCCAGTCCCAGTCCCAGTCCCAGTCCCAGTCCCAGTCCCAGTCCCAGTCCCAGTCCCTGTCCCTGTCCCTGTCCCTGTCCTGTCCCTGTCCCTGTCCTGTCCCTGTCCCTGTCCCTGTCCCTGTCCCTGTCCCTGTCCCTGTCCCTGTCCCTGTCCCTGTCCCTGTCCCTGTCCCTGTCCCTGTCCCTGTCCCTGTCCCTGTCCCTGTCCCTGTCCCTGTCCCTGTCCCTGTCCCTGTCCCTGTCCCTGTCCCTGTCCCTGTCCCTGTCCCTGTCCCTGTCCCTGTCCTGTCCCTGTCCTGTCTAGTATAGCGTGGCGACCCGTCACCACTGCAAGCTTCGCAACGCCAACAATCCGGTTTATACCTGCGCTTATAGATGTTTCACATCAAAAAGATGTCAAATGTTTCATACCCAGGAACAGTTTGTATGGGAAAATTAAGTTGTCGTTTTTAGTGTTTTCCGTTACTTATTATTTATGTTACTCATTTTTTCTCACCGGGTAAACCTTTCCTGAACTTCCACAGATATTTCAAGATCAGAATTAGCCAAATCGGTACAGCCAGTCTCGAGTTTTTGCGAGACACACGCACAGCGATTCATTTTTATATATATAGAAGATTAGTGTAGAAGTGTACATAAAGGAAGCAACGAAGTTCGGAACTTAAATAGAGCAAAGTACATATAGAATAGCCAGTACAATATTTTTTTAGAATCATTATGTACTACCACAAAGATTAACTTGTAAGTAAAAACGTATATCGTCGGGGATAGTGCAAATCCGCGTATCTAGCATTGGATAATTCCGCGTATCTGACAAATGTAGCCAATTTTGAATTTTGCGGGCAATTCACGTAAAATCCCGATTGGCACCCACCTCTTTGACAATATTACTCATTCGACCAATAAAGAGCAAGAAATTGCCTAAAAACAATACTGCGTATCTACAGTCGGCGATTCAATACCGCGTATGTCATCACCTGTCATCGGGAGCGTATTTATTGTTAATTTTGTTATTAAAGTCAGATTATTAAAGATAGATGTCGTAATGATTATTTTTAACATAAAGTTTTTATCTTAAAAATAATCATTACGACATCAGGTAAGTATTAATTCAATGTTAATTAAGTATTTTTTCTGTTAAATAGCTAGATAGCTGAAGAACTATGCTACTATTTTTTTTAAATAAATAACTGAAATGTATAAGAGTACTTAATTTGTTGAAATAAAACTAATTTAAACGGATTTTATGGCGGTTTTTTATTTTAATTATGGTCCCGACGTTTCGAAAGCTTTTCAGCCTTCGTGGTCACGGGGTGGACTGAGGTGTAGGTTGTCCAGAAAAGTTAATGTTACAGTGTCTACCTTCAGTTTACAATTATTAATATGGTATAATGTTTGGTCCGATCTACGCAGAAAGAGCTCACAGTGTCTTGAGGTCTGGCAATTGGTCTTTTGGGTTCCGATTTAATTAAATGTATAATAGGATCCCAGGCTTGTGCTAGCTTCCAACCATCTTCTCTATTGAAATTTGGATGTTTTTTAATTTCAATAGCCTCACGAATCATCCTAGGTAGGAATCGGTGTTCTTTAGCAAGGATTTGTGGCTTGTCAAATCTAAGATAATGTTTGGAGCCTTCCTCAGAATGTTCAGCAACTGCAGACGTCGTAGAGCGTCGGTGTTTAACATCAGCTATGTACGGTGGTGAGATTCACCATTCAGGTATTTATCTGTATGGGTCATTTTCCTGTATACAGTATGGCCTAAAGACTGATCAGGATTACGAATAACTAAAACATCTAAGAAAGGAAGAGATTTATTTTGTTCTAACTCCACAGTGAATTGTATTTTATTGTTGATGGAGTTAAGATGATCTAAAAATGCAGATACTTTGTCAGATGGTAAAATTGTGAATGTATCATCTACGTACCGTTTGTAAAACCTGGGAGTGACGGGGGCTGTGCTTAGGGCTGTCTCCTCGAAGTCCTCCATGAAAATATCGGCGACTACTGGAGACACAGGTGAACCCATAGCACTTACATGTATCCACTTGTACATAAAATTGATTCATAAAATTCATTCCACGAAGACTGAAAAGCTTTCGAAACGTCGGGACCATAATTAAAATAAAAACCGCGATAAAATCCGTTTAAATTTGTTTTATTTCAATGAGTAACTTTCGCGTAAACGTAAGAAATCATTACTTAATTTGTTTTAAATGACTAAGTCATACAGTTTATTTTTGTTAGATAGCTGAAGAACCTGTTGTTTTGTTTATTAACTTAATAAGTTTTAAACTTGTCATACGTACTGCCTATGCATAATAAATAAATAAATGAAAAGGCTGATATAGAGCGTAAGATTGATTAAAAAAACTGCTGTTGATATTACAGTATTTTCAATGTTTATCAAAGAGAATTTTAACTTTGATCTAAAAAGTTTTCTTGTGGGAATAGTGCTTGTCAAGATTAACCTTTTGATTTTGTATGTCATGCGTTGATTAGTAAATAATATTTTGTAATATTATTACTTGTTTGATTTCAAAACCGCGCAACTTACTATTATGTTCCATTTTGACAAGATAGTGGTTAAATCAAATCCGCGTAAGTGTCGTAGCGATTAAATTAATTAATTTAACGGATAATCTACATTAAGAATACATAGAACCCATCAATTATTACTCTCTATGTAAAAATGAGTCCAATTGCCCTTAAAATAAGAAAATTATAAAGTTTTAACCTTCCCCTGTAAAATTTGATCTAATGCAGATACGCGGAATTATCCAATGCTAGATACGCGGATTTGCACTATCCCCGACGATATGAAAAATGATTGATTTCTATCTAATTATCGTTGTTTCGTAGAAAATCTATGTTTGTGATAAAAAAGAATTGAAAAATTGTAATAATAAAACATATTGGACAGCCATCGTGGCGCAGCAGGCGAGTAGCCGGCTACGAAACGAGAGGCCCTGTGTTCGATACCCGCACCGAGACAAATGTTTGTATGATCGACGAATATTGGTTTCGGGCCTGCGTGTTGTGGGACCACAAGTCCCTCGTAGTTTCTGATACCGACAATACAGGTTAAACCTAGTGTGGGGTCAGGACTAGTTAACTGTTGGGTGTATTTATTTACATTCCCCTTTATAAACATGTTTTTACCGACTGTTTTATTCTAGTCTCAGTATTTTATATTAGAAATATTATTAATGTGCTGAATATTCTATGTTACACAAGCCCTGAAGCTGCGCAAAACTTTAATAATATGTTTCATCTGACGCCAGGCGACATGGCCTAGTTATGCTGATATGTATAAAGTTAAACTTTGGTCTTACTGAACTTAAAGTTTTGTATTAGATTTATTATTGAATCGTGGTTTGCATGTATATAGTTATACTAATATAAGCACCGTTTAGTTGTCGCATTAATACAATATTTGGATACAAGTATGTAACAAAATATCAACCCCATCAAGTTATTTAATTTTGCTAAATTCATTAACTTAAATCATATCACGAAATCATCACACTCAATCATCACGAAACTTAGGTTAAGTTTCGTGATTTTTGAAAAATCATAAATGAAACATTTCCTATGTAAGATTATGCAAAACAGAACTTTAAATGATTCATTTAAGTTAATGAATTTAGCAAAATTAAATGAATATCTCAATTTTTACTTGATGGGGTTGATATTTTGTTACATACTTTAATGAATTTAGACAAATAAAATCAGTACCTCAAATTTTACTTGATGCGGGTTGAAATCTTATTGCTTACTAGCTTTTGCTCGCGGCTCCGCCCACGTGATCAAACAAACAAACAAACAATCAAACTCTACAGATTTATAATATTAGTATAGATTTGGGTAGGTGATGACAGTGTTAACAACTTCAACGGAAGCCTTCAAATAATATTATTTCGGTAGCTTAGCAACGGAAGCCTTCAAATATGAATAATTTTCCCCGTTTTTGCAACATTTTTCACTAATGCTTCGCTTCTAATGGTCGCAGCGTAATGTTATATATCCTAAAGCCTTCCTCGATAAATGGACTATCCAACACAAAAAGAATTTTTCAATTCGAACCAGTAGTTCCTGAGATTAGCGCGTTCAAACAAACAAACAAACAATCAAACTCTACAGCTTTATTATTAGTATAGATTTGCATCCAATTATACGCGTGAGACAACAAGGGACAAAGACCTTAAGGGGTAGGACATGACTTCACTAGCTGGTACGTATGTACTTTTGAGAAAAAACTCTACACTCCTAGGTGGCGCCCTTGACTCGATATTATTAAATTTTTTGTTAAAAATAAAAATACCTTTACCTTACCTTCGCAGCAAAGCTTAATTGGAATCACTTAACCTAAATACCGTTAGTATCAAAGGTCAAAGTTAAAATTTCTCAGAACCACATCTCGGCCGTATATCAAAACGTGCCTATAAAGTGAAAGTATAATTCGTTGAAATAAAACTAATTTAAACGGATTTTATCGCGGTTTTTTATTTTAATTCTGGTTCCGACGTTTCGAAGACTTTTCGGCCTTCGTGTTCACGGGGTGGACTGAGGTGTAGGTTGTCCCGAAATGTTAATGTTACATTATCTACCTTCAATTTGAAAATTATTAGTTTTTGTGGTTTGTCCGATTAAAAAACCGCGATAAAATCCGTTTAAATTAGTTTTATTTCAATGTGTAACATTCGCGTAAACGTAAGAAACCATTAAGTATAATCCGGCGGTAGGTACACTCTCCGGCAATATAAAACAGTCGATGGATCCATAGCTACAGACAGGAATGAGAAGGGTGGACTTTAGTTTTTGTTGGTATCTTTTTGCCAAACGAGTTTTGGAACTCGTTTCGTGTGTGCAATTATTTTTCGGCGAACATAGCTAACATTTATTTGTTGGACGTGGGTAAATTTTTGTTCGGCAAACATATTTTCGTTTTGAGTTTCGAACGTGTGTGAAGTCTCATTAGATCAGCGTGATAGACTAAGGCCTAACCCCTCTCATCAGTAAGGGAGGCCCGTGCCCAACAGTGAGATAGTATAATAGATTTTTTATAGCTTATGCAGGCTACATGTAAGTGATCTCCACCGCCAATGTACACCAACAAAACCAGAAGAATCATGGGGGCGTAACTTAAAGGAAAGGAATAATTCAAGGACTGAGAAGAGGAGGGGGAGATCGATACTTCTGAAGAACTCACTCATTGTACGAAACGCAACAGTAACCCGTTAATTTTCGGTATTTGTGAGACAGTGGTAACGATCCGGTCGAGTCGGCTCATTCATGCTGTAGACAAAACTGTCTACAGGCTCTACCACTCATTTATATGATTATCTTTACACAGTATAAAATGAAGTCGCTTCCGCTGTCTGTCCGCTTAGATCTTTAAAACTATTCAACGGGTTTTAATGCAGTTTTCAGCAATAGATAGTGATTCATGAGGAAGGTTTATGTATATCACCATGAGAGCAGGGCAATAACATGTAGGTGAAACCGCGAGGGACAGCTAGTAAAACATAATATATGGTTTAGAAGTTAAGGCGTGTACTTGATATATCGAGTGGGTTGAAATCTTCCGACAGCATCTACAGTTCTACACCGTAATTATTTTTATGGCAGGCATCATATTTGTTACGAAATTAAACGAGCGTTCGCTTCTAAAGTAATTTATAATTTTAACAATAAAACAATAAATTGTTTGCGTGTCAAAAGTTAATTACAATATTTAATATGATAATGATACACTTCATTTAATATTATAATAACAAACCGACTTAATACATTCATTAGAACACTTGACCTTTAATAATAATTTGCATATCGCTTGATTCTTGAACTTTATTACCAACGATAACATTACAACAATCATTACTACCATAAACTACTAGATGGTATTTTTCTTTATAAGACGGGAAACGAGCAAGTGGGTCACCTAATGGTAAATTATCTAGAATTACGGACGCTTTACCGACCTTAAAGGGAAAAGATAAATAAGGAAGATGGGGAGCGTAATTTGGGCCTCCGGATATCTCACTCACCGTACGAAACCCAGCAGCAAGCCGCTACTTGACATTGGTATTTTTTTATAGCATAGGCAGGCAAACGAGCAAGTGGGTCACCTGATGGTATGTGATCTCCACCGCCCATGTACGCCCAGAACCAGAAGAATCATGGGCGCGTTACCGACCTTAAAGGAAAGGGATAAATAGAGATTAGGAAGGGGAGGGGATTTGGGCTTCCGGATATCCAACTCACCATACGAAACGCAGCAGCAAGCCGCTACTTTACGTCGGTATACTATGAGACAGTGGTTACGACCTGATCGCGCCGACCCATTCATGCTGTAAACAAAACTGTCTAAGCGTGGCTTTACCACACAGATGGTAGGTCTCTCTTAAACGACACTCTGTTTGTGTAGGTAATAGGTACCACCGCTTTCTCTTACTCTGCCGCCAAGCAGACGTATGTATATTCCGGTTTCAGCGACATTGAGTCCAATGAAATTAATAGGCATTGTGAGATTTAACAACTTAAAATATTAGAGTGACGAGCGCAGAACAGTGACGTGTAGTAACTATTGAATGACACTGTTCTTTAAGGACAGGCGTACCATCAGGCGACCAACCTACTCACAGCATTCAAGCGAATGAAACTCTTCCAACGTTTTTTCCCTACATCACCCCGAAATTAAACCCTAGACACGCATCGGTCGCCAGTCATCAGTCGCGTCGAACCATAAACTGGACGCGTCGGTCGCAGTAGCCCGACAGTCGACGACGCGACGGTGAGAGACATTTCCTGATCAATAAGCTGCCAGACGCTCGTTATGGCTCGCAAGGTATGTTCAGTTAATTGAATTTAGTTAAGGCGTGCTGGGAAACTATGTTGTTTAACTGTACGCACCCCCCCCGCCCCGCGTCCCGCGTCCCGCACCCCCGCCGCCGGTGACCCGCTGCATTCACGCGATCTGCCCACCAGCCATGTACGGTGATGGTCATTGAGAAGCGCCGGCCGGTGCGATTTTTACCGACTTTCTAATCGCGTACGTTGAGACGGTCAGCAAGGATGTTAAGGATCTTGGTTGTTTGGTTTTTTCATGTAAAGTGTATATACTTTGGGTTTGAGGTATGTGAAGAAACGATTGCGAGTCTCTTATCTCAGTTGCTTACGTCGTATTTAGACAATATTTTGTAAAACACGAGCGAAATAAAAGTAACCGTTTCCATACAATAGCGTATTTTGACTAAGTTTAATTTTGTACATTATTTTATATGTACTGGACAATAATACGAAAAATAAACTATTTTGGGAAAACATAATTAAAATTGGGTAAAAAATGAGGCAGTCCATGTTTTAAATATTGTTTTTGTTTATTTGGACGGGGTGGACTCCACCCGTGACTACTGAAGGCACGTCGGGACCAAAATAAAATAAAAACCGCGATAAAATCCTTTTAAATAAGTTTTATTTCAATGTGTAACATTCGCGTAAACGTAAGAAATTATTTTGCCCGATATTGGATTTGAACCCAGCACTCCACCGATTCCGCAATCAATCTACGCTGTTACAGGACACATGACCTCATAAACATCGATATGTAAAACTAACGAAGCGCAAACCCTAGGAAACACGCGTCGTAACACATTACCTAGTACAACAATGACCTAGGTATTATTTCTATTTGCAACAAGCTAGCGTAAACGAAATTATTTTCAGCGCGAAAACAACCGCTCACACATTTATTACACAATAACACATACCCGAGCGAGATATATAAATATAACAATTTGTAAACAATGGTCAGTGACTCAGCTTTAACCCTGAGAACATATAAATAAACAAGTAAATACATAGTAACATTGACTGTATTACAGTCAGATTTTATATTACATTTTTTTTATTTGATTGAATGACGAGACGAGCAAGGCGCTCGCCTGATGGTAAACGCCACGCCTGCCCATAAACAGAAGCAACACCACACAAAACTTTGAATTACAAAGCACTGCATATTACTGAACTGCGCTAGTCATCCCGAAACATAAGATGTTAAATTTCCTAATGCTCAGTAATTTCACTGACTTCAATGTCCTTCAAAGCGAAACACAACAGTGCTTACACACTGTTGCTTGGCGGCAGAAATAGACAGAACGGTGGTACTCACACACGGCCTCACGAATACGAGGGACCTAGCACCTAGTTTTATATTTATACAGGTCGGCATGACTCTAGTGACCCCCGATAAACTCATCGTTTGTGGCTTGTTGTTGTGTTTAGATGACATTTTCCAAGGCCCAAATCCCCCCCCCCTCCAATTCCTATTTCTTTCCTTTTAAAGTCCATAAAACCCCCATTATTCTTTTAGTATTGTGTAGATGTTGATCATCAGTCAGTGTAGAACACTTGTCACTACTGTGAAAAAAACCGGCACCTTTATACAGTAGACAAAACTGGTAGCGCGACCATAAAGTTTTTTATGTTTTTTATCTGGATGTTGGCGTGAAGTTCCTCGTAGACCTGGCCCCATGGACACGAGCGCACAAGCAACAATTATTATAACGAAGTATAAAACAAGTTTTGAAAATACTTAAAAATCTACTCAAAAAAAATGTCAATACGGTACAATTTCAGTTGAAGGTGCCATAATGCGAGAGGCCGTCTGGGTTGGTACCACCGCTTTGTGTATTTCAGCCGCCAAGCAACAATGTGTAAGCACTGTTGTGTTTCGGTTTAACGGGCATTGAAGCCAGTGAAATTACTGGGCATTATGAGCCTTAACATCTTATGTCTCGGGGTGACGAGCGCAGTTCAGTGCCATACAATGCTTTGTAATCTAATTATTAATTAGTGATTATGTGTGGGGTGCTTCTGTTTATGGGTAGGCGTGCCGCTTACTGTGAGGCGAGCGACTTGCTCGTCTCGTCATTCAATTAAATAATAAAAAAAAATCGTACTTAAAAAAATAATACTGAATAGTCAGAAATTTGGTGCAATTTCAGTTGACCGGCAGCGACACAGGCACCGAATCCAAATAGACCTGTAGCAAATTGTTATTTTTTACTTATCAGTGTTATTTTTATGAAATCGGTTTTATTTTGTTAAAACTTATTTTATAACAACAATAACACAATCGCGGCGACTAAGCTGTTGTCCGTTGAGGATTTTCATTTTTTACTCGATATTTTTACTCCATCGATGTACATACATAAATTAAAACAAAAAAGAAACTCGCCGAGTTGAGAACCTCCTCCTTTTTAGAAGTTCGGTTAAAAACCTATAGATTTCTCTAATTTCCTTTTTTTTAAATAAATACACCCAAGAGTCACACACATAGTCCTGACCCCACAGTAAGATACGAGTCTTGTGTCATGGGTATCAGGAACTACGAGACACTTTTGGTCTCAAAACACCCAGACCCGAAACAAATATTTGTGGATCACACAAATATTTGTCTCGGTGTGCGGAGATCGAACCCGCCACCTCTCGTTTCACAACCGGCTACTCGCCCGCTGCGCCACGGAAGTCATGCTTATGACTTTTACAATTCATCTCTAGGCATCTTATATACAAATGCTAAACGATAGTTTGAACGCTAGTTGCCACATGAAAAAACATAGTAAAAAACTTACACGAGCGAGGATAGAAAACAAATAAAGATTTAAATACTGTAAAAAAGAAAGTTAACGTAACCATTATTATTGAAACACATGTGTTTCTGGGTTATACGCACCTCATTACGATTTACTACGGCTTACGGCTGAAATAAACAAACCGTATAGCAAACAAATGTGTAACGTGACTCATGTGTGAGGCACTTAGCGTTTTTCACCAACTGCCGATACTGTGGTGTGTTTCTTTTATACTGACACTGTTTTAGTAACTATATTGTATTAAATTAGCAAATTTTATGGTATTCATAAGCTATGCGCCTATGCGCTGAATATAAATTTTGTATGCCATAAAAGGCAAAACATGTAGCTACTTTAAAAAAAAACTGAAGATCATGTACAATTTTATTGTCACACTCATGTTTTACAAAATAAATATCTTATCTTACCGACACGTTTTGAGGCGCACAATAGCCAGTTGCACTCACTGATCGGTAAACGATTAGCGAGTTAAACAACCTTTTCTTTATTTTATCGAATGACGAGACGAGCAAGTCGCTCGACTGATGATAAGCGCCACGCCTGTCCAGAAACAGAAGCAACACCATACACAACTTTTAATTACAAATCACTGCATGGTACTGAACTGCGCTCGTCACCCGGAGACATAAGATTTTTAAGTCTCATAATGCCCAGTAATTTCACTGGCTTCAATGTCCTTTTTGTCCAAATACAACAGTGCTTACACATTGTTGTTTGGCGGCAGAAATCGACAAAACGGTGTCTTTCGGTCACCGTCTTCAATCAATCAAATAAAAAATAACTTTCGCCAGAAGTAACCTCAATATATACCCATCCAATCCACGAACTTGCGAGCGAGCCATTATGTCCGGAGTTTTCGGTCTACCATGTCTACGGTCCGTACTGACGAGGGACTAAATTTGAGGAGCGACTCCCCTTGCCCACGGTTTGGTATATGTAAAACTTAAACTCAGAGTATGGATCATATGGGGTGCCTCTACCCCGTGTACGGTGCCAAATAAGTATCCGCATACCCTACCAGTTATCGATATCTCGTGAGCAATTGTTCTATAAAAACCGATGTTCTATTAATAAAGCACTATTTTTCGACAGGACAGCTATAATGGTTTACTATGGATTGGATAAACAAACTCCATAGCGAACATATGTGTTATATGACTCATGTGAATGGCACTTGCGTTTTTTCACCAACACTCGCTGGTGTGGTAAGATTTATCGACATTTCGAAAGCTAATATTATTATCATGAGCAATACTCAATTTATGAACGATATATTGATGTTTTAATAATACGGTGCTAATTTTGTACGATATTGTTATAGGCCAATGAAATAATTTATGTGTAAATTTTATAGGCCCGTATTTAAACTGACATGAAATATGGTAAATGTGTTCGCACTGAACCTATAATGTAGAAATAAATGTAAGGCAAGTATATTTGTTTTTTTTTTTATGTGGTAGAGCCACGCTGTAAACAGTTTGGTCTACGTCGTGAATGGGCCGGCTCCACCGAGTCGTTACCACTGTCTCAATAAATAATCAACTTTACATAGTATAAAATGAAGTCGCTTCCGCTGTCTGTTCACTTAGATCTTTTAAACTATTTAGATTAATTTAAACTATTCAACGGATTTTAATGCAGTTTTTAGCAATAGATAGAGTTATTCATGAGGTAGGTTTATATGTATAATACATATATATTGTAGTACAGAAAAGCCGAAAAATTCAAAGATTTTTGATTTGATGTCGTAACAAATATATTTTTACCCGTGCGAAGCCGGCGCGGGTCGCTAGTCCTACTAATATTATAAATGTGAAAGTTTGTTTGTTTGGATGATGATGGATGTCCATCAATCACGCTGAAACTACTGGACGGATTTTGATGATATTTGGTATACAGACAGGGTATGAGCTGACTTGGGTGATAGGCTACTTTTTATCCCGAAAAAAGCAGATCACGCGGGCGGAGCCGCGATCAAAAGCTAGTAACTAATAAGAGAAGCAAAAAGACGCCATTACTACTGCCACAACTTATTTTAAACACAAATGAGGTACAGTTCAGTGGCATGCTTAACGATGCTAATATTCACATGAGTCACGACCACAACGACTTACTCGGAACTTCGAATTACTCTTGCACAATGGACAGTTGAATATACTTGACTAAACTTTTACTTTTAACTACTTATGTTACGAATACATTAATTCCCAACATGGTACTTATTGTACGGATAACACCGGGGGGGATTTTTTTAAAGTGCATACGCAGAACGACTGCTGTGCTTAGTTCTCGGGTTCGATTCTCTGGTAAAAGTGATATTTGGTTTTCTATCACGAGATGCTCAGTGTCAGCGATAGATTCACCCTCTATCACATCATGTGACGAAACTAAGTTTGGTGACATGTCGTTACACCTCTGCCTACCCCTTCGGGGATTACAGGCGTGATTGCGTATTTATGTTAGGACAAGCTTGACGTGTGCGACTGAGACAGCACAACGCGACGCGCGACCGTTTCCATCCAAATTCATACAAATCAGATCCGAACGCAGTTCACCTCAAAACCCTCACCTTTGTATTGTAGTGTATTACGACCTGTATCTAAATATATAAAACTCAAAGGTGACTGACTGACTGACTGACATAGTGATCTATCAACACACAGCCCAAACCACTGGAGGGATCGGGCTGAAATTTGGCATGCAGGTACATGTTATGACGAAGGCATCCGCTAAGAAAGGATTTTGATAAATTCTACCCCCAAGGGGATAAAATAGGGGATGAAAGTTTGTAGGAAAATCACGCGGTCGGAGCCGCGAGCAAAAGCTAGTCATGTTATAAATTCATTAATTATGAATTAAAAGGACCGTGGAATATTAAAAGATTAACATCAGTGTTAATTCTATACAATTTATGAACAATAGAGTACAATTTTTGAATGTTGTATTACGACACGACATAATACACGTCCTGCTGTGCGAATCGCTAAATGTTATTCTAAACAATTAAAAATAAAACTTCACACGCGAACCGTCTGTTTAGTTTCTCCAATTAAAAATGAATAACTATTATATTGTAATATGCTAAAATATTTCGTAACTGTCTACTGTACTGAGCCCGTACAATTAGAATTAAAGTTTCAAGTTCTGTCGTACTGATAATCTTTATAGTGATAGAATAACCTAACCGGAATGACCTTTAATAATGGTTGACCTGTATAAATGGTTCTTCCCTCTTCGAAGAGAGCAGAAGAAGTGGCTCGTTCAGACAAGTCGCCTTCCGGGATGAACCAGTGTATACTGTGTGTATGACTTGAGGCCGACATAATTCTACCGATCGTCGAGGGACAACTGTCTTGTTAATTAAGCGTCTCAATGCAAGTACATGATATAATATTATACGTTCTCCATGGATTTTACCATTTTTAATATTACATGGGGCAACTCCCATGTGTGTTTTATGATGGATCCCAGTCAAAATTCATGATCCGTAAATCCGGCACCAAAGGTTCACTGTGGCCCTAATCTGTTATCTATTAAATCAAAATATACAATGGCTACGTGGGTGCTTGACGCTTGTTATATTGGCATTGTATGGTTATTGAATACTTATTTCGGGTTTAACTGTTAAAAGACCATATTATTATACTGTTTTTTTTTTGCCGTAGCCCAACATACTAGTTAGCGGGTCACCTGATGGTAAGTGATCTCCACCGCCCATGTACGCCCACAATACCAGAAGAATCATGGACGCGTTGCCGACCTTATAATAGAAAGGGATAATTAGGGATTGGGAAGAGGAGGGGGCTTTGGGCCTCCGGATATCTCACTCACGGTACGAAACGCAGCAGCAAGCCGCTACTTTACGTCAGTTTTGTGTCAGACATTGGTTACGACTTACGACCCGATCGGGCCGGCCCAATCATGCTGTAGACAAAACTGTCTACAGAGAAAAAGTGATTACTATGGCCATGCACATTCCCAACCTTTATTAAAAGTAATGGAAATTGGGGACTGGCTTGGGCCTTCAAAAATATTTATTGTTTCTATAGAAATAGGAAATCCTAGTGCGTCATCAAAACAGCTGACGTCATTAAATATTGCATTTAATTAATGACATCATTTCATTATCATTCTTCTAGTAAATGATTAAATTATTTTTCTACAAATATATTTTTGTGTAATCATTTAAAATCCGGTTGAAATTCCGTTACAGATAAAGTGTGATGATTGCGAATTAATGTATACGTACACTCTTTGACAGGCTCCGTGGCGGGCGAGTAGCCTGCTACGAAGCGAGAAGCCGTGGGTTCGATTCCCGATTCGAGACAAATGTTTGTGTGATCCACAAATGTTGGTTTCGGGCCTGAGTGTTGTGGGACCGCAAGTCCCACGTATTACTTAACCCTCGGTATAACCTAGTGCGGGTGTGTGATTGTTGGGTGGATGTCTTATAATACTCTGCTATAAAAAATCTCTCCTTTTATAAACTTCAGAGTTCAATATATTATTTGTAGATGATAAAACGCAGATATACTTTAATCTTTATTTAAATAAATCAGTTTGTATGAGATATCATGGTAACCAGTTATTATAATAAACCCAGTTTAAGATTAGTCTACATTTTATAATAAAGCCGAATATGATTTAACGAAGCATCAACCTCAACCAATCCCATCACAAATCTAAACAAAAATAGAACAATACTAATCGAACCACTTATAAAAGTAATAAAAAGCATTTTGTAGAAGCAGTGTAGGAAATTGCACAACATTTTTCTATCGCAACCGAATCTATTCGCGGACAGTGGTCACGTTGGACTAATTGTTCCTCAGGTTTGCCGGACCGTTCGGAACCGCAACCAGTAATGAGTAGCTCCATTAAGGTTCTAAAAATGGTAGAAAAGGCAGACAGTTATGCAACGTCGTGCCACTGGCGGTCCTGTGTTCCATTCTATAAATCCGAAACATATATTCGATGTAGGTACAGAATATTCAATGTTTTTTATGTAAATGACTACCACAAAGTTTCATTTGTAGGTAAAAACGTAGATGAAAAATGACTGATCTTTTTTTAATTTATTGTTGTTTTCTAATATATTTTTTTTAATTCTAAAAATGATTTAAAAGTACATAAAAATAACGTGTTGCATTAATTAAACGTATTCCCGTTTATAAATATGTTTTCACCGACTGCTCTGTTTTGGACACAAGAGATCGTCACTGTAAAGGTACAAATACTAAAGCGCCAATACGTAAACTTTACTGTAAAATTGTTTTTTTTTAAGTTATAATTATATTAGGAAAAAAATATGATTCAATAAAATATAGATTTTACTGAAAATTATGCAGTGGGTAAATATATGATTTTTTATCGTAAAAAAATCATTTTACAGCGCTCTGCCGCAAAGTTCACGTACACGATTTATTTTTTGCCTTTCCAGTGATGATATAAACAACGTTTATATTGGTCAGATTCTATAGGTTACCATAGTTACTAATTGTTAGACACCTAGTTTAAATTTAGAATGCGTTTTGTAATAAGGCCCTCATACGATATACCTAACACAGAAAATGTCTATGTAACAATATTTTTTACAACTGAGAAAATAATCAAAAATATATAGACATTTAAATGAACGCATGATGTCATCATGAAGGCTATGACTGATTGAATCACTGCGCTGATGTCACCGTGGATGATAAAAGGTCGAGGTCACGCACTCGCTGTTATCTAACGTTAAATATAGCTGTTACACAGTTGATTAGGGGTGCTATTGACCGTAGACTTTCTAATAACAGTCTGCAAGGTTAGACAGATAGAATATTCTTTATTGCACAACAAATAAAGAGAAGTTCGACGCCAAGCGGTCGCGAATAATCGGATAACGCGGTTGCGCGTTCAAAGTGTCCCTGTTCTCTCCCCTCTCGAATTTTCAGGGTATCCAAAAAAATGGGGGTTTACAAATCGTAAGCGGAGGACCGTGCAAATATATCCGCTTTTGACAGTGAAGAACTGAAATGTTGGCTTGACTTCACCTATCAATGTAGGCAGATAATATTTTAAGAAGCTCGGTGACATCTTTTGTCGAGTTTTGGGAATATGGTAGAAATGTAGCTGCAGAGGGTCCACCAGAATCAGCTAGTGATGTTCACGTACAAAAAATATCGATATTTTTTCCGATATAATATATCGAAATATGGTATCGATATTTAGCGATATATCGGTCAAAAATATCGATATTTTCGATATATCGAATTGTTTGTAATTGTGAAAATAATTAACAAAGATAATATCGAATAGCTAAAAAAAAACAACACCCAATACTTATTCTGGTATTTGATGTTGTTTTTTTTTTTAGCTACATCCGATAGAAAAAAGTCCTTCAGATGCCACAGAGCTGTAATGATGATTTTTCCTAAATATTCTACGATATCCTTATTTCGATATATCGAATATATATAGCACTCCTAGAATCAGCTAACTTTTGAAAGTGGTCTATGAAAAAAGAAGTCTGGGAACCTCTGGTCTAAGGTATGGATATTTGCTGTGACTAATAATTGTTATTAATAAATAATGATGATAAAAATAACAAACATGGTACAGGATAAATAAGAGAAAACCATTTGTTTACATAACTTATTATTAGACTGGCTATATAGCAGAAGGATAATTTAATAAATTATAATATAACTATGAATATTTTCAAAAAAACTTTTTCAAATAATTTAGCTCATGTTATAAATAATCTTAACAAATAAGTTAACACATAGTTCTGATTCAACACAAACACAATTCTAGTGGAATGCTAACCATAAAGGACTTATGGTACCACAACACCCAGACTTGAAACTGTGATTCACAATTATCACACAATGGAGAAATTTCTGTGACAAATGACAATGCAACCCAAAGTTTACTTTATGAGTGAAAACACAATGACATGTTATCTCAACAGAAATTATATTTACAGTGCTAATTGTAAGAACAGACAAACTGATATCACAATGTCAAGACCATTTTCACAATTTTATCAAATAAAAAACATCCATTGGGAAAACAATCATAAATAGTTTTGTCAAGATTAAAAGTTGTTTCAAGTAACTAATACTGACATGTTTGTATTTTACTAAAGTATATAACAAAACCTATAACCAACCCTTTATACATACCAATGCTGGGCTTGGCCTCCTCTATGAATGAGATTAGTCCATAAACATACAATAATTTATTACATATCATGTTCAAATTTTTGAGGCCTTTAAGCTCCTACACCTAGGCTCACAGAAAAAAAAACAATGCCTTAAATTCAAGTACCTAACCATTCAAAACGTCCCTTGGCTTTAATTAGAAAATCATCTGCAATTTGTGAATTTTTGAACAGAATTTCTGCAACTCAAGAGCCATGTCAATAAAACCAGCTTTCAAATAATAAAAACAGCATTCAAATCTATCAATTTGGACAAGGCTGCAGCATGATAAAGGCGTCAGGCTTAAAACCTTTCTTTTATAGAAGGTTAAAATAGATAACAGTCATTTTATAAATATTCAGATGTTAGGACCTACTACCGTACACATTACTCAACAAATTTTTATATACCTAATTATATCTTTCCAAAATTGCTAACAAAAGCTGAAAAATATATAAATTATTTCCCTCACAATGTTCTTCATATCTCAAGATGCTTCCTAAGCAATAACATTATGTTACGGACAAGTATGAACATAATGTGTTGTGATTTTATACCAGTTACGTTGACACAGATGTGCATTCTCATGTGAATACTTGTTTGTAAATAAACTCACTTTGGATGTGCCTTACACTTTAAACTTTTAAGAAACAATTTGTCTTGAATATGTATAAAGCCTTATTTACATCTTTATAATGAGTTTGTATTTTTTGCTGGTTTGGTTGTACGAAATCATGTTTTTGTATGAAAAAATTAGGCTATGGATAATTGAATAAGTATTAAGATTATATTACATAAAAAAAAATATTTTCACAAAACTTTTGCAATAAACAGATGTACTTAACTAATAAGGTAACTTACATACTAAAACAAATACATTAACTTATGTAACAATTTTGTACCTAGTATTTAATTTGGTATCTACATTATTATGGTAAATTCTAAGGTTTAGATTTAGGTTTGTTCATATCATTATTGTATATAAAATAATTTTGATTTTCTTTACATCACAAATGTTGACTAAAAGAGTTTACCTCAAGCATTATATCCATTAGTACCTAGATCTGTTGTTTAAAATAATACTCTATTTAGAGCATGTTTGAATTGTAATTAAACTTGCTATGCAATTTGTTCAGGTTTATTGTCTTATAGTTAATCACCTGGTTTAACTAACAAAGACTATCTGTTCTATTTTATATAAATACATTCACAGAATTTGCGAACTTATAAGTATTATGACCTCCTCAAAGTTACACGAAATCAACTTATTGCTCAATAAATGCAATAACTCGCATAGCATATTCAGCCAATAGAATCCTGATTCAACATAAATCCGAACATTTTATGTGTGTGCTATCCGAGTCATGGCAATAAAGAAACAGGTATCATAAGTGGATTTTAATGCAATGTCGCGGTGTTTACCGGCGCGCATACGTGAGCGGAGTTAAACCGGCACAAATGGACGTTTAACAAGCACCTACTAAGTACCTACGGGCCATACATACTTCTACCTCTAGCACCGTGGAAAATGTGCCAACAGCTTGCACCGTGGCTTGTGGACGTTACCTACTACACGAAACTGGGACGACCGGCAGGCGGCACCGCGCCCAGAGAGCGCCCCGCCCGGCCCTTACTACACAATTAATACACAAAAAACACCTTTACAACCAAACTGCGTTGCGAAACACCTCTCACAAAAACACCGCACTGCATTGTACTACAGCCGATTTCTGTATAAAAACAAATTTACCTAAACTCTGAAAGTACGCAGTACATAATTTCATTAATTATAATAACTTACCTGTTGATCAACAAGCTCCCATGTAACGGTGGATAGACGGTCCACAAATTTGTTATATTCTCACAGTTTTCAGCACGTAAACACTGGCGTACGGTCTCACAAAAGGAAGAACTGGTAACAACACAAAAAATTTGAACCACGAATCTACCTTTTCACGCACTATTGCACAAAACACGATCCTTTGCGTCCGAAGTATGAGGTTTCTTATCGGAATGTTCGTACGCGAACTATCCACCACAATTTTCATTCATCGCAAGGTGAAATCATTCGAGACGAGTGGCAGTTAGTAAAGAAACTACGGGTGCGGGCGGCAGGGAGCGCGCGCGTCATCCGCCATATTGGACGATTACGTCATCTCACTTTATTTTTTATTCTGGTGAGTGAGCAACTGATCTTGAAACATAAATCCAATTCGTATAAAATTTTGGTGCGTGTGTGTATCCGAACTTTAATATTTTTTTATTCGTTCACAGAATAAAAATGTCCAATCCAGTAATGCCAATTTAGTGGAAAAACTCCAACTAGGGATAATTTCATAGCATTGGAGGGAAAGGGGGTATGCAATATACCTTGTTTTCCAATTACAGAGCATAATGCGACTCAGTGGCGCACAATGCCGAAGTGTGCTCATTGCTAATTGAAACGTGAATTAGTTTTCTAGTGCACCAGCAGAGTGCGCTAAGTTCAGTGCTGAGAATAAAAATATAAATAATCAATGTTTATACCTTCATCCATCCTTACATTTACTTTTAACAGGGTCTGAATTAACTTTTGAATATTTCGAAAACACTACGATAAGACGAAAGCTTAAAAAAAATCTCAACAATAAACAATATTAATTACAAACGATAATATAAATAAAATTTCGATCAATGTCAACTTAAAGAAAAACTAAAAGTAATGT
The DNA here is from genome assembly GCA_949126905.1 of Amorpha juglandis. Classification (NCBI taxonomy): domain Eukaryota; kingdom Metazoa; phylum Arthropoda; class Insecta; order Lepidoptera; family Sphingidae; genus Amorpha; species Amorpha juglandis. The sequence continues at coordinate 11,590,064 of OX421388.1, forward strand.
GGGTTAAAGTGAGATCGGAGGAGCCTGCCTACTGCTACCGTATGCGTGAGAGGAAGGGAAGCTAGACAGAGTGGGGAAGGTCAAAGTTCTGTCAAAGTCCGTTCAAGGACCTGTCAAAGTCCGGTCAAAGTTCGGTCAAAGACCTGTTAAAACCCTGTCAAAGTCCGGTTAAAGTCCAGTCAAAATTCCAGTTAAAGCCCTGTCAAAGTCATGTGAAAGTCCGGTCCAAGCCGACTGGTCACTGTGTGACGGCACCTGGGATTTCGAAATTGTCGATGTGCCAAGGAGGTCGGCTAATGCTGGTTGGTCGATGGACCGCTCGCGTTACAGAACGTTTCGGTTCACCCTCCCATAAGAAGTTATCACTTCAAAAACACTTGTTAATTTTCTGTTACTGAGTTGGTATCGATTGCATGTATCACCCGAAAGCAGTACTTTTGAAGGTGCTTGATTGTGCGTAGCGTTGCTGTAGTTGAAACATTCAACGTTGAGCATTATGCCGCATAATGCGCTCTAGTGCTGTAATTGGAAAACAGCGCGAATCTACTCGGCGCGGGGCGCGATGGCATCACTCCCTGTTTTCCAAATAAAGCACTAGAGCGCATTATGCGCCATAATGCTCAACGTTGAATGTTTCAATTACAGCAACGGTACGCACAATCAAGCACTCTCAAAAGTACTGCTTTCGGGTGATACATGCAATCGATACCAACTCAGTAACAGAAGATTAGCAAGTGTTTTTTCTTTAAGTTGGCATTGATCGAAATTTTATTTATATTATCGTTAGTAATTAATATTGTTTATTGTTGAGAATTTTTTTAAGCTTTCGTCTTATCGTATTGTTTTCGAAATATTCAAAAGTTAATTCAGACCCTGTTAAAAAGTAAATGTAAGGATGGATGAAGGTATAAACATTGATTATTTATATTTTTATTCTCAATACTGAACTTAGCGCACTCTGCTGGTGCACTAGAAAACTAATTCACGTTCCAATTAGCAATGAGCACATTTCGGCATTGTGCGCCACTGGGTCACATTATGCTCTGTAATTGGAAAACAGGGATAATACGTACATTTTACCAAGCCGTACGGGTTGTGCCGATTCAAACAACAATCACGTTTTTAAAACTGCTACTTTTCAAGATATTAATGAAAATAAAACACGATAATCTATAAACATAATTACGGTTATTAAAGTGATGTAATGTTTACTAAAGGTAACGATGCGAACCACGTGTATGTACATAAATATTAAAATATGTTGTATCTTTAATTTTTTTAAGGTTGATTTCTTTTATCCTTTGTATTGAAAAAAAGATGCTACTCGATGAAAGTTAAAGTAATTGTTAGTTGATACTTACGTATTGGCCCGCTTTAGGTTATCGGTCCGAATAGAATTTATAATCATACAGGTTCATTAGTTTCTATATATTTTAGAGAAATCATTGTTATTTTGGGGAGAAGCCCCAGAAGGGATGACGGCAGCCAGGCGGCGTGAATGGTCGTAAAAACTACAAGTCAAATCTTTCTTTATCGTGTGTTAAAAAGAGTGATGCGCCGACCCTACTGCGAATGGAATAAGGGCAAGGTTAATGCTTCCGGAGAAATTATTCATGCTGTTTTCAGATAAGATTACCAGTAATTAAGAGCACTGGCACTGAACGATTCGGTTCATGCAGTCTATTTTAGATCTTTTAAAAATTATGTCAACCCCCAAAATATCAGGATCAGGAAAACTGAATCTCGAAAATTTAGAGACTGAAAAGTGATCAGAAATCAGCTGTTAATCGCTTTCGACGTAAGAAGCATAACCGTTAACGATCCGCATAACAGCTATACAGCTCTTAGTTTCAATTTTATTTACCCTTCGACTTTTGTACTTTCTACTCTTCGCTTCAATCTCTTAGACCAAATTAAGTTCAAACTGTATTTAAGTGTGATTGTCCTTCTTCTATTCTGTTTCTATTCTATTATTGTACTCTTTCTGACTTTAATAAAAATTGAGTGGATTTAAAAATGGAAAAAATATTTATTCCCTTCTCGGGGCTACTATTAATCACTAAAACCACATTAATAAATTGACGTTACAATTGCCATCCATGCACAATTTTTAATAGAATAAAACCAAGTTTTCATTGTTTTTTTTTGGTCATATAAGGGTAAAAGACACACAACTAACTGACAACACTGGTCAATCAATGTCAATCCCATTATCAAATTATCTGCACATTATCAGTTCTGTTGTTTATCAAAAACGAATAAATTTTGTTTGCTCACTATAAATTAATAATAAAAAACATCCTTTATTGGTGCTTTTTAACTTAACTCGTGATCCGTTGTTGCTTGTTTGACTTTTTCTACGCGAATTAGTTTAAAAGAAGACTGAAAATGCAAGGTAAGTGAGAATATTCTAAAACATGAGATCACCTCTTTGTTTCCATTGATGTGGATTTAGATATTTCTTCTTTTTCAGACACAAGACCAGAGCTGTACGAGGAAGTAAAGTTGTACAGGAATGCTAGAGAACGTGAAAAGTAAGATTTTCTCTACAATTGTGATGTTTCACATAAGATCATTCTGTGGATATCGAGTCAACAATGCGCGCAAATTATCTTAGCTGGCCTGACGTTAGCCACTTCACCCTCCCTCTACACATTCCGACACCCTTTAGTCGACTTTTATTCGAATAAAAAAGTGAAAACAATAGTTTTCGTCGCGAAGGCCTTCAGCCCAGACAATTTTTTTTTTATGCAATTTGTAATAGGTTCATTTATCTAGTATTTTTAATAACTTGAGAATTTAAAATCTATAAACTGATTTTTAAAACTTACATATATAAAAAATCATCACTATGGGTAAATATACATATTTAAAAGGCAAATACCTGCCTGATTCATCATTGCCCAACCCAAACTGAGACAGATACTAATTAGAAATTTTACGATTTTGGACTTTATATTGTAAGCATTTTATATGAAGTGCTTTCATGAAATTCAAAATCTTTACACAAAATGCTCGTCTACTGTATGATGTGCAGTGGAAATATAAAATAAATTACAGAAACACTTAGTTCAAATAATTATGTAAAGTATTACAAACGATAATTGGAAGTGAATAAGATTATTTTATTGTAATATAAATAGTAAATGCAGTTAAATATAACTATGTGGGGAATTACAAGAAAAGATTCAAAGTATTCCTATGAATCTATGCTACTGTCTTTCTTTCCACCTGCCCTTATCCCACTCACAGTGGGGTCGGTCAAATCATTTTTTTTTTAAACATGTACCAGAAAGATTTGGCTTGTAGTTTTTATGATGGGCCACCTGCCATACATCAACCCCTCTAGGGAGAAACACCCAGAATTGAAACGAATATTTGCGGGTAACACAAACATTGCGCACTATGATTCTACACTAGCAACTTAGTGCTACTATGATAAATAAATGTATATATTTATTTATTAATCAGGCAGGTTCGCAGTTGTCTTGCAACTGATAGTGCCTGAGTCCTGCATTCCACTATATTACTTGTGATTTTTATCTTTAGATTTAAGGCGATTGTCAAGTTGATTTTTGAGGTGTGACTACGTTCTCTGGGAGTGTTTATGAGGATCATTGTTTGAGCTACTGGTACATAATTTGAGGTGATGGCCTCTAAGGTGAATATTACGGTGTATAAGCAATTTTTCAAAGTTTTCAATACTAAATTCAAATGTTTTGAAAATGTGTAACCAAACTTTGCTGAACCATCTGGCACTGGCATAATAAATAAACTCCTGTAGCCCCAAAGGAATAGGCAGAGCTGTAGCTAGTGCTGCACCCAGGTTTGCTGAACTCATTTCCGTTCATGATGAGTTAACCCATACCAAATTCCAAATTTCTCAGCCTAAGCAGGCTGCACTAGACCAATGAGGCGATTTAAATACAATACTGAGTAACATTTCCAGGCACGATAACATGGCGGAACTATACGCCGTGGTCAGCACACTCCAACACCTGGAGAAAGCGTACATGCGCGACTGCGTACCTGCGCAGGAGTATACAGCTGCGTGCAGCCGCCTGCTCGTGCAGTACAAAGTGGCGTTTAAACAAGTCCAGGCTGACGAGTTTCCCAATATTGAGGCTTTCGTTGCTAAGTACAGGGTAAGTTTCATTTTTTTTTAATTGATTGAATGACGCGACGAGTAAGACGCTCGCCTGATGGTATACGCCTGCCCATAAACTGAAGCAAGACCACACAGAACTCTGAATTACAAAGCACTACATGGCATTGAGCTGCGCTCGTAACCCCGAGATATATGATGTTAAGTATGAAAATGCCCAGTAATTTCACTGGCTTCAATGTCCTTCAAACCGAAACACAACAGTGCTTACACACTGTTGCTTAGGGGCAGAAGCGGTGGTAACAACCTAGACGGCCTCTCGCATACGAGGTATACCACCTTGTAAAAAACATAGGCAAAGGCTGACAAGCGCATAAGTAGGTCACCAGATGGTGAGTGATCGCCAGCGCCCCTTAACACCTACAATACCAGAAGAATCATGGACGTGTTACCGACTTTAAAGGAAAGGGATAATTAAGGGATTGGGAAGGTGGGCCTCCGGATATCTTAACCTACGGGACGCAGCAAGCTGCTACTTCACGTTGTAATCAATGGATCCTTTCAATAATTGCAGTTAGACTGTCCTGCTGCCTTGGAGCGGATAAGAGAGAACAAACCCAACCTCATCAAGGATGACAAAGGCAACACTAACAAATATATCGCTGAAATTGTGTCGGTAAGTGTGTCTGTTTAATATTATTCCATTTTTACTATGTATGTAGACATGGAGATAGTTCTTGAAGATCATGCACAAAAAACTACTATAATCTAATTATTTTACTTTATGACGTTCCTCATTGGCATAAATTGAGCTGCTCTAACTCAAATAAATAATACTTCAATGTATGTAGTGCTAATATGTATTGTAATAAGTTTAGAAAAGAGCAACGTTATAGTTTCTTGCCCGTTCTTCTTTAACAAATCAGCATTCCGAACTGGCGGTAGAGTTAAAATTTGACTGAATCTAAATGATGTTTGACATTTTATTGATTCAATAAATGATTTGATTTGATTTGTATGAAGCTCTAACCTTTTTTTTTTGTATTCAATTTTTTAGGGACTTTTGGTCTCCGTGGACCATAGCTTTAATCTTGTCTCAGCTTATAACATAAACAACATTATGGTTGCAGCTGTTCATAACATTGATGGACAAGCTGCGTCTAGAGTTTCATGCCATGGATATGATCCAGCCGGAGTTACGTGATCTTCGCGACACCATGGACCGACTGCTGATGCTGCCGGAGGACTTCGAGGGCAAGCTGAAGGTATGTAAGTGATGGTGAGAAATATGGACAGTTCGGATGGCAACAGCAGATAAATTAGTAAATTATTGTACCTTTTTCTCGTGGCTTCTCAGGCGTGATGTTTTTTTTTGTAATATATTCCACAGGTACGTAGCTGGGATAAAAAACGATGCTGTAATTTCGCATAATAAATGCTTACGTTTACGCCAATGTTACACATTAAAATATAACTAATTTGAACGGATTTTATCGCGACCAGTCCACCCCGTGACCACGAAGTCTGAAATGCTTTTGAAACGTCGGGACCAAAATAAAAATAAAAAACCGCAATAAAATCCGTTTAATTAAGTTTTATTTCAATTCGCATAATATACCTAATTACATTATTTGAAATGTTTTTGGGGGTGGTTCATATCACCTAAGGCACTCCCCATCTTATGTGTATGGCAATTATAAGAGCCTATCGAGGAACGGCGACTATTCCATTTGCCATTCTCGCTAGGCGACCCCCATGAGCAGGTTCTATAGTTCCAAATTTAAAAGTCAAATAGTTTCTATTCAAATTATTTATTATGTAATGAGGCCGCCAAGGGCACATTTACACGTCATTTGAATCTACCAGTGCTTTGCAAATGCTCACCGGTCTGAGAAGAAGCACCAAGAAACTCAGCCGTAGGTGTTTTGTATTTTTTTAATATAGATATACCAATTAGGTATACACAAAATACAACATACGTAATGTATAAAAGTTGTAACACGTTCGATGAGGAAATTTTATAATATTTAGGCCACCAAAGGCACTTTTTAGTAGTTACATTACAAATCTACTGGTACTTCTGATATGGCCACTGTTCTAAGAAGCAACAAAGAGTCATAGGGGATTTTTTATATTTTTTAAATAACCTCATCATAATTAGTTTCCAAGATATCCCACAATTAGGGGCTTATAGCCAATTGTTTAAAGAATTTGAAAATTTGTTTAAATGGCTATAAACAATTGAATATTCGACTTTTCAAATTAATTTCATTAATATAAAAAAACTCCTTCAATCGCGCCCCTGACTGCATCTAACCCCTTAACACTTGTGCCTACCACCTCGGGTATACTGTGAACTTATATTTTTTTATATCGGTTGTAGGTACAAGAATGGCTGGACAAACTATCGGAGATGTCCGCATCGGACGAGCTATCGGAGTCGCAGGTTCGACAACTTCTGTTCGACCTCGAGACCTCGTACGGCGCATTCAACAAGTTCCTGCACAAGGACTGAACCCGCACTACCCTACTCAATACTCAACACAGGTAGTGCACAGTTGTCAGTTTTGTACAATTTATTTATACAGGGTGGCGATTTGATTATCACATTCATATTCATATCACATTTGAGTGGTAGAGCCACGCTGTAGACAGTTTTGTCTACAGCATGAATGGGCTGGCTCTACCGGGTTGTTACCACCGTCTCACAGAAAACCGACGTAAAGTAGCGGCTTGCTGCTGCGTTTCGTACGGTGAGTGAAATATCCGGAAGCCCAAATCCCCTCCCCTTCCCAATCCCTAATTATCCCTTTCCTTTAAGGTCGGCAACGCGCCCATGATTCTTGTGGTTGTGGGAGTACATGGGCGGTGGAGATCACTTACCATCAGGTGACCCACTTTTGCTCGTTTGCCTGCTTATGCTGCTTATAATACTAGTTGATATAAGTTGTCTGTGTAGTTGAAATAAGTGTGTGGTTAAAAACCTTGTCAAAATTTGTAGAAGTAAAAGAGGCAAACATTAGCAGTTACCCAGTCTAGAAATAAGATATCGTAAAAATTCTGGGATTGGTAGAAAGTCGCCGTTGTAATAAATCTATCTGATGACAGCCTCCGTGGCGCAGCGGGCGAGTAGCCGGCTGTGAAGCCGCGGGTTCGATCCCCGCATCGAGACAAATGTTTGTGTGATCCACAAATATTTGTCTCGGGGTCTGGGTGTTGTGATATCGAAAGTCTCTCGTAGTTCCTGATACCCACGACACAAGACTCGTATCTTACTGTGGCGTCAGGACTACGTGTGTGACTGTTGGGTGTATTTATTTATTTATCTGTTTGCTTATCTCACTTTGGGCTTTAACCGTAGTTGGTCAGTCTATTAAGCGTGCGACATGGCGAGTGAATGGTACAGTTGGGAGGGGAAGGTCTCGGCGAACGTTCTTAGATCAAGTTGGAGATATTCTCGAGAATGGCCAGGTCAGAATTACCCATGCATGCATGAAGAATATAATGAGAGTGATAGAGGCCAAAGGTATGGAGGGATCGTAGCAGGTGGAAGTCCGTTATCTCTGCCTACCCCTATGAGTAACAGGCGTGATTCTATGTTTTTTTTTATAGCATAGGCCGGCAAACGAGCAAGTGGGTCACCTGATGGTAAGTGATCTCCACCGCCCATGTACGCCCACCACCATAAGAGTCATGGGCGCGTTGCCGACTTTAAAGGAAAGGGATAATTAGGGATTGGGAAGGGGAGGGCGTTTGGGCTTCCGGATATCTCACTCACCGTACGAAACGCAGCAGCAAGCCGCTACTTTACGTCGGTTTTCTGTGAGACAGTGGTAACGACGCCCATTCATGTTGTAGACAAAACTGTCTACAGCGTGGCTCTACCACTCAACTATGTATGTATTTTTGCTTTCAGATGGTGTCTGTACCCTCACAGCGACGCAACATACGCGCGTACCCTATAAATACGTTAATGTATATTTTATTTAAGGTATCGCTATATTAAACAATTTTTATAGACAATTTTTGTTTCTTTTAACATAAATACAGGACCCGAAAACCAGTTTTCAGACCATATTTTTTAGGCAACCCTATTGGTATGTGTTCAGCAACACATTTTATACCCTAAAATATTATTTTCATCCGGTAAACAGATGGGTGAAGGTCAATGTTCCCTTGGATCTTAGACCATTTGGCTCGCTCCCATCACATTAAGGGACGGAAATAAGCTGGAACCGTGTATTGCATCTCTGCCCACCCCTCCACGGGTATGGGCGACAGCTTACTTAAAAATATTAGGTCAGATGTCATACAAAACTTGCAGACGTCATTTTATTTAAATATACGATACAATCAAACTTCTGGAATGTTTTTATGTTCTTGTGTCCCTATGTGCGTAATTCCATTGCGTCGTTGTTTCGTAACCGGTAATAAAAGTTTATGGCTTACGTACTGCAGAAATAATTACTATATTAATTTTGACATTGAATCAGTTGCAATCAATACATGAAACTAGAAGTGCCAATAGTTGAAATATCCTGCTCGAAGGACCATTTTTTTAGTAATGATTTCATAGTGAAGACCATTTTTTTTTATTAATAATTTATGAATTTATTGAGAGAATTACCATAAATTTGTTTCAATAATCAATAATATTGTGATGGTTAAATTCGTAAGATTATGTGATATAACAATAGTTTTTGTCTCACTTATTTGTTTGAAAGAGGTAATTATATCTTTTTTTTATTATTTGATTGAATGACGAGACAAGCAAGGCGCTCGCCTGATGGTAAGTGCCACGCTTGCCCATAAATAGAACACACAGAACTTTGAATTACAAAATACTGCATGGCACTGAGCTGCGTTCGTCACCCCGAGACATAATATGTTAAGTCTCATAATGCGCAGTAATTTCACTGGCGTCAATGTCCTTCAAACCGAAACACAACAGTGATTACACACTGTTGCTTGGCGGTGACAAAGCGGTGGGACCAACCCAGACGGCCTCTCGCATACAAGGGATCTACCACCTTGGATTACAAGCCGTGTCACAAAATATCTATAAAAGGTTGATTCGAGGATCACCATGTTATTATTGGAACGAAGTTCCTTACGGCAGGCTTGGAGGGGATAGGGATTTCGCTGCGTGACCGAACTGAAAAAAATGTGATAGTAAAACCGTAAGAAAAATGCGTGGAATAAAAACCGTTAAATGCGACTTTTTTTAACTTAATTTGATATCTAGCACACAAAGTTAAAGTCGAAATTCCGTTAATAAAACAGATGGTTGTGAAACTTATGACATTTGGAAATGTAGACGCGGTTTGAAATTTGAATTTGAATTTTTGATTATAGAACACGGCCGTCCACCGTTTAGTAGCCAGTATAAGTCTAAGTTTTTAATTAGAGTTGTTACACTTCGGTAGTGTTTTGGGATGAAATATTACTGAATAAAAGTTTATTGGAACGAAGTTCCTTACGGCAGGCTTGGAGGGGATAGGGATTTCGCTGCGTGACCGAACTGAAAAAAATGTGATAGTAAAACCGTAAGAAAAATGCGTGGAATAAAACCGTTAAATGAGACGTGCGCAGGCGCGACAGTCGCATACACAGAATTGAGCACGACTTTTTTTGCAATTTGTGTCGATTCTACATTAGCCGAAGGAACTTCGTTCCTACCTGGTGTCCCACGACACCACTAATTTTTTTATTTTTATTACGATAGTTTAACATAAATGTTTTACACATTTTTTCTAACAGTGTACGGATAACGTGTTCCAAAATATTGACAAGAATTATCATTTAGCAATAGAAGCTTATAACGTAGCTAAAAGTTTGTTCAACCAAGGCAGAACAAACTACATGATATTAAAAAATAAATCGCTGCATACCATAGACACATTCCTAGATCTAGTACACATCATGAATGACGAGATGGCAAAGGAATTACGAAGCGCAGTCCTTAAATACTACAAAATTAAATATGTTAGAGATTTCACAAACTTTATGATTACGATGGAAGAGGTGAGTTTTGTGTAATAAATGTTTTTTATATCTGCTGTAAAATAGGCGGATAACGAGTGACTATAATTCATTATACCTATTCCAGAAATGTAAATAAATATCTACCCACTTTGCAGTTATCTCTATTGTATTTGATGTATTGACAGATCCAACGAAAGGAATTATTTATTAAGTACGCAGATATATGTTTACATTATTGGATAAGGTTCAGTGAATAGGCTATTATGTTACTCAATGGTTAGTTATCTTCACCGCCCATTAACACCCACAATGCACGATAGATTGAGTGGTAGGCTGGCGTGACCGGGTCATTACCACTGCCACACAGAAAACCAACGTAAAGTAGTGGCATGCTGCTGCGTTTCGTACGGCGAGTGAGATATTCGGAGGTCCAGATCACGCTCCCCTTCCCAATTTTTTAATAGCATAGTCTAACGAGCAAGTGGGTCACCTGATAGTAAGTGATCTTCACCGCCCATGTATTCCCACAATACCAGAAGAATCATGGGCGCGTTGCCGACCGTAAAAGAAAGGGATAATTAGGGATTGGGAAGGGGAGGAGGATACGGGCCTCCGGATATCTCACTCACCGTACGAAGCCGCTACTTGACGTCGGTTTTCTATGAGACAGTTGTAACAGCTCGGTCGAGCCGGCCCATTCGTGCTGTAGACAAAAGTATTTACAACGTGACTAGTACTTATCATGGTTTATTTCGGGTTTGATTGTTTATTCATGTGGGCAAAAATTAAGCACTCAATTTGGCTTAGTTGCGTAAAGTTTTAACACTGCCTTATTTGAATTGTCTTTAGATGATCGACATAGTAGAACACTGTCTATTAGATCCAGTAGAGAAACTAGCACAGATCCGCACTCAGTTCCACAGCGTTATCAAGAATTTCGAAGATGTCAGAAACTTCGACACTATCTCGAAATGTCATAAAGAGTTACCGGATGAAGTGGCTGCGGCACATTGTCTGCTGCATCAGGCTGTGTTGTAAGTACTTCTACATCTTTCCATACAGTCTCTTCTTTCAGAATCTTTCTTTTTAATAAATACACCCAACAGTCACATACATAGTCCTGACCCCACAGTAAGGTACGAGTCTTGTGTCATGGGTATCAGGAACTACGAGCAACTTTCGATCTCACAAAACCCAGACCTCGAAACAAATATTAGTGGATCACACAAACATTTGTCTCGGTGCGGGGATCGAACTCGGGGCCTCTCACTTTACGGCTGGCAAATCGCTCGCTGCGCCACGGAGACTGTCAATCATTGGTTCAGCGTTAACACGTTTTCCTTCCGTCTTCCCCTATACCCGCCCCAATCAACCATCAAGTCATGTTGCAAGCCCCTCGGGAGAAGCGAATATACACTGGCTGATTCTGGAACGCTATCCCGACAAGGCGTGTGGATCACTATGGCAAGTTTAGACACCATGTGTACGGTGGTCGCTATCCTACTATCAGCAAGCATTTGACGTCTCTGAGGACGGCAGTAAGTGGCACTTAGCTACAGGAATACTTCAGCTTTCTCCAAGAACTAAACTATCATATCTTTTTAAAGGTTCAATGAAACAATGCAAGAAAGCCTGGTTACAATAGTCGAGATAAAAACAAGACAACACGCCCAAGACATGAACTCCTCCCTCTACAACGTACAGGCGTGTATCAATGACTTCGTGCCCAAATTCTTCGACCAACTCCTATTAAACACGTACACAGCCAAATGCGGCTATTTACGTGTAGTCAATGCTTCCATTGCTGATTTAATTAAAGACAAATGGCGGAGTAATGAGACACTATTTCCTGAGAAATGGAGTCCACTAGTCAGACTTTTAAAGGAGAAGTAAGTTATGTTTTTTATCGGCACGACAAAGTGACTACGCTGCATCTGATAATAGCTAAGTAGGATTTTTTTTTATCCGAGCATGGCAAAGTGACTGCACTACATCTGATGTTAAGCGTAGTGCAGTCCAAAAAAAAACAGCCACCACCGATAAACAATGAGTTTATTAGTGGTGACCAAAATCATGCCGGCCTATATAAGTGTTTTTTCACACTCCGAAGAGGGAAGTTCCAAAAAGAGGAGCCTGCGACAGGATAGGCGGATGACCTATGCAGGTACAGGGATACAAAGTTTACCCCTTTACTTGCCCGAACCAACCATCAAGTCCTGTCGCAAGCCCCTCAGGAGAACCGGATATACACTGGCTGATCCTGAAACGGGATTCACACAGTGTAGCTAACTAAGGCTGGTTTTAACACCGTGTACGATGGTCGTTATCCGGGCGGATTATGTTTCATGTACTCCAGCCACCGGGTGGTTAAATGATTTACTAGGCAGGTCTGTCCTATGCGAGAGGCCGTCTGGGTTGCAACCACCGCTTTGTCTACTTCTGCCGATCTGTCGATCTGCATTTCATGATGAAGTCACATTGTGGTTTCAGCTATATCAAAGTTTTAATTTCGCAGAACACGGGTGCCAAAACAACAGCTACAAGATCCATTATTTCTAACGCTCTTCGCTGCCAACCTTTCGTCGCAAGACATCGTCAACACTCTCTACAAATATTGATTTTCAAAAATATTGTATCAATTATGAATAAAGTAATATTTAAGTTGTTTGTAGTATGTACGTACATAGTTATTTTCTGATCTAATTATCAGGGTGTATTTGAGTTTCATACGCAGCCAGTAGTTTTTGTTGCACGTGTATGTTAAACTCGTTATAAAAATATGTTAAAGTTACTGAAAGAAGACGGCAAAACTTTCCATTCATTTATTGCATTGCCATTTGAACATGGATCCCCAGAATGAATGAATAAATACATAAATTTTGCCTTTTCACAAAAACATAATGTAATTTTTTTATATTTGGCACTACATGTAAGCATGTAGTACATGACCGCGAGGGGCATTTTCCTGCTCTATTAGCAGATTTGTCACTTATTTTGTTATTCTCATTATTATTTATTACTAGCATAAAATCATGAACGCGTTGTTGGCCTCAAAATAACAGATTGGTGATTTAGTTGGGTTATTGTTTAAAGGGTTTCTAGATATATTTAGGCATTTTGGAAATTAGGTTTTGGCAGCTTTCTAGTAAAAGTTAGATCTCGTAACTTTTAAAAGTCCACAGGATAATTAGGCCAGTTTTTACTGTTCCAAAAAACATAAACCAAATAAATCAACTAGGCAGTATGCTCGAAAGACTATAACCTGTCCTCTGGACAGATAAAATAAAAAAATAACAAACTTGCGGTCCGTTCAGTGTCTCCAACCTTACCGTAATTACGGTAGACACACCGTAATTTCGTTAAATTTTGTTCGATTTACCACCTACCGTAACATCTTCGGTACGGTAGCAAAAACTACCGTAATTTACGATTTAGTAATTTTGTCAACGATCGTATTTTTCTCATATAAATATTTTATATGACGCAACATTAATATAAATATGACAACACTGATTATCTAAACCGGGAATCCCCGCACAATTTTCATCCATTCTGCGTTCATTCGTTCGTTCATAACCCGATCAAATAGAATTGTACGCTTATATGTATTCAAATCTTTATGAAAAGACAGATTATTTATTTTGCCAGCATAATACGATTCATTCATACTCCCATTGATTATTTTCGATGGTATTTCATGGTATTCTGTTCTGTTATTCATGGTTAAATTGATATATCGTATAACTACAATTTAAAATATCGTTTGGTGTACGGTAAAATGGCTAGCATTGACGGTGATAATGATGATGGCCCACCTACTTCAAAAAAACAGAAGGTACGTCAGAAACAAATAAATAAATATAAACAGAAATTTCGATCGGAATGGCTAACAATCAAGGAGTTTTCATCTTGGCTAAGTGAGCACCCAACTGATCCACTTAGAGCTACATGCACCATATGTGCTGTTACTATGATGGCTGAGATGAGTGTCTTAAAACGCCACAAAGAGGGTACAAAACACAAGGATAAAATGAAAGGGATCAGTCAACAGCCTTCAATTTCTAAAGTATTTGAGAATACTAAAATTCAGTCAGCCGATAAGCAAGTAAAAAGAGCCGAGTTAAAATTAGGGGCATTTATGGTAGAACGGATCATTTGAACGATTTATTAAGCGACATTTTCCCAGATTCAAACATAGCAAGAAACCTGAAAATGAAGCACAGCAAATTACAAGTGGTGATAACTAATGTCTTGGGTGTCAGTGAAAAAGAGTCAATAGTATCTGATTTGAAATGCCAAAAGTTTTCAGTTTTAGTAGATGAAAGTACAGACATAGGTGTGGTCAAAACAATGTGCGTAGTTGTGCATTACTACGACCCAAAAATCGGACGAGTTGTTAGTCGTTTTTGGGACCTGATACAACTATTTCAAGAATCTACGGATGAGCATAGTGCCAATGCAGACTACCTTTATAACGCAATTGTTAAATCATTTGGAGAGCAAAATGTACCACTACAAAATATAATAGGCTTTGGTTCGGACGGTTGCAATACTATGATGGGCTTTCGCAACTCAGTGTCATCTAGATTTCGACAATCCTGCCCGGGTATTGTGATTCTAAAATGCATTTAGGTCATTCCATATAAAATCGTCTGAAAATAAAAATAAAAATTCCCGACTAATTTTAGATTTTGGTGTAACTTTGAGAAACTCTACTCTAGGGTCCCAAAGAACAAAATTTACACGGGTTTGATTTTTACAAGCGCTTGTTTCCGCCTATGCGTGTAGCAAAATGCGGTTATTTTTATATTACAAACAGACAGTCCAATGTTACTTATATGTATAGATAATTAACAAAAACCGCCCAAAAGAAGAAAATAATTTTATAATCTTCCATAATAAATATTTTCAACCTTAAATTGTATCATAAAAAAGTTCATTTCTTACTTTCAGGTTGGCCAACTACAAAACAAAGATGAAAACAAAGCATTCGCAAGCTTGTCAAATTTTATGCTTCAAGTATTAAGCTTACCACATTCGAATGCTGACTGCGAAAGAGTTTTCAGTCAAATCAATAATATTAAAATTGATAAGCGGAACAATTTAGTAACCAGAACTATTACTGGAAATTTGTTAGCCGAACAATGTATCAAAAGACACGGCAAAAATTGTGTGGATTTCACTCCAACAGACAAAATGATAAGTATGATGAGCGTTTCAATGTATAATAAAAATGAATAATAAATATCTAAAGGCTTTTATTTCTTAACTGGGTTTACCGTAATTCTTCCGTATTTTTTTCGTCATGGACACCGTAATCTACCGTATTTTTTACCTAGCAACACCGTAATTTTCACCGAACGAGTTGGAGACACTGGGTCCGTTCACGTTCGCGCGAAGCCGTTCTTTGTTATTTTGTGATGATAAACATGTTTTTGTGTATATTATAACATTAAGACACAACAACCACCGATAATGCCTATAACAGTGCGTGATTTGCTCGAAAATGGGCGTTCACAAGATGAAACTGACAAAATGCCCGAGAAAATCAAAATAACCGAGTTAGATCTATTGATATCCACTCTCACAATAATAAGTCATTTCGTGGACCTCGGTTTAGATATAAATGTAGCTGTGAGGTATTACTTGGCTAAGATGATCACGGAGTTTGCTTGGACCCTTGCTTTTATACTTTTACCGGCTTTTGTAAACACTGCTGTATCAATAAGGATGTAAGTACTAAATTATGTTCCTTTAACTAAAAAAAACCCTAACTAATTTATTATATATTCAAAAAAAAACGACATACATACAGAATGTTAGCGAGGTCGTGGCGGTGTTTTTAATCTGATTTTTTTCAATATTCTGACAGATTAGCTGACATCATCAGAAGGAAACATTATCTTTTAGCTTCAAAACAATACCAAGGTGCTTGTATGATTGTTGTAAACCTGTTATGGAACTAGCTTTTCCCCACAACTTTGCTTGCATAGTAATCTAGAAAGGTCTTCTTGTGTACTGTATCCATGCAGGCACTGAGGTGTGATTAATTAACAAGTATCCAAATATTTATATTTATAACTAGCTTTTCCTCGCGGGTCCGCCCGCGTTATTTGGGATAAAAATTAGCCTATGTTCATCAGGGATAATGTAGGATTCTAATGGTGAAAGAATTTTTCCCATCGGTTCAGTAGTTTTTAAGTTTATTAGTTACATACAAAAATACAAATCTTTCCTCTTTATAATATTAATGTAAATATGGATTACAAAATGTAACAGCAGCATATAAACACAAAAGAAATTGGAAAAAAAAATTGTATCATGAGGTCTAGAAGGCTGTGGTCAATGTCTATTGAAATGGTTTTAGCATCTATTTTCCTGTACAAAAAAATGTACATATTTGTTATAGCAGAGCCTTCAAAAGACCATGTGAGTCACCTGATGGTAAGTTATCTCTACCACCCATAACCATACACAATATCCAAAAGTGGCATGGACATGCTGGCAATCTTAAAGGAAAGGGAAATTAAGAGATTGGGAAAGAGAGATGGCTATGGATATCTCAGCAACAGCAAGCTCCTACTACACATTGGCTTCTGTAATACAGTGGTAACCTGGTTGAGCCAGCCTATTCATGTTCTATACAAAACTGTCTACAGCAGTGTTTCCCAATCTTTTTTAGGCCATGCCCCACCTAACAATTATGTAAAAAATTATGTATGGGGGGCATTAACATTTCAAAAATGTTTATGCCCCCCATACATAATTTTTAACCTTTAGAAATTGTCACCGATATCTAGCATTGCATTTAAATAACCCAGAACGAAAGGGTTAAAGTCTTGTCAAGTCCATTTTTAAATTGCCCCCCTGTGAACGTTGATCTACAGAGTGGCTCTACCACATGTGAAATATGCATCAATTTCAGGTACTCTCTGGACAAACAGCAAGATTCCCTATCCAATGAGTTCACAAAGAGGAAATGGCTGAGAATATTTATCTTGGTTTTACAAATGGCGCCTATATTGCGTTCTATTGACGCACTTATGTAAGTTTATTTTTTTATGAATAAATAACTTTTCGTCGCGGATCCTCCCGCATTATCTGCTTTTTCCGGGATAAAAATATCCTATGTTAATCAGTGATAATGTAGCTTTTTAATGGCAAAAGAATTTTTGAAATCGGTCCAGTAGTTTTTTAAGTTTATTCGTTACATGGTTTAAATGATGCTCTGCAGTATTTGTCATTTTTTGGGTTCTGCATCCAAAGGGTATCAACAGAGCCTTATAGAGCCTATGCCGTCTATCTCTCTGTCCCTCTATCTTACATTTAAAATGCTCTATGTTTTGAACAGTAAATAATGGTAGCCAGCTGAATTCCACCTGATATCATTGTTATTATAGCAGATTTTGGGCGTTACGGAACCGTCGCGTTGATGCGCGAGTTCTACCCGCAACTGACCGGTTTTTACAAAATACTGCCTGTACCTAGCATGTGTTGCAATACCACCTTAAGAAATAGAGTGCTTGGCAAAATTTCATCATAATTGGATGAATGGTTTAGGAATGCATAGAGAACAAACATACAAAGAAACATTAATTGACACGCTTTTATTAGCTTCATACATGTGTTAGTATGTACCGAAACTTTGAACATGATTTTGAGCTCCTTCAAAACGTCGGATTAAATGAAATTTCGCTTACTTATCAAGAACCGGTGACAATTCAATATTAAAAAAAAAATATTTTTCTAAAAAATTTAAAATAAATAATAGTTTAAAAAAAATAAAAAACACGCTTTTATAGAAAGTCCAACTAAAAAATAGAAAATAAACTATAGTAAATTTTAAGAAAAAAAAGCGTGGGATATATTTTATTGACAGCTATGAGTAGAAGGATTATCATTTTGATAATATCTTAAAAAGCACCCCACGCTTTTTTACAATAAAATAATTTTTTTTCTTCAAAATTATTAAAATTAATTTTATTTTTTTTAGTTGTATTTTCTATAATAGCGTGTTTTTTAGTTTTTTTAACTGTTATTTATTTTTATTTATATAGATGTAGGATTTATTATTCTCCAGCTACGCCGTGAAGTCGCGTCAAGCCGAACGCAACAAGGACCCAGTCACCCAACGGGTGTATTACCGCCTGATGCTGAAGGAAGACTCTGATGCTGCCCTCCTGAGGATCTTCGAGTGCTTCCTCGAGGCGGCGCCGCAGCAGGTTCTGCAGACCAGCTTACTTCTGAGATCTAATAATGAACTTGTTGGTGAGTGCTTTGGAATGAACATTGAAGCCAGTGAATTTACTGGGCATTACAAGACTTAATGCATTTTAAGCCTCAGAGTTACGATTGCAGTATAATATGATAATATTCAAAGTTTTGGGTGGTGTTGCTTTTGTTTATGGGCAGGTGTGGCGCTTACCATCAGGTAAGCGACGTGCTCGTTACGTCGTAGAGGCTAACAAAAAAAAACATTGTAAACGGCTCTTGTTTGAAAGCAGTGATAGCTAAGTGGAGAGTGGTACTGACTGCCGAAACGAAAGCCGCAGGAATCCAGCCCCGAGAGTGCACATTTGACTTTTCAAATTGATGTGCAATATTCATTGTTAATTATCGCTTGCTTTTACGGTGAAGAAAAAATCGTGACAAAACCTGCATACCTGACTGAGATGTTTTCTATAAGAATTTTGAAGGTATGTCTTCCAACCCGCATTATGCCTGTGTGGTAGACTAATTCAGTAGAGGCCCGTGCCCAGCAAGGGACATTTTTTTTTTTTACTAGCCCTGTATTATGCATGTCCCACTGCTGGGCACGGCCTTCCTCTACTGAATGAGAGGGGTTAGGGCTTAGTCCACCATGCTGGCCTAATGCGAGTTGGCAGACTTCACATACCTTCGAAAAATCTTACCGAGTTCTCAGGTATGCAGGTTTCCTCACAATGTTTCCTTCACCGTTAAAGCAAGCGATAATTAACATTTAATATACACGTAACTTAGAAAAGTCAGAGGTGTATGCTCTCGGGGCTGTTTTCGAACCCGCGACTTTCGTCTCGACAGTCCGTACCACTTCCCGCTGAGCTATCGCTGCTAATGAGGACATATATTTAAATATAATTGATTCTGAAGTGTCTTTTATATAATTGCAGTCCACCAGCTGTTGTCAATAGCATCGTCCATCGGTGGCATGGGCTGGTGTCTGGCGGCGTATCAGCGCGCGATCCGTTTCGCTCAGCAGGACAAAGCCAACATGACCTGGTACGGGTCAGTATTGCAGACCGTCTGGCACTTCCTGGTCTCATGTAAGTCTTGTTACATATCCTTTTATAAACAAATGTATGTTTGTGTGTTTTGTTTTCTGTGAACTTGTTTTTTTAATAGTGGAATCCGGAAAACGGATAAGTGGGTCACCTGAAGTGATCTCCATCGTCTTGGACGCGTTGCCTACCTTAAATGTAATACTTGCTTACTTAATGATAATACTGATTTTCGTAAAATTAGCAGTTACAATCTTTTGCAGTTTATTTTTTTACTAGCCTTGTATTATATACCTCCCACTACTGGGCACGGTCCTCCACTACTGAATGAGAGGGATTAGGCCTTAGTCCACCACGCGGGCCTAATGCGGGTTGGCAGACTTCACGTACCTTCGAAAAATCTTATCAAGTTCTCAGGTATGCAGGTTTCCTCACGATGTTTCCTTCACCGTTAAAGCAAGCGATAATTAACAATTAATATACACGTAACTAAGAAAAATCAGCCAGTGTATGCTCTTGGGGCTGGTTTCGAACCTGCGACTTTTGTCTCGACAGTCCGTACCACTCCCCGCTGAGGTATGGCTGCTGTCGACCAACGATAGACACACTGTCTGTAGTTGGTCGACACTATTCCTGGATTGCGCTACACTCACCATCAGGGTGTGGCGTAGTCATTTGGCCGAGCCAGAATAAAAAAAACAACATGGATAAACATTGTGATTTTGATACAGTGCGTTTTTTGTTTACAGTGAGCAGAATAATGTCAATCTCAGCGATGGCTTACCTCTACCCGCAGTGGATAATTCTCGCCTGTTGTCTCCACATAACAATCACCGCTGCCTTGCTGCAAGTGTTTGACCGTTCCCCCTTCTGCTATCACAACAGGATGGCAGATATCGCTTTCTCTTTCGCACTTGGTGCTGTTTACATATTCACATACATCCTGCCCATCGAAGGAAGGACTAGACACCGCTATTCTATATATTATAGTGTATGTTTCATACAAAATGTAGTGTGTGCTGTCACATGGTACATATATTGTGATGATTTAATGCGGAATTCTATATATTTTATGCCAATTTTAGTGTTATGTGTGGTGCCTTATGTACTAGGTTTAGGGTTTATGTTAATTTATTACGGGTTCTTCCATCCTAAAGTTAAGTTGACCGAATTTGTGTTCACAGTTAATAATGTTACTGCTGTTAGTTAGCATATAGTTAGTGCTAGAACGGAGGATTTTTAAGGAAACTCAAGTTACTGTGTAGTTCGACTAATTTGTGCACGAGTGTGAGCGTGATCTCGAGCGACTTACTCGTCTCGTCATTCAGTTAAATAAAAGAAAGATCGCACCAAACGTGTTGCGGATGCAAATTTTTTTACATCCAAGTATGCGGTCGGGATGTGATCGCATCTGCGTAATGTCGCATTGATTGTCGCGCGTGCGGATGTCTTAATCAGTGCAGAATATCCAGAATTACGGATGCGGATACATATATCCGCAACATCCTTGCATCACACACTTATAGCAACGCGCGCACAAATGAGTTGAACTATGTAATATGCAATTATTTCGGTTGTGCATTTCAGCAAGATGCGCGCACTTTGAATTCTTCAATATGAAATCTAAAAGAATCGTTAAATGAGTGACAGAGAGAGAGAAATGAGTTTACAAATGTAGAGCTATCACGCACGTATGTTTGGGTGCGGACAGAAGTGCGTGCATCTTCGTGCAATGCACTAACTATACTTGATATTTTACTATAGATCTTGTGAAAAAGTACTTATAGTAAGATATGTTTGTTACATTTGATATAGAATTCCATATATTTTTACCCGATTATAGAAAGAGGGTAATGATATTGAAAGGTCGCGTCAGGCACGCGACTGATCATAATTTTATTTTTCATAATTTTATTAAACAATAATAGAAATATATTCGCCCAGTGATAATAAAGAGATTTAAAGACTACGAATAATAAAATAAATTACTTAAATAATATATTTTGGACCCCATCAGACACTTAAGAGCATGCTATTAATTAATTCATTAATTCGTGGAAAATTGTGCTTAACCATGGATCTGTTTAAATTTGCTGTTAATTTTAACATTACTTTTTAATTTCATGTTTTTAAGATATACGGAGAAAAGGAAGATTTAAAATTGAAATGGTAGTACTGTTTGTTGGTTACTAATTTTTCATTTAAATATGTCACACTCATAGTTTTAAGACTTTTAAGTACCTAATACGTACCAACCTTGACCTTGAACACAGAGGTAGTATAAAGTAGTTGGACCGTGGACGGCATGCGAACAAATAAATACACCCAACAGTCACACATAATCCTGACCCTGCCTGTTAACCTGTATGGTGGGTATCAGGACCTACGAGACTCGGTCTCACAACATCTACACCAAAAATAAATATTTATGGATCACACAAGCATTTGTCTCGGCCGCTTGCTTCTTGCCTACTGCGCCATGGATGCTGTGTGTTTATTATCGCTTATAAGTAGATTAATGTAGAAAATCTAAATGTGGTGAACCATTGACCTAGTCGCAGCGTACTTAGGCTGAGATATCGATGGGGTCCTGGGTTTAAATCTCACGACGAGCAATCACACTTTGAGTTTTCAATCATAACCCAGGATTGGAGGTCATATATTGGGAAAGGTTCGCCACCTATTAAATTATAGAAGGGAAATAAGCTCAGTAAGGGTGTACCAGTAGTATCTCTGCCTTTCCCTTCAAGGATTCAGGCGTGAGCTTATGCCTTTCTGGACCTGCCCACGACATGCTTTTTTTGACACATGTTACAGAAAGATTTGGCGTGTAGTTTTTATAACCGGCCGCCTGCGAGCGCTTCGTTTCGTCATTCAATTAAATAAATAAATAAAATAAATTTTACTGGTACCATATCCGCATGGTTAATACATTTGATACATACGGCGTAATCAAATTGTTTGAAAAGCATGATAATAATCTGAAATTCTCCACAGTCCCTCATTTAAATGTTACCTGAATATCTCATACAAATTTATTACCAAATAATGCCGTTATTCGGCAGTTATAACTAAGTAGACAACTAAGACTGCATTTTTATGTAATTCCTAGTGAATGTATTTTACAATCTTTTGTAAGTTATGCTCAATATAAAATAATATTTTGTACAATATTAATTGAATCTCTTGTAGTACTTTTATTGTCAAAATAGCATAATATTAAAAGAACTATGTACCATATATTTTTAAAATTAATTTTGGAGTGAATACTCAATATTTACAGTTACCTAGTGTTTTTTATAAAATGAATGGTTTCATAATAATAAATTATTATTGATTGTTCTATATAGATATTTTTATTTTATCCTGAAATACCTTTAACAATATTTTATCTTCATTTTTCTGATAAATCATAATAACAATAATTTCCATTTTTAGAAACAAAACAAATAGAGCATATTTTATATCGTCACTTCTACGGCAAACTTATACGAAAACTGTTCATATTGCATAATATAAAATATCTGTTAATTATATCATTAAAAGGTAACATTTTGAAAACCAAACATACCACAGTACTGACAATTCTATTACAAAAATAAATATTTTTAATTATTCTTTGCATTTTCTATGCAAATTCGTAAGTTTGCAGTGGACGTGACAATATGTACCATATTTTTTGCTAAATATTTCACCATATAAATGGAGCTCGTTCCCTCAATATCCGTAAACCAAATTTGTTCCATTCAACCTGATTGATCCATAGTTCTATAGCTGACTCCAAACAAGACATCACTGCAGCTCCCTTCCAAACTGTACTTGCCGGATCAATGTCTTTTGGAGATGTAACAATTTCAAGTTGCTCTGTTTTGTACGTATATGGAATTTGCAATGCCAAACGATTTTGAAGCCATAATGATATTCCGTGAACTTTGACTCCTCCACCAACAATTAATATACTACTGTACATCTTTCGCTTCAACTCTTCAGTTGGACATCGGTCTATGCTTTGCAGTATTGCTGCATCTATTGCCAATACTTGCCCAGGAGTTAGTGACATTACGTCGCCAGGCCCACCTTCAAGTGTATCAACTACGATGTCCTCATCATTGTTGGTTTGAGTCTGTGATTCGTTGACTGCTTCAAACTGTTGGTTCTCTATTGTCGCTGTGTCAACTGTCTCCTTCTTCCTTCCAGTTTCCCTTAGGAATTCTGCATCGAACGGATCTTCAGGGTCACTGGGTTGTCGATTCTGTATTTTTGTTGATTTCAATCCAGTTATTTTAAGTAAGTCAGTGTAGAACATTGATAATGGTGATATAATGCATTCATCACCTACTTGCAGTGTGTACTTATTGACCGTATCTCCAGGATGGTCCACAAGAAATGTTTTTTCTTGTGGTCCACACACATCTAAGTTTATGTGGCAGAAGTTCTCATATAAGTTACGCATTAGTACTACATCTCTTGGTACATTTTCATTCCAATTTTTATATGGAAATGCACTTTTGTGGAACATCCAGGACAGTGTTTGACACACATCCCCTGCTCCATAGTCCATCCGTAACCTGGTTGTTTTGTGTGAGATGCCATCTTCAACGCATGATATGGCAGTTTTCTGGTCTCCAATATCTACCACACATGCAGAACCAATCCCTGCCCCGAAAGTGGCTCCAACACTTTCCTGTACCAGGAAACAGTAACCAAAACCTAAATCTTTCAATAACAGTGACATCAAATATTTTAGGTGACTCCTTGAGTACAAATCTGGTATTAGTAACACACATCTGTACTTTATAAGCTCTATCAAAGGTATACCTAGTTTGTACTCAATTATAGAACTCCATATTGTGTATAAATCATTTAATACTGACGAAATTGACCCTCCAACTTCTGTATGAATGTTGAAATCACCTCTGCGGTAAGGAAAATGTATGTTGTAAGGCAGCTCAGGGTCAATATCTAGTACCAAGTCTCCAATGACAATGTCGCACTGCACTTGAGGCCAGGGTTCACCGTCTGACACGCCTTCGGGAAGAGAGCGACGATTAAAAGCGGCAATTTGTTGCGGTGGGGTGGCGTACCTTCTGGCTCCGTTGGATTGGACGCACGATTGTAACGTATGCGATATCTGCAGCCTACATTCCTCAAGTTCCTCAATCAAATCCTTAGTTTTCGGTACACTTGGCGGTATGAAAGGGTCGCGATAAATTTTGCCGCCGTGCCGACGTTTCCGGGCAATGCAGTGCATTTGCTTGACTGGTATAAGGTCTGATGCTCTTCCTATACGCACGTAGAGCGAGCCAGGATGGATAACTATGATCCTGTTCGGTGGAAACTGCTGAAATTGGTCTGAACCGGCATCGTGCGATGGCATACTCATTTCGCTGGAGTTTTGATATGCGATAGGTGTTTAACTTAATAATCCTGAATGCACTTTGGTGTTAACACATGTAAGAACTGGAACATAGTTTTATTTTAATAACTTTTAACCTCAACATTGTATGTTTATTAGATGCATATCTAATTTGACGTTTTCTGCTACATTTCTCTTTAATTCTGCATTTGATATAAAGAAGGCGTGAAATGGAACGTATAAGACTTCGTTTCACGCTGAAAGCTTATCAAAATATGTGAATCGTACATAGAAAAATGTGAAGAAAAGACTTACATATGTACATACATATACATATGTACATATTTGCTTAGTTCCTTTTTGTGAAATATAATTAGGATAAATACAGTCTAAAGCCATAGGTATATATGTACTCAATCTAAAAAAAGAATTCAAATAATTTTGAGTATTGTAAAGTCATAGGCTTTTTAGTTCAATGATTTTTGCATAACAAATTTAGAGGAAACATATCAAATCAATTGTAGGGCTGTTAGTTGTTACAAATATATCGATCATAGGCTTGAATTGGTAAATATTAATATTTAAAAATGTATTTATACATTATATTAGATAGTTTTGCACAGATCATTAGGTATGTTAGAAATACCAAAGTATGATTTAACTTGATACCGTAGGTAATTATCATTCAGAACTGATTACTTATTTTTTTGATATATAATACCATATTATAATACTTTATACATAATATATTTGTGAAGCGAGTGGCCACGGGTTCGATCCCCGCCGAGAGAAATGTTTGTGTGATCCATAAATATTTATTTAGGGGTCTGGGTGTTATTATTTTTTTGTAGTTCCTGATACTCACGACACACGACTCGTATCTTACTGTGGCATCAGAATTATGTGTGACTGTTTTTTTTTTGTTTTTCAGTCGCTGTTGGGAGTATTTATTTATTTAAATATGACTACGCACGCTTTCTGCGCTCACTAGGCTCATGCGTTTGGTGTCATATGCTAACCTACGAATATTTAAGAAACACTTTGATAATCATTTAAAAAAAACATCAATCATGTAATGTAAGTGTTAGAACAGACCCAATGATTAATTTCTGCAAGTGTACATTTTTGCTCTAGGTTGTTAATTTATTCAGATAACATTTACAATAATACATACCTGTAACGGTAATATTACATTAATATACTTACGAAAAATAAATAATTTAAATGTTTTGAATATCTTAAATCAATAATCCGAACATATCATAATTACTTGGCTACGTGGTTCACGATACCTTTGTTTCATTTATTGAATGATATTCTAATTGATGGAGCAACCTAGACGGCCGCGGTCTTTCGCATACACGTGACCTATCACACTCATACATTGACATCGATGTTACATTGTTTTACATATTGTAACATCGATGTAAAATTAAAATATTGTACATATACATCGATGATTATCGAACATCCCTACAATGATATTTGTCAGTTCACATTTGTCACAAATGTCATCTGATGTCGAGTCAGAATCGAAGAAAATAAATATTTTTTTCGGGTTTTATTGATTTTCGCGTAGAAATTAATACGAAATGGTGTCGAGGAGTTTGACGGAGGTGTTTGTGTTGATGCGGAACAATGCTATACATAGCAGGCAGATATTCTCGGAACAGGTGCAAATATATTTGAATTTTATTTTATTGATATATGTATTTATTTTTTACAGTGTGACTAAATATTGAAGAAATGATTGATATTTTTTGTGCAACGCGTATTTACTTATAATAATGCATTATGTGTGGTTATATATTATTATTCATGCATTTACAACTAAAATTGTTTTTCGTGTCAGGATAGTATTGTAGTTTTTTAATTGTTGTTTTTATCATTGTTTATGTGATAACCGAGCAAGGACGCTGAGTTGTCCGTAATTTTATGTTTTAAAGTTGTAAAAGTTTACCTACATCATTATCAAAAAAAAATTAAGCTGAAATATTCCTTGTCTAAATTAATATTATAAATGGGAAAGATTTGATTGTTTGTTTGCATTGAATAGGCTCTGAAACTACTGGACCGATTTGAAAAATTCATTCACTATTAGAATCCTTCATTATCCCTGACAAACATAGGTGATACCAATAATATAATAGTGCAGATTTTCACTCTGGTGGGCCATGAGGGAATGCTAGCTTGGTAATCATTAGGATGTTAAGTAATGTTAGAAACTAGATCTTAGTTCCACTGCTACATGCATATATTTTTGTTGGTTATTAGCTCAGTTTATTATGCCCAAGTTTTGTTGCTAATGTTCTGAAATGATAGTTTTGATTTAAAGTTTGAGGCATTTACCTTTGATAATCATCATAATTGCATACATTGATAATAGGGTAGTGTCTATGAAAAAGAAACCCTAACCCTGAATCGGTTCTAAAATGAGCCTGAAATTATGATTTAAATATTGATATGAGTAAAGGTAGGCAAGTAGTGGGACATATCACTGTGTCAGTCACACACATGTACCGTAATGGCCATTTGCCACAGTGACTTCAAAGATGACATTGTCTGCTATTTGGCAAGTGCCCCATCCATCAGATTTAAATGTATTGACAGTAATTGAAGGGTAATGGAAGTAGTGGAAATAATATAAAATAGACATTTATAAAAATGTCTGGTAATTGCAATGTGCCATACAACATTGAATTGAGAGTTTTTATAGCCATAATAGTTTTTGTGTTAATGTAATTTGTTGCTAATTTGGACATAAATTAATTTTTCTTAATTTTGTTTTCTTTGCCCATGAGTGTGCTAGTCAATGATGTAGCAAAAAAAATATGTTTACTAATGTAACAGTGTGCACTGTGGTATTATAACATAACAATAATAGAAACACACTACTGTACTGGTTACACCTCTGCCTACCTCTCTTGGGGATTACAGGTATGTGTGTGTGAAGAAACAATCGATAAAAAAAAGTGTAAGAAATCTCACATTTCATGTAAATAAGTATTCAAAAGTATTCATTTTATCATTATTTTCACATTCGTGGCACAGGTTATCATTATTTACTGTTCTTGCTTTTTATGATACCTTGTGTGTGGCTTTTAATTTATAGATTTAATTAATTTTCAATTAAAGTTTACTTACGAATCTGTTACCAATTTCCCGGGATATCCTGACACTAAATTTCTTGTAGAAATAGTTAATATACCAATATTTTCTGGGATAATATCCTATGACCTATCCCATATCTTTAGAAAGACGAACGATTTAAATCACAGTGTGAATTATAGTTTGGTATTTTTCTATGCCCTTTTGAAGTTATTTATTAATATCAAGGTTGTTTCGTGTACAGAACAATGAGTCGGAGCGGGTACGGCTCATGCGCCGCAGTTCCCATGAAATGGAGGCCGGCGTGGAGATGCGTGATTCGCACGCGCCGCCGCCTTGGGCTGACGCTCTCGAAGAGGCGCACTACATCATCACCAGGTATAACATATTTAGGATTTACTTTTTTACTAGAACTTGCAGAGTATAAATAAACATACTATAAGCTTTAAACATCAACATTATTTTTCATGTAAGATTCATTACCTATTATTCTAAACTGCATACCTTACTATACTATACCTTAGTTACCTTACTATATCTTAGTTCACTCTAAACCAACGTAATTCATAAATAAGATCAATTTGTTGCCTGTATGCCCTATTGAATTTAATGTTGTTTTACCAATGAGATCTTTAACTAGATATCTATAGAAAATCTTATATTACAGGTTAAAAACAAAACTATCAGAGCTGCAGACGAGACATGAGAAACAAATCAACCGGCCAGCTCTGGACGATTCTACGGAGCAGCATCATATACAGCGGCTGACGCAAGAGATAGGTCGACATTTCACGCATGCACACACACATCTCACCGCAATCAAATCTCAGATACGGCATGGTAAGATTGATATAAAAGTAATTTTGACAAATAGTTGGTTTTATGGTGTCTGTAATATACTTGTACACCACGTCACCATCTAGCGGGTAGGGGATGGATGTGGGCGGCCCAAGACCGGGATGGTTGGCGCTCACTTGGGGAGGCCTTAGTCCGGCTAGGTGACCATATATTTCCATTATATTTAATTAAGAGAAAGGAAAGGATATATATAAAAGGATATTAAAGGACATATATATTATATTATTATATTAATATTATATTATTTTTTATATTAAAGGACCATTAAGCTGTGGAATAGTTTGCCGGCACACGTGTTCCCTCCTTCCTATAATATTGGGTCCTTTAAACAGAGTGTGAAGAAGCAGTTAGGCAGGCCGGCATGATTGTGCCGACCAACGATAGACACACTGTTTGTCTTTGGTCGACACTATTCCTGGATTGCGTTACACTTACCATCAGGTGTGGCGTAGTCATTTTGCCGAGCCAGGATAAAAAAAAAAAAAAAAATTAAAAACCAGCCAAGTACGAATCTAACCTGCGCAGCGATGGGAGAATTCTTTATCACCAACTTAAATTAATACACACATTGAGCTAAAAATGAAAACTTGAGCACTCAGTCTTTTTATCTTGTGAATGTTGTGGACAATCTTTAAAATTATCATTTGTACAAAGTTCCCGTGTGTTTTTAATTTGTTATCCTTAAAGATTCCATAACCATTTTTCGGTATTTGTCTAGTTTTTGTTATAAAACAACAATATTCTATAATTTGTAAGAATTCAGTGACAATTATTTCCAGGTAACAAAACTGAACAAAAGTTAGCAGCTAACGTGGTGCTAGCTTTGGTCACAACACTACAAGAACTAAGTATAACATTCCGCACCGCACAGTCCATATACCTCAAATCTCTAACCTCCAGAGAGGAGAGGTCCAACGCCTACTTTGAACTGCCCAACTTCGAAGAACTTAGTCTAAATGACAACACAGATTTACTACCAGGACTGAGTAATAATCAAACTGATTTACTCTTCTCCCTGCCTAGCACTTCAGGGATGCAGAAAAACTTTATAGACGAAGAACAAACCGACTTACAAAGACAAGTTATGAGTCAAAAACAAATGCTTTTAATGCAAGAAGAGAACACAAAAATGGTGTCAGAACGAGAGGAGGAGGTAAACAAAATCGTTCGTTCTATTGTAGATTTGAATGATGTCTTCAAAGACTTGGCCCATATGGTCCACGAACAGGGTACTGTGTTGGACCGAATAGATTATAATATAGAGCAAACTCAATTCCAAGTTCAGGAAGGATACAAACAGCTACAGAAGGCTGATAGGTATCAAAGAAAAAACAGAAAAATGCACTGTATACTAATCCTCGCTGTAATCGTAATAGTCATGACTATATTGTTGATAATAGTAAAAAGTTAGCTCATAAGGTTAGTTAGAGTTGGAAAGCCGACTTTACCAGGATTGGATAGATTATACGCCAAGTGTATACAAAAATACAAGCTTGCCTTGAAATTTACAATCACCTTATACCAACACATATTGGTGTTTAAAAATTATATAAAATTGATCAAACTATGGTATGCAAGACAAGTGATCATTTTAATTACGTCATAGTTTGATTCGGATATAAGGAGCTCGAAACAAGATAGCGTAAAATACGTCGCCAATCTTTCATTGTATAAAAGCGCAAATAAATTACACAGCTCCCATTTGACCAAAGACAGTCGCGTAAATCATATACAATTTTGAAAATGGAATATTGCTAACGTACATTGCGATTTGATTTAGTGAGTTTACAGCATCAATATTGTAATTTAGTAATTTATTTAAATGTGGGCGTCATTAATTTGATCCGAAATGATACACAAGGCTACAAATAAGATACTAAACTTCGTTACTGTAGGTCCCATTTGTAGACCTAAATTTAGATTTATAAGGAAAGCCTTATATTACATTTTGTAAAATGAAAATCATTCCTTATCAATAGAATTATATTGTATGCGTCGCAGTCATTTTGTCGTCAACGTCTAGAAATTCACTTGCTTATCAGTTGTGGGGTCCCACTGCTGGGCCAAAGGCTTTTCTCTATTTTTATGAGATTGTGGTTACACTGTGGACGCTGGTCTATTGACTCGTCATTACTACATCTGATGGTCAGCGTGGTGCATCACAGGCCGATAAGATTACTAAAGAATAAAATAAAATAGACGTTTTGATAATTGTCTTACGTTGACAAAATGACTGCGACTATAATAATTAAGCTAATTTCTTAAGCTCGTCGCACACTCGGATGGTCCGCATAGCATATCGTATATATGTATATGATTTCGATCCCGTCTTTTACGGGACAAAGCATATTTACATTTTAGTGTTCTTAGAATATCACCAATTTAAAATCGCTCAGACACCGCCGATTGAATTGAATGACGAGACGAGTAAGTCGCGCGCCTGATGGTAAGCGCAACGCCTGCCCATAAACAGAAGCAACACCACACAAAACTTTGAAATACAAAGCACTGCATGGTACTGAACTGCACTCGTCACCCCGAGACATTAGATGTTAAGTCTCATAATGCCCACTAATTTCACAGGCATCAATGTCCTTCAAACTGAAACACAACAGTGCTTACCCTCTGTTGCTTGGCGGCAGTAATAGACAAAGCGGTGGTGCCAACCCAGACGGCCTCTCGCATACGAGGGACCTACCATATTGTAAATGTATTTTCAAATGTTTTCAAAAATCTTCGGTCGTTTGCTTTGAATTGTGAATTAATATAAATTGTTCGTGTAATACAATGCTATGCTGCTATCGGATGTGCGCTGAGTTTTGTTGCACGGTTATATGCACACATTCTAGTCTTCGTGTTAAATTAAGATTTGTATTAAAACATATTTATATATAGCTCTTAATGGTGGATGTGTAAGTGTTACAGACGTAGCTAGGAGTCTATCATAGACCACTTCCAAAATTTAGCGACGCTTTGCAAATCTCGACACGTTGTACTGAATATGGAATATGCAAGTCGCTGAGCTTCTTAAAATATTATGTGCCTACATTGATAGGTGAAGTCAAGCCAACATATTAGTTCTTTACTATCGAAAGCAGTTCTTTACTATTGAATTTGAAAACCTGATACAGTATAAATGTTCAGATTTCGTTTTTATTCCTCAGGCAACACCATAGGACAGAGGTTAAAAATACATATTATTATAAATTATTTTACATTTGTAGTAGAGGAGAAGGTGGTAATGTGGCCCCCCACTTTGTTTTTGAGGTCTCATGTAAAAAATAAAAGGAAAACATGTATAATGAAAACATCATTAGTTTTGTTATTTATTTGCCAATACACGACATAATATGGAACAAATAAAAATGCAACAGATAATACTAAAATATATTTTATAAAAAAAAATGGAAATTTGACAATTTGAGATCAAGCGAGGGTTATATGGCCCCCCGCAGTCAGTATGAGCCCATAAGTTGCAGCTTTGGCACTGAATCCACTCCTCGCCACGTCTGTCGCTGGAGTAAATATTGTCACAAAATACAAATCATATCGTAGTCTTCAGGTACTACAGATGGAGATACACTTTTATCACATCCCGATGAGTCGCTTTTTACTATTTCTTCATTATCGGAGCTACTGTTGGATGTTGCGTCTCTTTGGCCTCATAAGCCTTCGTTTATAGGCATCTGTAAGTAGATAAAAAAATTAATATCACTCATATATATACAACCAATATGAGGGGGCCAAATTACCAATATTGTGGAATCTACAAACCAACCTATAAAAATATATAACATCAAATATTTTGTGTACATACCTTCAAAATCCAATAGGAAAACGTTAATCGAACATAATATCCAAATCTTAGATGCGTAAACTCGGTATTTCCAGAATTATGCAATTAAATGCAACACAATAACAAAGTTTTTGCGAGTGCAAGTTCAAACTGGCTCGAATAACAAACGTATGTGCTGCCCTCGCTTATTGTTTTTGTGCATTACATCGAAATTGTCTTTGATGCTCCCCATTACAACAATGTTTCGCTTGATGCGGTGATTCTACACTAGAAATATCGAAGCTAATAACTTCTCCTCTACCACTATGATTTTTCACAAAGCCTAGCTACGCCTATAGCAGATTGTATGAGTGCCAATTGCTTCCAAATTGTGTTTATATACAAATAATATATAATATTGGTTAATGTAGACAACAAAATATATTTAATACATACAATAAAAAATATGATTAATTAAAGTTTATTACATAAATATTCATCTTTTTGCAACTTGTGTAAATTAATATTAAATTACCAATGAGAATTTAAAAAATGTATAGCTAGAAGAATC
Source organism: Amorpha juglandis (assembly GCA_949126905.1). Taxonomy (NCBI): domain Eukaryota; kingdom Metazoa; phylum Arthropoda; class Insecta; order Lepidoptera; family Sphingidae; genus Amorpha; species Amorpha juglandis. The sequence goes on from OX421388.1 coordinate 11,623,079, forward strand.
TAAAATCGATTAATTTACTATTAGTTAATTTATTATTTATCATTAATGTTGGTTTGATTGGAATGGATTATTAATAAATAAATAAATTGTAATATTATTTGTTACTTAATACATATTCAGCGCTGGCGGACGGATTGGCGTCGAAAGGTAAATGTTGACCGAAATCAAATAAAAAAACCGCGATAAAAACCGTTTAAATTAGTTTTATTTCAATCTTAATACAATAAAAAACTGAATCTTGTTCGTCTTAGGTATGTGGCCTTTACTCCGACGGAAAAAGAAGATTTGTAATGTGATTTTTTAAGCAGTGATAGCAAAATATTGACAAAGAAGTTTCACTTATTTTATGAGAATTGAGTTGCATGTGTTATATTGTCCATAGCGTGAATGGGCCAGCTCGATCGGGTTGTTACCATAGTAGCAGCTTGCTGTTGGTTTTGGTACGGTGAGTTAGAATTTCAGTGGCCCAAATCCCCCCTCACAATCCTTTAATTACTCCATTCCTATAAGATCGGCACCACGTCTAGGATTTTAGTGATAAAAAGAATGGTAAATATTGAATAACTTTTGGCATTATCCGACTGGGGCCTTGGGCCTTTGCCCCGCGTGCCCATAGGGTAAAAACGGGACTGATGGTGATATATTAGTCTCGTGCCGTTCAGCTTTTTCGGTTTTATTCTCTTGTTTTATAGCATAGGCCGGTAAACGAGCAAGTGGATCACCTGATGGTGAGGTTTCTCCACCGCCCTTGTACCCCCCCCCCCCCACAATGCCAGAAGAATCATGGGCGTGTTGCCGTCTTAAAGGAAAGGGATAATTAGGAATTGGGAAGGGGAGGGGGATTTGGGCCTCCGGATATCTCACAGTATGAAACGCAGCAGCAAGCCGTTACTTTACGTCGGTTGTCTGTGAGACAGTGGTAACGACTCGGTCGAGCCGGCCCATTCATGCTGTAGATAGAACTGTCTATAGCGTGGCTCTATCACTCACAAAAAAATCTACTAATAGCCACATGTGAAGATCATTAGGTTGGGTTTTAATTGTCATCAAATGTGACTCACGCCCACATTCCGTGTGCGCTGACCCTAAAATATTGTGATATGTTGGTCTCGGTGTTATTAAAAAAAATCGAATTAATGGCTCACTGAGGCGTATTATTAAATCAAAATATCCTTTCCTATTTCTTCATGTATGATGGAAAGTTGATGTAGATTGTATTGAAACTATAAAAATCAATTAGATAAGAAATCCATTAGTTTATACTAATACAGATTAATGTTGACGAGAAGTCGAAAATGCCTTTGAGGCGTCATTCAAAGCCCTTCTGATGCACCGTACTCTACGGTTCTTGTTTAGATTAGTGGTCATCAAACTTTTTTACTCATAGGCCACTAGACTAAGTAGACTAAATTCATTATTTTGTCTCCCGCTTTGCTATGGAGAGAAGTGGACAATTTATATTTCCAACTCCTCCCTAATCTTCTATCCTATTAATTTCGTTGCGGGACAAAGACATTTAGGCATCCCAGAGCCTCGCCGAGCTTCACTGCTCGGTGTCAACAAAAATGCGTGCCACTGTTGATCCTGGTGCACAGGAGTTACAGTGGCGGATGTGTGGGCGGGATAGTCTCTCTAGACTAAGTAGGATGGCCTTCGGCTCGAATGTAGGTTTGCCGTCCTGCTCAGTGCTACCACAACCTCCCCTCCATTTTGGTTAAGGTAAATACTTGAAGCTTGATTTGACACTCGATGGAACCAGGTCAATCAGGTCCTGTTATGTTGATAAGTTCTTCCATAGACTCGGGGTTTGCGCGCCGCACAAATCTTCGATTCGAGACGCAGTATGTCGACAAAGGATTTAATGAGAGTTAATAGGCTCAAATTATAATTTACATTCATTGGGTTTTTGATGGCAAAGTAACTTAACGGCCGATTTCAAAGCGATCTTACTTTCAATCTTTATTTTCCAGATCGATCTCGGAAATAATCCAATCCAACTCAGTAAATTGTAGGCGTGCTACTCAAATATTTTATTGGATCTTTGTAGGATCGATCTGAGGATTGATGATAAAATAGTTTATTGAAATTAGCCGTCAATAACGATAGAAAAGATAAATTATTTTGTATTACCTACCCACTAGTTATGTAGTATGTGTGTAAGGAAAAAATATGTATCGTGAACTTAAATGTATGAATATAAGTGTATAATTGTAAATGTTATTGTATATAATTGTTAACTTATATAAATGGAACCTGTGAAATAAATTATTAGGCATTTTCAATTGGGTTTTATTTATTGCAATTTAAGGAAATAAGCCGCCGCCACGGTTGGCGGAATTATTGCAATGTTTAAGTGCGGTTGTGTTTGGTTTGAAGGACATTGGAGCCGTTATGGGCATTATGAGACATAACATCTTATGTCTCGGGGTGACGAGCGCAGTTCAGTGCCATGCAGTGCTTTGTAATTCAAATTTCTGTGTGGTGTTGCTTCTGTTTATGGGCAGGCGTGGCGCTTACCATCAGACGAGCGCCTGGCTAGTCTCGTCATTCAAACAAATAAAAAAAAATACATTAGCTGCCGCCGGAATGAGCCATTATGGCGGTTTTTTCACCATGTGTACGGGGGTCGATATCCAGTAGGGTACAAAATGTACCCTCCATATACCAATACAAAATCTCACTTATGAGGTCTACCTACGGGTTCATTTAAATAGAGGTTAGTATAATAAAACAACAAATGAATTGCACTAAAGAATTATAATGTCAGTGATCTCTTAATAAAGTACATTTATTTCCTTTTTTTCCTTTCCACGTGTTCGCACCTTGTACCCGCGGAGTGACGAGTTTTCACTACTTTTGGGAAAATAATTTTTCTAACATGGCAACACTATGGTAACGATATGTTATCTAAGGCAATGGATTGAAGACTATACAGTACACATGTGAAACTTCACAGCACTGTTCTAAGTTAATAAATACCCCATCAATTAGAAAAAAAATCTTTATTATTTAGCTAAGAACCTACTGAACCCAGCTTTAAAAATAAAAAACGCATTTAAATTTACCTGTTACAGTGACATACACAAGGAGACATTGTGGTCAGACCAACATCTTTATTGTTGAGGGGTTTGAAATAATATTTGTGAATGACTATATGAAAGAAATGAGAAAATAAAAATAAATAGACTACAATCATGAAAATATATACTAGACTTAGCTCCTGTTTCACAATCTCCTAGTATCATGTCAAATAAAATATAAGACCGCAAAATACAAAATTAACACACTTTCAACACAGAAAATCAAATCAATACTTCGTCAACTATGCAATTTTTTATACATTTAACATTTACATGCATATTGTGAAACAGCTCCTAAACAAGGCAGCTTAAGACATAAAATTTATTTATAAATATAATCAGTCATGTGCATTAGTACCTAAGGAATGTCGAAGATGTAAACACTCATCACTCCGCATCACATTAATGACAAACATTCACAACACAAAAAGAAATAGAACGCAAAATTCAAAAATATCCTCAAACCCACTATGAATCTTTGTGCTTATTGTAAAATTCATCTAGATATTTCTTATACGCAGGCTGATTCGGCCATAGGTATGATGCTTGTTGATTCAAAGGACTCTGCGTGTTTGGTTCCGCTAGCAAACTCTGGATGGACAGTAGAACCGTGCGGACATCATATAAGGCTGTCCATTTATCTTTTAAAATGTCTAGACATATTAATCCGCACGTGTCTACGTTGGGGTGGAAGCAGGGTGTTATAAACTTGACAGCTGGGGGTGCGTAAGGATACGAGTTTGGGAACTCGAGAGATAGTTTGTATTTGTGGCCTGCGTACACAGTTTCCAGTGGTCCGTTGATGGTTCCTATCCATTTGAAAAGGTTCTCGCTCTCGGGGAATGCTGATATTCCTTTGTCTGCACATCTCATCAGCTCCATAAGTTCTTTTTGAAGTCTGTAATGAAAAACAATGTACAGTATTTTTTCATTTTAGCATGTATGTATTGAATGGTAGACCCACTCTGTATAGTTTTGTCTACAGGACAAATGGGCCCGCTTGACTGAGTCATTACCACTGTCTCTCAGAAAACCAACATAACAACCCCCCCTCTTCTTCCCAATCCCTTATTAATCCCTTTTTAAGATTGGCAAAACCATGATTCTTCTAGTATTGTGGGCATACATGGGCAGTGGAAATCACTTACCATCAGGTGACCCACTTGCTTGTTTGCCAGTTCATAGTAAAAAAAAAAGTAGAACCATCCAAGCAATATCTAGGTTATGTAATTATTACTTATAATTTTTAGTGGGCTGAGCAATATATTGCTTATCATGCATGACAAATATTGTAGCGTTATAAAACTTCTCCTTTTTAAATCTATTTTGGGTTTCATATTTTTTGCCACTAAAACAAGTAGCATTTGTTTAAGTTCATAAATTAATTCTTGGTTGAAATAAGACAATGAAGGTGACACATTGATTACCTCTTATTTATCCAAATTTATATGGTAAATGTTTGAACAAGTACTTTGATAATTCACCCACCATTATAATTCTTTTTCTACCTACATATTCGGAAAATCATCAATCATTGATGGAGCTATAACATAAAACCGAATAGATATCTTCAATAGAAAACCTTACAAGGATCTTCATGATTATTCATGAGTGGCATCCCATTTTATGACAAAATAAATGTACTTGCTACAATATGCTTTATCTTTGGGTAGAAAGAAAAAATGCCACTCCTACTTATTTAAAAATAATTATTTGGTATACAATTTTCTACTAGGATTAGGTAAGTTCTTTTTAAGTGACATGGAAGAGTTGAGCATCTTCTTCAAACTACTTACGTATTATAAAACCCCGAGGTGATTATTACGAAAAATATGAATTTGCGCTTGTTATAAACGTAATAGAATTAGTAACGTCCGAGTTGCAGACTATTTTATGGATTTACCCCCCATAACGTAAATGTAATTTTAGTTGAATCAAAACCGTTAAGACCAACGTTTTCATAATAAGACCAGCGATAGACGGATATACTTTCCTCTTTGTCTTCAATAAAAATTCATATAAAACCGCAAAAACCAATAAAAACAACAATTATGTTACGAAAGTATGTATTGTAAAATATCTTACCGTTTGCTAACAGCATGATTGTCTTTCAATTTAATTGTGTCTTCATTCTGTTTGGCTGGATTAGACGAAGATGCGTAATGTGGATTGATATTTTGAGCCATTATTATGTTGAAAAATTTATAATAAATCGCCACGAAATTTATCAAACCCACTAGTTTTCTGTTAGGGACACAACTTCCTGTTAAATTTGAAAAAGCTCGAATTTTATTGGATATCTTTAGCGATTTGACAGCAGGTCGCAATGGCGGCATTTGACACGAATACAGCGCCCTCTATAATATCGATATTGTGCGTACCACAGACTACATAACAACTATATTAATATAGAAATTTTAAGATACTGGTAAAGATAGTATTTCTCGAATATACTTACTAGCACTTTTACTAGTATCTATCATACAACTTCCAGTATCATGACTTTCAATAAACATTTTAAGTTTATATTTAGGTACTACAGTACGGTAGATTTTTCTGCAGTTATTAGTATATAAACAGCCAACAAAATTGACTAAATATTCAAGACTAAATATTCAGTTTGCAAATATCTATCTATTTGTCATAAATATTAAATTATGAAAATCTATGTAGTACGGTGGTTTTAGTATAAATAGCAATTATATTACAATTCGTTCTTTCGTGTTAAACGAAAAGAATAAATAAAATACTGCATTACCTACTTTCACTTTCTTTGGTGAATTTGTTGTTCATCAGAGCATGAAATTGGAAATCTGTAACGGGATTATTTAATACTAAAAGAAAAACCTCTTGTAATCTATTTAAGATGTAGAAAGCTGTGATTACAATTAGTTTTCATTATAGTTTCATTGGAATATAGCGTAGTATTTGTACTGTTATGGCGTTTAATGTAAGTATTAAACAAATGCAACTTTATTATTAAATTATTTTACAAAAAATATATTTGTTGCTTAATCATGCATTTACTTGATTTATTTAAAAGTATAAATAATATTGTACATTTTTTTTGTACTTCATAACGATTACTATTGCGTATATCCGATAGTTTAATCGCGTTTGACATGGTATAAAATTTCGTTCACTCAGATACTCATTCCTTCTTGCATCGTTGTTTTTTTTGTCTGACGTCTGTCATTTAATTTTTGTGTTGTTTTTTGTGAATGCGTTGTTTTTCGTTTTAAAGTTTTACAATTTTCCACCACAATTATACGCAGAATATAAATAATCGAAACCATGGGGCTCAACATATATTTTGAGAACATACCAGTGACTAACACAAACAGCATTACTTTGTCGCAATTGAAGGACGAGATTTCGCAAAAATATGGTGTTCCTATTAATGATTTGTACGTAACCAGCAGCGAAGGAAAGAGAGTCACGGAAGATTCGGAACTAAAATCCATTGGTAATGTCGTTCGTTTATCGACCAAACTCGTCGGAGGGAAAGGTGGTTTTGGGTCCATGTTACGTGCTATTGGCGCACAAATTGAGAAAACAACTAACCGCGAGGCGTGCCGCGACCTCTCGGGGCGTCGATTACGTGACATTAACGAAGAAAAACGTCTTAGAAAGTGGCTTGAGGGACAGGAAGATCGCGATAGGGAGGCGGCGGAGCGAAAACAAAAGAGATTAGAACGGCTTATTGCTGAACCGAAGATCGATGTGAAAATCAGTCCGGAGTACGAAAAAGAGCGTAAGGCGTTACCTGAACGCGTCAGCGCAGCTGTAGACGCCGGCTGGCAGACGGCTAGCACTTCAGACAATAGCTTAAAAAGAAAGGCTGAAACTGACAAGTCAAAAGCTAAGAAGAAGAAATTGTGGATTGATGCCGACCTCTCTGACTGCTCCTCATTGAGTGAGGATGATGATGAGGAGGATGAAGAAGTTAAACAGAGTCCAGGGCCGTCAACATCAACTGATAGTGGCAATGAATCAGATAAAACTTCCGAAGTTGTCAAAATGTAATAGTGTTTTTAATTTGCTTCTATAGATATTATTTCTACATTTCCATTAGGATGAGACTAATTATTTGTAAAATAGACAATACTATCATGAAAGTCCACTCTGGGAATCTTTATTTTTACAATTTATTAATAAGCAATCATTGTCCGGCTTTCCATTCCTTGTTGGGTACTTATGTAAAAAATATGTACATAATCTAATGTAACTAACTACAGATCAACTGTTGATCAACATTGTAATTTTTTTTTAAATAAATGAAGATTGCTGTATCAAATACTTTAAAATTTACTACATATTATATTTCACCATTTAACTTAATTGTATTTTAAGAAAAATATTTATAGGTAAATAGATAAGATGTTAATCCAAGAAAAAATAACTTGGCTGGTGTGAAGTTAGCCCTTGACGGTGTGGTGATGGTCTTTTCAGAGATTAATATGTGACAGTAGCTGTAGTGTGGGGTAAATTTCTAACTTCAGAGCAGACAAGTTATCTTGTGTGTATTGTAGGTATGTTAGGCATATGTTTGACTTATGCCTGGTTTCTGAAAGGCTGATTAATGTCAAAGTTAACTAATCACTTATCAAATCTCATGTCATCAAAACTGTGTTTCTAGAAGTGTGGTCAACGTTTTTGATGTGACACACTGGTTAGTTAACAAGGATTTTAAACTAATATGAAAGATACATAAGTAAAAACATATATATTTTCACATTTTGGGTTTCTGGAAGATTCATAGACAATTCTGTTATCAAATGGTGTATTAATTACTAATAAGCGATTGTTGGCAAATTAAATCAGAGAATAATATTTTTTTCACTAAATAATGTTTCAGAAACTCAAATTGATTTGATAGTGCTGTCAAAATCAAAATCAAAGTTCTTCAAAAGTTAGTAAAATGTTTATTTGATCAGCCTTTGAGAACCCGGGTGTTAGTCAAGTCAAAACTGACTACTTTTTGATAGTACTAGCAGATATTGTAAAAAACCATTACTGATTGACTATTAGTATTCTTACATAATCAATGATTTTAACCACAGACCAAAGATTTTATAGACATTGCAAATATGAAAAGTTGCATGTTAACACAAACTATAAAATCTTGCACACACATTGACTCATTGCGCAATGTGATATATGCATAGTCTGCACCTGATATTACCACAGTAAGGTGTCCGACAAATACGAAAATTACCGTTATAAAAAGTACTGTAACAAAAAAGTTCAAAAAGTCTTTGTCATCACTTATTGTCAAAAATTATTTTATGGCATTAACAAGAGCAGGATAAACAGTAGGCATAGCAGGGACTTAAAAAAATAAAGTTAGTAATAGATATTAAATTACATTGAAATTCTTTGCAAGAAGCAGTGATGTCTAGTGATGCCTAGGACATTGTGCATCTTATCCTTGTGCAATGCCCAGTTGTACTGGGATTTAAGGAAGAAATGGTTTCACTAGCATGAGCTGTTTAACCCCCTGTGCAACTCACAGACATCCCCACCATACATTCGATACAAATACAATAAGTACTTGTAATAGGGTACTTGACTATGTCTAATTTTCTTCATTATTTTATATGCAACCGACAATAATTACAAGGTGTTAGGTCCCTTGTATGCCAGAGGCTGTCTGTGTTGGTACCACCGCTTTGTCTATTTCTGCCGCCAAGCAACAGTACGTCAGCGCTGTTGTGTTTTGGTTTGAAGGACATTGAAGCCAGTAAACTACTAGGCATTGTGCGACTTAACATCTTATGTCTTTTTTACCAAGTCGTGTTATTTGGAAAAATTGATCTGGCAACACAAGTAACGGAACGTACGTATAGGACGGATGTAAGTCAATATGGGTAATTCAAAGCAGGCCAAGTTATTATGCGGGTATTGTATAATAATTTTTAAACTAAATTGCCGCTAAATAGGGTTTTATGTAACTATGTAATTCCTAAATTGTCGGCATTTGAATGCGCATTGTGAAACAGGCCTTGAGTATTTTTCAATGTTTGAACTGTACTTTTTGTCTAATACTTTTAATCATAAAGTCAATTCTATATTAGGGACATAATATTATAAAAAATAAAGTAATACTAAGATTAAATTAATCGGCATCCTCTCGACGTCAATTTATATTGTCTAAGAAAATGGCATTTAGTGCAAATAGATTAGTGTTAACGTAAGCCTTAGCTTTATATCTATACTAATAATAAAGCTGTAGAGTTTGATTGTTTGATTGTTTGTTTGTTTGTTTGTTTGTTTGTTTGAACGCGCTAATCTCAGGAACTACTGGTTCGAATTGAAAAATTCTTTTTGTGTTGGATAGTCCATTTATCGAGGAAGGCTTTAGGATATATAACATTACGCTGCGACCATTAGAAGCGAAGCATCAGTGAAAAATGTTGCAAAAACGGGGAAAATTATTCATATTTGAAGGCTTCCGTTGCTAAGCTACCCAAATCTATACTAATATTATAAAGCTGTAGAGTTTGACTGTTTGTTTGTTTGATCACGTGGGCGGAGCCGCGAGCAAAAGCTAGTACATAATATAAACCTAATGTATATACAATATTCTTTTAAGAATTGTTTGTAACAATTCTGAAACACGATACAAAGTTGTTATTCAATAATTACTCACTATTTTGTTCCATTTTTAATAATATACGATAAGTAGTTTTTGTAATGAGTACTTACTCTACAATAATAATTGTAAATAAATTGTACCTATTAATCTTGTTCACTAAATAAACTTGCTATGAGCACTAAAATAAGTAAAACTATGTTTTATTTATATTCTCATACTTACCCCCATATTTATAAACATTACTATGAGGCCTCATAGTAAACGCCAACGCGTAATGACGATAAGTATCATTGGTTATTTATTTATTTATTTATTTAAACACAAAACAGGTTACAATCAGAATATTAAATCAGTAATTAACAAAGGTTGTTTGTACATAATTGCAACCCAAAACATGTGTTCCAAGAATTACAATGAGGTGTTATGCTATAGAAATAAGTACATATAAAGCTAATAAAAAAATATAAAAAAAAATAAAAAAATATATATATATGTATATATACATACACACATACATGCGTGCGGTAAATAAAAACAAACCAATAATAGTACAAGATCCCGGGGAACATTGACCTTCACCCATCTGTTTACCGGATCAAAATAACATTTTAGGGTATAAAATGTGTTGCTGAACACATACCAATAGGGTTGCCTAAAAAAATATGGTCAAGGATATGATTAATTAACATTTAAAAAAAAAAATTTTTTTTATGATTTCCCTGACTTATTTACCAAAAAAATTTAACCTTCAATGAAAAGTGTACAATGTATACTATCTGTAAAAAATAGGTTGCCTACCTTTTTCTGGCCACTACTACCTGGTTGCCGTGTGCAAACAGGAAACTAAAAAGTGGTCATTGCGCTCATCTAGCTCCTAGCTTTTGCAGGTAGTATACATTGTAGGTTTTCATTGAAGGTGTATTTATTTGGTGAGCAAGTCAGTGAAATAATATCTTCTTTTTTTTTTTGTTAATTGGCAAAACCTATCCTTGACCATATTTTTTTAGGCAACCCTATTTGTATGTGTTCAGCAACACCTTTTATACCCTAAATTATTAATTTCATCCGGTAAACAGATGGGTGAAGGTCAATGTTCCGCGGGATCTTAGACCATAATGTATACAGAATAGGAATATATCGAGTCAATATTTCTATTACTAGATTCTACTACTACTAGACTACTATCTACGTGTAACCGCTAGGTAGTTCTTGTTTTCAAAACTAGATGGCGTTTCGCATGATTAGGACTTGTCGGAATTTCAATTACACTACTTCCTACTAGATGGCGTAAAATTGTTTTTTTTTACAATTAGAAAATGAAATGTGTCTTTTTTCAGAAAAGTTTTTGGATTGTGATGATGCTGTCATTGCTGGTGTTGGTTTCGGCGCGGCCACAGGAGTTCGAAGACGATGAAGACGGTCACTCTGCGGACAGAAAAGGTGTGATGTTTATGATGCTGAAAAAAAAGCAAATAATTTATATTTTTACTTGGCCGGCATTGGCCGGTCTCACGAAGGTACAGTAAAGGTAGAGACAACACATCTGATAACTTTTAAAGCTTAACACTGTATCGATTTATCACTGTTTGTGGTCCAATCCACGAAGCCCAAGGGTATCTGTGCTACTCTAATAGAGAAATCGGACCACAAACCGACAAAAGGTATCTTAGTTTTACTCATATAAGTGTTGCCTCCACCTTTAATTCTCAAAGAACACAAGTGCAAAACGGCACACAATCGTGTTACGGAATTTGTGAAGACGCCCGTGATGCGTTGTGGCAAACATAGAAACACCACATAGCGCAATTCGTATCGTGGGTTTTATGAATTTTCTTGTGCCTATTTGATCCTAGCTCTTGCCGGCCGATGACATGACATGATTAAATATCGCGATAACATAATGCTATAACACAAATTTCATTTTTTAATGAAAATTCAACGTGTTGTGAGATGATTTTTTGCCTCTATGGACATTTTAGTTATTTTAGCAAGCATAACACAATATAACTGATACCTAGCTAATATTTATGTAACAAACATTATTTGGGACCGAAAGGAATTTCACCTACTTTTGCTGAAATACGAACAGCTGATTTAATTTTTTAAAGTTTTGAAGTCTACACCGTAGTTGGAATATTTATACAGTTTTAATTTTTCAGATGACGTCGGACGTGTCCAAATAAAAGTGTATCGGGGGCCGACAAAAACCGATGGATACGCTCCCTGGGGCTTCTGGGTAAAGCAGCCCACTGATGAAGATTAAAATTTACGTCTTTTGTTACTTAACTTCTGATATATAGTTCCAATAGTAATAAATAAATTCGTATAATTTTTAGTTTACGTCTTCGCCACATAGATGTCGCTATCACATTTATTGACAACCAAAGATTTGTAGTAGAATAATAAAAGTTTTATTATAAGATGCGCGTTTTAGATTAATTTGCATAGTTTTAAAGTTATCAGTGTAGTTATTAGTTATGTTATAAAAAATAAACTCCCACATATTGTTTTAAAAGTTTATTTTGTGTCCGTTTTCATTTTCCTTTCTGTACACAACATCGATGTTTGCATTAACTAACAATTAAGGGACTTGGCTCTATTTCCTTTAAATACGGTTAGTATAGGTGATTGTTTTGATAACAAGTACGGCGGTCACACACGAGCCACTAAAATATCACTTTCTGACTGTCTAGCGATCATCGTACCGTAAAACCATGAGTAGAAATGTAGAGCATAGACTCTATGCCGTAGAGTATCTTGAATATACGGTGAAGGAGTGAATGTGGGTGGATCACACAAACACTTGTATCAGCTCTGAGTGTGTTTTATTTATTTATTTATAACTTTATGGTACATCACAAAATAAGTATTAATAATACACAAAAGTCATCTAAAAATAATAAAAAGAAGTACAATTGGCGGCCTTATTGCTAATGGCAATTTCTTCCAGGCAACCTTTGGATGGACTGGATTGATAGGTAAATGAGCGGGCGACCAACATATAAACGAAACTTACAGAGAATAGATGTACATATTTTACTATTTACCAATATAATAATACTATATACATATATACATAATATTTATAAATAAATACAATATCTACATAAACTACAAACATACATATACAAATCATATTAATATATATCCGTTATTTATGTTATATATATTTAAAATAAAAGAAAACCAAGGAAAGAAAGAGAAAAGAGAATAATAGACAATCAGATAAAAGAGACAAGTAGTGCTGCTTAACGAGTCTTTTAAAAATGGGCAGTGACTTAGCACTTCTTACAAGCCAAACTTACTTGCCAAATCTTTCTGTAACATGTGTGTTTTAGTGGTAGAGCCAAGCTGTAGACACTTTTGTCTACAGCATGAATGGGCCGCCTCGACCAGGTCGTTACCACTGGTTCACAGAAAACCGACGTAAGCTTGCTGTTGCGTTTCGTACGGTGAGTGAGATATCCGGAGGCCCAATTCCCTCCCAATCCTTAATTATCCCATTCCTTTAAGGTCGGCAACGGAGAGATATACCTAACTGTAAACATGAAAAAGCTGCATTCTCAGTCATGAATAATCAATAATAATTTAAAGTCAAAATTAAATTATTTAATTAATTAATAAAATTAAAAGTCCCCACAGTGCACACTTACTATCGGCCGATAGTTTGCTTGGTTTCTTAATCAGTATGAAGATATAAGAGCACACATTATAACGATTCGGTATCGGCCGACAAAAAAGTTTAATGAGATACATAATTTCATTCTAACTGAACTGTCAACAAAATTATTTCATTACGCAACCGCTCACTTGAAAAGCCGCTTACTAACTAGCATTTTTTTTTTTTTTAAAAATTATAGCATAGGCCAGCAAACGAGCAAGTGGGTCACCTGATGGTAAGTGATCTCCACTGCCCATGTACGCCCACAATACCAGAAGAATCATGGGTGCGTTGCCGACCTTAAAGGAAAGGGATAATTAGGGATTGGGAAGGGGAGGGGGATTTGGGCCTTCGGATATCTCACTCTCCGAAACGCAGCAGCAAGCCGCTACTTTACGTCGGTTTCCTGTGAGACCGTGGTAACGACCCGGTCGAGCGGGCCAATTCATGCTGTAGACTAAACCTTCTACAGCGTGGCTCTACCACTCGTAAAGTAGGCAGCAGGTTCAGAAGTAGGCAGCCAATTGTTGTGTGGTATTCTCACTACAAACACGACTGTTTCGTTGGCCCAGTGTGCGTGCAGGCGGTCCAGCCCGACCGAAAAATCGGACAATATGAAGTCTGTGGTCTGGGCTCTAAGTCCCTAATACAATCACAAGTGAGCGGATACCCAGCGGTAGGCAGCGGCTTGACTGTGCCCCTGGCATTGCCGATGTCCATGAGCGGCGGTGACCGCTTACCATCAGGCGGGCCGCTTGCTCGTCTGCCTATCAAGGCAATAAAAAAAAATAAAAAGAAGAAATTTTTATTGACCTTCAAAAGCAGAGCTTACGGCCCACCGGATGGTAAGTGGACATCCAACGATACCATGGGTACAGCGGAACTGACGCTCTAATACGGAGCCTGCGTCGTCTGTTAGTTTGTCCATATAAAGGTTTCTATGTTTGGAATCGCAATAGGTATCGAGCTACATCATGCTGGGAAGGCGGAATCTGGCATTAAGCCGAGATAAGAAAGACAAGGATAAACTACAAATAGTGCAAAAATAGAATGAGGCCAAAATAATAAAAAAGCTAAAAATACAGTCTAAGTGCTAATATTGAATCGGTCAACAACCGTCTCAACTTTGGTTATGTTTATTTTTAGTTTATTCGAGTTTTATTTTTATTACTTTACATCCGGCTTCATCTAAGTCGTGCATATTTTGCTATGTCCTATTAATCGAAACACAACAATGGTGCAGATTATCAACACGCTGCGGATAGATAGAGATAAAGACAAAGATGTGGTACCAACCCAGATGGCCCGTCGCATACGAGGGGTCTACCACCTAGTGAAATAAATGCTTAAGTTGTAATCTTTCATCGCAAATTTAGACCCCATGAAATAATTTCTTTAAATCTAAATGAAAAAATTTTGAGATATACTGAATAGCTAATGCTGTAGATATCTTATCGAATACTTAAAATAACCAAAATCGGGTCACACATTTCGGTGGTCATTCATAAAGACTAAGGCCTAACCCCTCTCATTCAGTATAGGAGGCCCGTGCCCAGCAGTGGGGTGTATAATACAGGGCTGGTAAAAAAAATAATCATAAAGATCAGAAAAGTAGCGCCGTAATTAGGGCACTGGCAAAAACCTTTTTCTTTCGAACTTTTTCGACCTTCAAATGCAAATTGAAATCTCGCCCTGGGCACCAATAATCTGCAATATCGCTCCACATTTGGCGCATTTTATATCCCGTAACTTGTAATCAATCGAACTGATAACATACTCTTTTTTAATAGGTTAAAATATTCTAAATTGTATTAAATACCGCGTCGGGTCGTGTAGCGTGGCGTGGTTTTAGCCGCCAGTGAATGTCTACCTGTGGAGACAAGTTCGCGTGTGACATTTTACGATGATATTAAATACGAAATGTTTCGAATGTGCTGTTATTTACCGGCCAAATGTTTTGGTAAGTTTTTTGTGAAGTGCATTGTATCGGTTCGTAAAAAGAATGAGTTTGTGTTAGTGTTTTTGTAACGGGTCTTTCTGGTAAACAAATTGGGACTATGCCAGGTATGTTTTTTTTATTGCATAGGCCGGCAAACGAGCAAGTGGGTCACCTGATGGTGAGTGATCTCCACCGCCCATGTACGCCCACCACCATAAAAATCATGGGCGCATTGCCGACCTTAAAGGAAAGGGATAATTAGGGATTGGGAAAGGGAGGGGATTTGGGCTTCCGGATATCTCACTCACCGTACGAAACGCAGCAGCAAGCCACTACACACACACACACACTTTACGTCGGTTTTCTGTGAGACAGTAGTAACGACCCGATCGAGCCAGCCCATTCATGCTGTAGACAAAACTGTCTACAGCGTAGCTCTACCACTCAAAAATCTAGGTGAATTTAGGTAATAATAGGTTGGGTTCAATTACCTATTAGGTAATGAGGATGGACAATTATACACGAGTGTAAACTAGCATGGTTTATTCGCGACCGTTTATAATTAAGCAGCGATAGCTCAGCGGGGAGTGGTACGGACTGTCGAGACGAAAGTCGCAGGTTCGAAACCAGCCCCAAGAGTATACACCTCTGACTTTTCTAAGTTGCGTGTATATTAATTGTTAATTATCGCTTGCTTTAACGGTGAAGGAAACATCGTGAGGAAACCTGCATACCTGAGAACTCGATAAGATTTTTCGAAGGTATGTGAAGTCTGCCAACCCGCATTAGGCCAGCAAGGTGGACTAAGGCCTAACCCCTCTCATTCAGTAGAGGAGGCCCGTGCCCAGCAGTGGGACATGTATAATACAGTGCTAGTAAAAAAAAAAAAAATGGGTGCGTGTACTTATGTACGCGCGTGAGAAGTTATACTTCTTTGGAATCATTAAATAACCAATAATAAGTATTTAACATTAATAATTTAATAATATTTAGTGTTAATTATATTAAATAAAAGTATTTTAATTTATATCAACATATCCACTCCACATGATAGAAGTACATTCTACTCTCTTCACGTTTATGCGAGCCTGGTACTTGTTCCGAATAAGAAAAAAACCTAAAGAGTTTTTCTTTGTCCAAATCGTCATTTGTTTATTAATTACGGCTACTCGCCATGAAAAATGGACATTCTACTCTCTTCGCGTTTATGCGAACCTGGTACTTTTTTTACGGCACCATGTTCCAAATTATAAAATAAAAACCGCATCTATATATAATTATATATATATATATATATTTATATTTATTTATTTATATTTATTTATTTATTTTTTTATTTCACTCATCATTTTTTCATAACGCGCCTAACTTCATACTGCTGGCATAATGTATAACAGATGCCATTAAAAAAAAAAAAAAAAAAAAAAAAAAACTTCATACTGCTCTCACGCGCCTAACTTCATACTGTTAATTTTTTCTGTTAATTTTTTGTGTCACAGGTGCGCGCGCATCTTAAAATTTCACTCTCATCATTTTTTCATAACGCGCCTAAAGAAGTATAACTTCAAAAAGTTTATACTTAACTACTTACTGGCCTCTATATTATAAATAAAAATACTACATACTAAGCATATATTACAATGCATTCGTCACTCACACATACCTCACGCTACCACAAACTTAACCTACTTTACATGTGTGTCCCAACAGTGAAATATGGTTGTACAGGATATACCACTGTCTACCCCATTGGGGATTGAAAGCGCAAGTGCGTATGTGTGTAAGTATAAATACGGTGTCTAAATATTTACTTATTATAGCGAACGTGCAATGTCGTGCAATGGATAATCGACAACAGGATAATAACATCTCTAGTAATGTGTTATACATTGCGCAAGAATAACGCATTAAATTATCGGTTGTTATGTTAATATATCTAGTTACTAGCTTTTCCTCGCGGCTCCGCCCGCGTGATCTGCTTTTTCCGGGATAAAAAGTAGCCTATATTCATCAGGAATAATGTAGGATTCTAATGGTGAAAGAATTGTTCAAATTAGTCCAGTAGTTTTTAAGTTTAATCGTTATATGCATAAATACAAATCTTTCCTCTTTATAATATTAGTGTAGACTAGCTTTTGCTCGCGGCTCCGCCCACGTGATCTGCTTTTTCCGGGATAAAAAGTAGTCTAAGTCCTATTCTGATGTATAAGCTATATTATTGTAAAGTTACATTAAAATCCATCCAGTAGTTTTTACGTGAAAGAGTAACAAACATACATCCATACTTACAAACTTTCGCGTTAGAGAAGGATTATATTAGTAGGATAGGATGAGCGCCTCCACTCCATTTCTATTCTCAATTGTTTTCTTCAGGTCGTAGAAAGTTTTTCGCGTTGGTGTTGCTTGTGGTGTTTGTTTCCGCGGCGGTAGCAGCATCGTGGCTCCTCGAGCTGGCCAGCTCCGCGCTGATGCCGCCGCCTCCAGACCAGGACCTCAGCCACCTCAGGAGGAACCGAAGCCTAGCGCACTACCTAGATAATATGTTAGTATAGTTCTTCAAAGCTTACAAGAATAGACTACCGAGATAGACATCACGGGTTATAACCCGAGCACACACCATTGAGTTTTCGAAATTACATTTTTTGAAGTGATAACTTCTTATGGGAGGGTGAACAGAAACGTTCCGTTACGCGAGCGGTTCATCGAACAGCCAGCGTTAGCCGACCTCCCTGGAACATCGATAATTTCGAAGTCCCAGGTGGCGCCACACAGTGACCAGTCGGCTTGGAGCGGACTTTCACAAGACTTTGACCGGACTTTGAAACGACTTTGACACGACTTTGACACGACTTTGACACGACTTTGACACGGCTTTGACACGGCTTTGACACGGCTTTGACACGGCTATGACACGACTTTGACATGACTTTGACACGACTTTGACACGATTTTGACACGACTTTGACACGGCTTTGACACGACTTTGACACGACTTTGACCGGGCTTTGACCGGACTTCGTAACGTAACGCGTTAAGGGAAGCCCTTTCTCTCACGCATACGGTAGCAGTAGGCAGGCTCCTCCGCTCTCACTTTAACCCACATTAGTTATCACTACTGTCGAGCGTCCCGAGACGCACACTTTTTTTTTTATCAGAGTACGGCAAAGTGACTGTACTACACCTGATGGTAAGCGCAGTGCAGTCCAAAAAACCAGCGACCACGGACAAGCAATGAGTTTACCAGTGGTCACCAGAATCATGCTCCTGTATAAATGCTTCTTCCCACTCCAAAGAGGGAAGAAGCAAATCCAGGGGCGTGCGACAGGATAGGCGGATGACCCTATACTCGCCCCAACCAACCATCAAATCATGTCTTAATCCCCTCGGGAGAACCGGATATGCACTGGGTGACCCTGGAACGCGATCCACGCAAGGCGTGTGGGTCACTATGGCAAGTTTTAACACAATATGTACGGTGGTCGCTATCCGGGCGGATATGAATATCCCACCACCAGAAAATTTGCTAAAATTAAAATTAATTAACAATTAAAATTAAAATGCTTCTTAAAAATATATGTGTAACTAGCTTTTCCTCGCGGCTCCGCCCGCGTGATCTATATAGAGACAGGGTGTCTCTATACCAATTTTCAACAAAATCTGTTCAGAATTTTCGGTGTGATTGATGAATATCAAGATTCCTGTTTTATCCCAAGGGAGCATTTAATCGGGATAAAAAGTATCCTATCACCCAAGTCAACTCATACCTTGTCTGTATACCAAATTTCATCAAAATCTGTTCAGTAGTTTCAGTGTGACTGACGGACAAACATCCAAACAAACAAACTTTCACATTTATAATATTAGTGCGATATGGTTTCATAACGGAACTTTCTGTCGAAGCAAAATTACGAATTATTAGTATGTAAAAACTTTTAATAAGGAAATGCCATTTTTCAAACCCTTAACACATAAATAACTAATTAACTGACTTATTGATTTACATCAGAGGTTCTCAGACTTTTTTCTCATAGGCCACTTTCAAAATTTAGCTGGATTCGGTGGACACCCTGCGGTTACATTTTTACCATATTCCAAAAACTCGACACAAAATGTGAAAAAATATGCAAGTTTTAACAATTAACAGTCGCTGACCTTCTTAAAATATTATCCTGCCTACATTGATAGGTGAAGTGAAGCCAATATTTTAGTTCTTCACTATCGAAAGCAGATAAATTTTCGTGGTCCCCCGCTTACAAATTTTGAATCCCATTTTTTTGTGTCGCCAACGTAGACCCCCGTCGAGTCTCCCGTGGACCCCTGGGAGTCCACCTGGACCACTTTGGGAAGTACCTAAGAATTTACATGAACCCGTAACTAAAATAATTCTTGTCATCGAATAGAAAAACGCGATGATGTACTTACAAGGTTTTAACAAAAAGTTGAAATAACAAATATGAACTATTTATAAAAGCTTGTAAAATACGGTGCGCTGCATCTAGGTCGGTAGACACCCGCATTTATAATGATTTTTTTATCGAGCTCCTCTTCAAAGTTATTGACATGCGGTATAACCTTAATTTTATGCAAATTGTTTCGGTGCAAGGTTTTTCCATTTGGACATATGTTATTTTGAGACAGAGATATTATTATTCTGTGGTAGCTTTCGCTGTGATAGACAGCCTTCGTGGCGCAGTGAGTGAGTAGCCGGCTGCGAAGCGAGAGGCTATTGGTTCGATTGAAATCGCAACGAGGCAAATGATTGTGTGATCCACAGATATTTGTTTCGGGTCTTTTGTTTTCGGATTCTTCTGGTATCGTGGGCGTTATTGTTATACAAAGCATAAATTATGCTATGATTTTGGGTCTGGCAACACTCCACATCAATCTAGTTAGTGTAGAATAAATATAGATTTAAAACCACTAGCCAAATATCGTGGGGCAATGTCCGATAAACAATTTTAATGAGGAATCGGCGCAACATGCTTTCAAAGTCTTATCGCCATTTGTTACGGCTTAATCAGATTATGATTAGTTACCTATATCTAAAATATCTATGCGACTCCTCTTGTGACATTTCATCGCATCGAGATTTTTTTTATAAAGCATAGACCGACAAACGAGCAAGTGGGTCAGCTGATGCTGAGTGATCTCCACCGCCATGTACACCCACAATACTAGAAGAATCATGGACGCGTTGCCTACCTTAAAGGGAAGGGATAATTAAGGAATTGGGAAGGGGAGGGGATTTGGGCTACCGGATATCTCACTCACCGTTACGAAACGCAGCAGCAAGCCGCTACTTTACGTCGGTTTTCTGCGAGGCAGTGGTAACGACCCGGTCCAGCCAGCCCATTCATGCTGTAGACAAAACTGTCTACAGCGTGGCTCTACCACTCAAAGGCAAATAATATTTTAAGAAGCTCAGCGACTGTTATTTGTAAAAACTTGCATATTCCATATTCAGTACAACGTGTCGAGACTTGCAAAGCGCCGCAGGGATCCACCGGAACCAGCTAAATTTTGAAAGTGGTCTATGAGAAAAAGTCTGGGAACCTATGGTCTACAGCATGGATCAAAAGTACAATTCTTGTGTTGTAGTTATCAGGAACTACGAGGTACTTATGGTCCAGGTAACAGTAACGACGTGAAGCAAATATTTCTTGATCATCATTTGTCTGGGTGGGGTAATTGATCGGTCTCTCGTTTCTTAATTGCCTACTCACCCACTGCATCATACTCGTAGAACCTGTCTTCTAAATAATAATGCTCAACAGGCACACACATTGTCCTTATCCCACCGCAAGTTTTGTGTCAAAGGTGTCAGGAACTACGAGATACATTCGTTCTAACTCCCAGAATTGAATCTCTTATTTAAACTTCTCAGACAACTTCTTATCGAGCCGTCGTCAACACTCTGCAGTGGACTCGAGCAGGTTCCACTAATAGCACTGGTGGCGACTTCATCATCACGCTATGACCACAGAGCGGTGATCAGAGAAACATGGGCCAAGTTCCAGCCTACATACTTCGTGCTAGGCATCGATGGAGACAACGTCGATGAGAATTTGGTAAGATAAAAATAAATTTACAAGGTGGTAGATCCCTCGTATGCGAGAGGCCGTCTGGGTTGGTACCACCGCTTTGGTTACTTCTGCTGCCAAGCAATAGTATGTAAGCACTGTTGTGTTTCGGTTTGAAGGACATTGAAGCCAGTGAAATTACTGGGCATTATGAGACTTAACATCTTATGTTTCGGGGTGACGAGCACAGTTCAGTGCCATGCAGTGCTTTGTAATTCAAAGATCTGTGTGGTGTTGCTTCTGTTTATGCAAACTGTTAATTGTTAAAGCAACCGACAATTAACAATGAATTTATACGTAATTGAGAAAAGTCAGAGGTGAATGTTCTTCGGGCTGATTTCGAACCTGCAACTTTCGTCTCTTACAAGTCCTTAACACTTCCCGCTGAGCTATCGCTGCTTCAAAATAAAAGAAATCCGAAATTATCTGTTTTAGCTGTTCCTATCGGTCCGACCCGCATCTTGGTTGTTTCAAATTCGTAAAGAGGCACAAAGGCCAAATCTATTCAATCAATATCACAATTGATAAATTGACTGATTATTATCCGTCGCTTGCTAGAGCAACTGTGTGACCAACTAAGAATAATGTTACACATACATATATTAGGTCCTTACATATGAAATTGGCGTTTTTCGTACTGGCCACTTTAATCACAAATTTCTCCTCTTTGGTAAGGAATTCCAAATTCAAATTTGTACAGCTATAGACTCATGTATTTGTGCTTCGATGATCGTCATTCATTTGTTTTTTTTCTTCTGTTTTTTTCTGTTTGCGTCACTCATTTTACAAATTGGAAAACTTAAAATATCGCATTATTTACGAGTACGAGTTCCGCCGTGGCACTAGTGCTGCGGAAACAACTCGAAGGGTGAATGATGTGTATGGCGGTCGTGTTGCAAAAGAAAACACAGTTCGTTTTTGGTTCCAACGTTTTCGTTCTGGAAATTTCGACCTGCAGAACAAGCCCCGTGGACGGCCTGAGACTCAAGTTTATAATGAAGAGTTGAAGGCTATTGTGGAAGCGGATCCATCGCAAACCACGTCCGAGTTAGCTGCAGGCTGCGATGTTAGTGATAAAACTGTTTTAATTCACTTGAAGCAAATTGGGAAGATTAAAAAGCTTGAAAGGTGGGTACATCACGAATTGACTGAAGCAAACCGGCAAACGCGCGTCGACTGCTGCGTTACATTACTAAACCGGCACAATAATGAAGGTATTTTAAACCGAATCATTACCTGTGATGAAAAATGGGTTCTTTACGATAATCGGAAGCGCTCAGCGCAATGGTTGGATCCTGGCCAGCCAGCCAAATCCTGCCCCAAGCGAAAATTAACCCCAAAAAAGTTACTTGTACGCGTTTGGTGGACTAGTGCCGGTATTGTTCATTACAGTTTTCTCAAATCTGGCCAGACTATTACGGCTGATGTCTATTGTCAGCAATTGCAAACCATGATGGAAAAGCTAGCGGCTAAACAACCTAGGCTGGTCAATCGCTCCACGCCACTGCTGCTTCACGACAACGCTAGACCACACACTGCGCAACAGACGGCTACTAAATTAGAAGAGCTTCAATTGGAAAGTCTAAGACATCCTCCGTACTCCCCGGACCTTGCTCCAACAGATTACCATTTTTTTCGAAATTTGGATAACTTCTTGCAAGGGAAAAAATTCAACTCCGATGGGGCAGTCCAAATCGCCTTCAAAGATTTTATTGATTCCCGTCCGACTGGTTTTTTTAGTAAAGGGATCAATGAACTACCTATGAGATGGCAAAAGTGCATAGAAAATAATGGTTCATACTTTGATTAATTAAATATGTTATATTAAAAAATATTCGACTTTTTGTTCCTCCCATACAAAACGCCAATTTCATATGTAAGGACCTAATATAAGAATACTCTGTATTTCCAAAGATTCAGATGCTGCTGCGTTTCGTACGGTGAAGGAGATATCCCGAAGCCCAAATCCCCCTCTTATTCCCAATCCCTAATTATCCCTTTCCTTTAAGGTCGGTAATACGCCCATGATTCTTCTAGTATTGTGGGCGTACATAGATGGTGGAGATCACTTACCATCAGGTGACCGTGCTCATTTGCCGACTTATGCTATAAAAATGTATATTATTCCACAATAATTCCAGGTTGATACATACTTAGAAGCGAAACAGTATGGCGACATGGTCGTATGGGAATTCAGAGATCATTACCAGAACCTGACCCTGAAGACTGCCCTGATGATGCAGTGGACCCTGGAGCGATGTCCGCAGGCGAAGTTCCTCTATAAGATAGATGACGATGTGCTTCTCAATCCTTGGAGGCTGAAGGATGTCATCAGAGATGTTGATTTATTAGGTTAGTCAGTTTAATTAACTGTTAAAAACGTTAATTACAAAAATAATTGTAACTTTTAAACTGCTAAACATATTTAAACCTAGCTAAGAACCTTGTTGATTAAATCAGCTTTCAAACCGAAAGAACCGTATTGAAATCGGTTCATTCGTTTAGGCACTACAGTCAAACGGTCAAATTTATAATATTCCCCTTTACCCCTGTCATATATGAAATCTTTAATCCCATAAGGAGCTATCCTCACTAAAGAACTTAATTAAATTAAATTTATTATCATATGTTTATAACACAGTATTATTAATACGCTTAAAAAGTAATTATGTTGGTGTATGAGCGCCATCTATTATCTAATAGAAGAAACATTTTATATACCTTAGGAAAAAACGCAACATTTTTCAATGATCTTCAATTTACTATTATATTTTGTGTCACTTATACGATACTATAAATGCATTATAGGAGTATTACTTAGATATTTTTTCCTTGGATTTAGTGCAGTACTTTTCGTACACACGACTGCCGCCATCTGTTATCAAATACCAGAATTACTTTGTGTTTGTAGGGTACAAAATTGTAAACAGTCGGGTACATCGGGACGAATACAACAAATGGTACATGCCACGGTGGTTGTACCCGCGAGATTCCATCCCGGAGTACTTGAGCGGGCCGGGATATATCATTAATAGTAAGTACGAAAATATTTTATTTATTTATTTAAACTTTATTGCACACAAGAAGTACAGGACAGAACACTTAAATATAACAAATATGAGAAGTACAATTGGCGGCCTTATCGCACAGGGCAATGTCTTACAGGCAACCATGGGATGGAGATGAAAGAAGGAAAAAGAAAGGGCAGTTTAGAGTGTACAATAAGCTAATATCAGAAGTATACACAAATATAATTGATATACTAATTAAATATTTATAATAAATATATACATACTTAACATATATAAACTAACTATAAAATACATCTATATATATAAAAATGAATCGCTGTGCGTGTGTCTCGCAAAAACTCGAGACTGGCTGTACCGATTTGGCTAATTCTGATCTCGAAATATTTGTGGAAGTTCAGGGAAGGTTTACCCGGTGAGAAAAAATGAGTAACATAAATAATAAGTAAAGGAAAACACTAAAAACGACAACTTAATTTTCCAGTACAAACTGTTCCTGGGTATGATAATAAGTAAAGGAAAACACTAAAAACGACAACTTAATTTTCCAGTACAAACTGTTCCTGGGTATGAAACACTTGATGTCTTTTTGATGACAGGACAGGACAAGACAGGACAGGACTGGACTAGGGACCGGACTAGACTGGAGACAGGACTGGACTAGGGACCGGACTGGACTGGGGACCAGACTGGACTGGGGATCTGCCTGGACTGGAGACCTGACTGGACTGGAGACCTGACTGAACTGGGGAACTGACTAGACTGGGGATCAGAAGGGACTGGGGACCGGCCTGGACTGGGGACCGGACTGGGGAGCGGACTGAACTGGGGACCTGACTGGACTGGAGACCTGACGGGGCTGGGGACCTGACTGGACTAGGGACTGCCTGGACTGGGGACCGGACTGGACTGGGGACTTGACTGGACGGGACTGGACTAGAGACCGGACTGGACTGATGACCGGACTGGACTGGGGACAGGACTGGACTAGGGACCGTACTGGAATGGAGACCTGACTAGACTGCGACCTGACTGGACTGGAGACCTGACTGAAATGGGGATCTGACTGGACTGGAGACCTGACTGGACTGAAGACCTGACTGAACTGGGGACCTGACTGGACTGGGGACCTGACTGGACTAGGGACTGCCTGGACTGGGGACCGGACTGGACTGGGGACTTGACTGGACGGGACTGGACTAGAGACCGGACTGGACTGATGACCGGACTGGACTGGGGACAGGACTGGACTAGGGACCGGACTGGAATGGGGACCTGACTAGACTGCGACCTGACTGGACTGGAGACCTGACTGAAATGGGGATCTGACTGGACTGGGGACCTGACTGGACTGAAGACCTGACTGAACTGGAGACCTGACTAGACTGGGGACCTGACTGGACTGGGGCCTTGACTGGACGGGACCGGACTGGAGCCGGACTGGACTGGGGCCGGACTGGACTGCGGCCAGACTGGACTGGGGACCGGACTGGACTGGAAACCTGACGGGACTGGGGACCTGACTGGCCTGGAGACCTGACGGGACTGGGGACCTGACTGGACTAGGGACTGCCTGGACTGGGGACCGGACTGGACTGGGGACCGGACTGCAGCTGGACTGGACTGGGGACCTGACTGGCCTAGAGACTCCCTGGACTGGGGACCGGACTGGACTGGGGACCGGACTGCAGCCGGACTGGACTGGGGCCAGACTGGACTGGGGACCAGACTGGTGCCGGACTTGACTGGGGCCATACTGGGCGGGGGACCGTTCTGGACTGGGACCGAACAGGACTGTGGACCGGACTGGACTGGGGACCCGGACAACTGGGGTATGGATTGGGGACCGGACTGGATTGGGGACCGGAGTGGGGACCGGACTGGAGACCCGACAGGACTGGAGACCGGACTGGACTGAGGAACCGGACTGGACTAGAGACCGGACTGGACTGATGACCGGACTGGACTGGGGACAGGACTGGACTGAGGAACCGGACTGGACTAGAGACCGAACTGGACTGATGACCGGACTGGACTGGGGACAGGACTGGACTAGGGACCGAACTGGAATGGGGACCTAACTGGACTGCGACCTGACTGGACTGGAGACCTGACTGAACTGGGGATCTGACTGGACTGGGGAACTGACTGGACTGGGGACTTGACTGGACGGGACCGGACTGGAGCCGGACTGGACTGGGGCCGGATTGGACTGGGGACTGACTGGTCTGGTGACTGACTGGACTGGGGACCGGACTGCAGCCGGACTGGACTGGGGCCGGACTGGACTGGGGCCGGACTGGACTGGGGATCGGATTGGAGTTGGACTGGACTGGACTTTGTTATATGAAAAAAGAGTTATAATTAATTCTGTAAGTTCCATAAGATTCTAAAAGATGGCGGTGTAAGGTAATTTATCGGCTGAATTGAGTAAGTATCCAATACATGGCGCATACTGTATTGAATGGTTTACTACAATATAATTTAACTTATACCTTAGGCACAGCAACGCGTGGCCGGGTCCGCTAGTATGTATATAAAATATATATACGTATATATATACATATAAATATATATAATTTATTGCCAGTGTAGTTATGTCACAAACTAAGTAGCACCGAGATAGTGCTCCTTCACCATTTTTTTAAAAACAGGAAGCGATTGGGCACGCCTAATGCCTACCGGTAGAGCATTCCACAGTCGAGTAGCCTGAACAGTAAATGATTTATCTGTATATATAGTGGAATGTGTTGGCGTCATCAATTTTAAATTATCAGATGATCTCAGAGACCTTGAATGTGTGTCATGAAGGAATTGAAAGCGAGACTTTAGGTAGCAGGGAGTGACAGGACAGAATAGAATATTATAAAGAAGAAATAGAATGTGGGCATTCCGGCGAAGCCGTATGGGCAACCACTTGAGCTTGGCGCGAAAATCAGAAACTCGATCATATTTGCGGAGTCCAAATATGAATCTGATACAGAAATTTTGGAGGCGCTCAAGTTTATCTAATTGTTGTTCAGTAAGATCTAGATAGCTGACATCTGCATAATCAAGGATGGGAAGAAGAAGGGATTGCGCAAGCGAAACCTTTGTAGAAGTGGGTAGAAAATTGCGTAGCCTTCGCAAGGATCCTGCTGAAGCAAACAGTTTTCGACTTAACTCTTGTACCTGAGGGACCCAGGAGAAAGATTTGTCTAAGTATATCCCAAGATTTTTCACTTTCTCACTGTATGGGATACTGATACCACATACATACATGATATTTTGTATGTTATTAAAAATTAACTTTAAATATTTTTGCAGAAAATTAGAGTAGTAGACTGTTTCGGTGGCAAAGTTATATTGTACACGCGGTACGACTGCTTTGCTGAGGTCTCGGGTTCGATCTCCGTAAAAGTGATATTGGGTTTTCCTATCACGAAAATGCTCATTATCAACTCGGAGTCTGAAACTGTGCCTAGTATAGCGATAAGCTCGGACTCTACCACACAAATCTTACAGCTTCCGTGGCGTAGTGGGCGAGTACCTGGCTGCGAAGCGAAAATCCGTGGGTTCGATTCCCGCATTGAGACAAATGTTTGTGTGATTCAGAAATATTTGTTTCGGCTCGGGGTGTTGACCCAAGTCCCTTGTAGTTTCTGATACCCACGGCACAGATAAACCTAGTGTGGGGTCAGAGCTATCTGTGTGTTTTAAAAAATTTGGTACTAAATTAATTCAAAACAAGTAATAAATTCATTCCAACCTCTAAGGGGGAAAGAAGGTAGAAAAGTTTGTTTGTAAAGCAGACGGAGCAGAAAGCTATATATTATGACATGATTATGATTTATTATTGACACTTTTCTTTTTTCAGCTAATAATCTTAAGAAAATTTTGAAGACTGCAAGAAGTATACCATTAATAAATCTAGAAGATGTTTATTTTACTTATTTAGTGTCTAAGGAAGCTCTAGGTTTAACTTTAAGCCATGACAGTAGGTTAACCGTATTTAAACCGTGGGTGCCTTTAGCGTGTAGTTATTGGGCTCTCGCGTCTGCTCACAGCCTGACTCCTGAGGAGATGGAGACGATGTGGAGGAAGATCAAGGATCTGTCCAAAAAAAGCAATGTATGTCGTTACTATAATTATGTAGTTGATTTATTTTGACGTTTTTTGTATTGTTTTAATATACGAAACAAAAATAAACTTCCACGGCTCAAGGGGATCAGAACAATAGGGTATTATATTATATTACTAGCATTCGTTTGCGGCTCCGCCCGCATGTAATTCTTCGCCGTTATATTATCAACATCGCCTGTGTCCATCAGGGATAATGTAGGATTCTAATGATGAAAGAATTGTTAAAATCGGCCCATTAGTATCAGAGCCTATTTAATGCAAATAAACAATCAAATCCTTCTTCCTCTATAATATTAGTTTGGATAAAACAATTATTATATTATAGAACAAGTCAAAAGTAAAAAGTTAGAAGCTACTTAAATCTGCTGGAAGGGGTTGTCGTTAAATGACGGAAAAAGGATGCACATCATGGCATGTTACGTCACAAGGCAGGTATCGCCTGAAACGGTACACGCGTGAGAGGGAGATAGCGAAATTTTCCCCCTACGAGACTAGTTTTGCTTATTCAAATATTAAAAACATGACCTGCAGGCTCATTTTTTACCCAATTCTAGTTTAGTTTTCGCAAAATAGCTCCTTTTTCGTATTTTTGTCGGGTGCATATAACATAATGTAAAAAAAGAAATTTATCCATTGTCAAATACCGTATTATATTCTTAGACGCATATACCATTAGGTATATAATCTGTATCTTATGGTAGTTTAGGCATCTTTCCTTATTGATGTCAGATAACGCGTTAGTTCTTTTACAAGGTGCAATGACAATCGAATATTACTTTAAAGTGCGTCAACACTTCTGTGACATTTCGCCACACCGAGAGTCATCTGTCACACGTTACTTTTTACGCTAATAATGAATAATGTACGGGTTTTGTATCATACACTGTGTCATTTTGCCGTGCCCGTGACTTCAAATCA
This sequence comes from Amorpha juglandis, assembly GCA_949126905.1. Taxonomy (NCBI): domain Eukaryota; kingdom Metazoa; phylum Arthropoda; class Insecta; order Lepidoptera; family Sphingidae; genus Amorpha; species Amorpha juglandis. The sequence goes on from OX421388.1 coordinate 11,652,506, forward strand.
TAGTGACCTAATTTTTTTTTATTTGATTGAATGACGAGAGAAGTGTGGCGCTCGCCTGATGGTAAGCGCCACACCTGCCCATAAACAGAAGCTACCACACAGAACTTTGAATTACAAAGCACTGCATGGCACTGAACTGCACTCGTCACCATACATAAGATATTAAGTATCATAATGCCCAGTATATGAAATATTACCGTGATATGGCATGGTGTCCTAGAGCGGAACGCTCCGTGACATTATGTCACAACCACGCTTGAGAATTTGTCACGCGTGTTTGTCACGCGTTTCGGTCAGCCAAACCTCACAAGCGGAGACGCACTAATGGGATAAGTATAGGAATACGATGGGTATGTTATTCTAGAGTACAGATGTGGTGCGCAGGTGTGTAGCAAGCGATAAGGTTTTACGATGCTTCGGTTATTTTGTTTTTCCTAGTTAGCATTGTGCCTTGAATTGGCAGGTATGGACTTGAGATGTAAAAGTAATCGAACATTAATGATAATATTTTGGGGTCTGTTCATACCGAGTTAAATATGAGTTTGCTGGTGGTAGGATATTCATATCCGCCCGGATAGCCACCACTGTACACATGGTGTTAAAACCCGCCAGAGTGATCCACACGGCTTATGTGGATCGGGTTCCAGGATCAGCCAGTGTATATCCGGTTCTCCCGAGGGGCTTGCGAAATGACTTGATGGTTGGTTGGGCTGGTATAGGGGTACATCATTGTATCACTGTGCCTGCATCGGTCATCCGCCTGTCACGGGCCCCTCGATTTGCTTTTTGAGGGATGAAGCATTTATACAGGCTGGCATGACTGGTGACCACCGATAAACTCATTGTTTGTCGGTGGTAGCTGGATTTTATTGGACTGCACTACGCTTACCATCAGGTGTAGTGCAGTCACTTTGCCGTGCTCGCATAAAAAAAAATTAAGCCTGGTATAGACGGAGAGAGTTTAATACAGTAAACTATCGTATACAAGGCTGCATCATGCAATTTGACAGCGAGAATATAACGATGCGGTCTTGTAAACTAGTTTTCTGTTACATTTTCGACTCGTGCGAAAATCTTTCTGTTTAAATGCGGTTTTTTGTTTATATTTTATATAAATAAATGTATTTATTTTATACGTTGCATTTAGTTTAAGATTAATCTAAGTAGTATATTATGTTATACAAAGACAAGTGACCGAATTAAAATAGTTTTGTAATCATTCCTATTATTGTCTTTATTTATTTTTATTCTTTATTTTATTTTCATTGTATTTATTTCTATGGTTTTGGTTCCTTGTACCGCGAATATAGTTGTCAGGCCTTTCCTACCATAATATGGGAAATGGAGCGGCCGCGTCAGGCGTCGACGCGGGATATGGTCCGGGTTCCCTGGGCCAGCTGATCCACTTGATTACTATCAAGCTAATTTTCCGTGAGTAGCTTCGTTTCGATGAGACGCCCAACAATTCCCTATGCGAAAATTCTCTATTGTGGTAGCTAACAGAGGTAGCAAGGATAGAATATTTCAAAAATTATTAAAAAAAATCAGCTGGTTAGTAATCATTTTTATGACCTCGTTATCGATACCTATTGGAAGCCCCTCCTTCCAATAGGTATGATTACTAACCAGCTGATTTTTTTGTTTTTATTTAGTTAATATTTATATAATTTAACAGTTATATTGTCCTACAAATAAAATAATAAATTTTTGAGTATCATCTCGATATCATCGAAATATTCTATCCTTGCTACCTCTGTTAGCTACCACAATAGAGAATTTTCGAATAGAGAATTGTTGGGCGTCTCATCGAAACGAAGCTACTCACGGAAAATTAGCTTGATAGTAATCAAGTGGATCAGCTAGCCTAGGGAACCCGGACCAATAGTGGCGTCTCCTTATATCTGTTCTCTGTTCAGAACTTAAATAGTTGTACCAAACTATGGGCAAGGAGTGCAATACTTTGATCCCTTTCAATCTTAATATTAGCTTCGTACCAGATAAGTTCACAAGATTATACAACTTGTTACAGAAACGTGTGGTCAATTTCAAGGAACGTATAGTATATGATATAAGTATAATATTTCACTCGTAGTAACAAATCCAATTGCATGGCTAGGACACAAATAAATTATTTTCTTTATCATCAATAAGGAACTTGTCGATATTCGACTTGCTACTTTGGACATAACTATACGATAAACAGCTGATCTTTTGTCTCTCTCCAGCATTCTTATTCTCGCTCACGCCCTTTACTTAATTTATAAAGATGTAATCGACTTTATTGATGATGAAAAACGAGAGATTAAAATGAGCATGTTTTTTTTATTTGATTGTGTAAACGATGGAATTAATGGTTAGAAGCAACACCACACAGAACTTTGAATTACAAAACACTGCATGGCACTAAACTGTGCTCGTCATCCTGAGACATAAGGTGTTAAGTCTCATAAAGCCCAGTAATTGCACTGTCTTTAATGCCCTTCAAACCGAAACACAACAGTGCTTATACACTGTTGCTTGGCGGCAGAAATAGATAAAGCGGTGGTATCAACCCAGACGGCCTCTCACATACGAGGGGCTTACCACCTTGTAAAAGTTAGTTACAATATAAGCAAAAAAGACATATATCACAAACTCAATTACTGCAACTCTTAGTTTGAACTAAGTCCGTTCCCTGACAATTCTAAAACGAAGAATGAATGCAGTCATCAAGTCATCGATATAAAACCGTTGAGCCGTGCCTTCTCTGCAGTACTTCACCATGCGTGCCAGAGTGTTTTTATTGGCGTTGGTCATCCTCTGCTTGACTTCGGATTACGTGAAAGCTGGTAATGTATTATTTAGTTCATCATTATCATTCATTGTCAGTATTTTTTTCTATGTGATAGAGTATCGCTGTAGACAGTTTTGTCTACTGTATGAATAGGTCGCCTCGACCGGGTTATACCAATGTCTCATAATGAGTAATGGCATTTCATATCATAAGTGGGATTTACACAAGCCCACTACCACTTCCTAATACCGATTTATTTCCTCAAAGATCGAAAACGCACCCTTGATTCTTCTAATTATAAGAGTGGTTTTGGTCGGTGGACCGTTTTTATCATCAGATGAGCCAATTTGTGGATCTTCAGTTAAATGACATTGATAAGCTTTTCCTAAAGACACTGAAGCCCAATATTCGTTCAATTACTTGTCGTTATTGCGTCATTAAGACTTTATACGATGCTATTATAAAGCACTGCTATTATTTTTATGTCTATCAGTACTATGCTCTTTATCATATTGTATGCTGTATATACAGCATTCTTAAACACCATCGTTTAATCCTAAATCGGCTGTTACGCTCCCCAATTTCACAAGCCTAATTTTTTGGTGCCCTGTTCCCTGAGCTAGTGCGGGGTTCTTATGTGTTATATTTTGCTGTCATCAGTAGAGTCTGAAAGTGAATGTCGATACCGATATACGTCTGTGTCCTTTGGCACATACTCTATCAGAGACCAAAAAATAAAAATGACTTTGAGCTGACAGCTCCCTGCTTCACTGTTTTTTATTATACCCTATCAACGTGACCATTCGATAGGCGCCCTTACTCCCTGTTTCTTATTACACCAACCTGTCCCAAGAGACGGGACCCGAGATATCTTGATGTGTTAATATTTAATCGATGTAATTTACTTGTCAATTGGTGTTGACACTTTACCGAGGATTTCGCTGAGGATCATTTCCAAGGGTGTAAATAACAGAAATGCGTTAGAATGACATCTAGTTTCCTTAAGGGAGCGGAGAATTTAAAGGACTTTCTTATAACAAGTACGGTAGTTGCTGCGCCTCACAGTATTAGCAATCCCACTCACCACACTGCAATATTTCTAAACCTGCGATAAGTTAACAAGTTGATTTATCTATTATCGATTTTCCTATATGTCACTATATACCTCAGACATCAACGTTATTCAGCTCATCGACATTTCTAGATTTATTTTTCAACCGTATCAGTCCAAAAAAGGAAGATCTCGAAAAACTTAAACTCAAATGCATTCCTGGACGTACTATTATAAGAATAGATGAGAAGAAAGACGAATTCGAAAAAACATCTAGCTCTGAAGAGGACGACTATGTCGATGGTAGACGAACTCATATGAACTACCCTCCAAAAGATGAATACTGTCAGGTTTGCGTCTGTTCTGTGGAGGGAAAAGACGAATACTGTAGCAAAAGACCAGCAGTAAACGTTAACGAATGTATGAGGATGGCTATGTTGATGGAAAGGTTTCAGAAGAATATGCCTTTTGAACATGAGAGGAATTTGGCATACAGGATCCGGAGAGGTGAGATGGTGCAATGAAGATGATATGAAGAGTTAACTCTAAATAAAGTGCAACGTGAGGTGTTAGCAAATTAATAGTGCATAAGTTTAGAAGATATAAGGATTTCATACGTAGGGATTGAATATTATTAATATTACGGTTTTTGTCGGTGGTAGTGGTGATAAGTTTAAAATCAAAATCATAACGTTTATTTGCAAGTAGGCCATAAATGGCTCTTTTACAATTGTCTCTAACGGGCAGGATAATTATCCGATAATTTCATAGTCTGGATTTTAGGATAGAATTATCCTGGTATAAAGCTAGGGTACACTAGCTAGGGTCGTTAAAAAATCAAGTACATTTTAATGCTTTACTTAATTTTATGGGTATGGAATATAGTATATTACTAAATTGTTTATGCTAAGTTGAAAATAGAACAGGTCATATTATTTTATTGATGTAAACCATATGTATAATCTTCATAAAGCAAAGGTTTATCCCCTTATTATACAGATTACATCTGGCACAACGATGAAATCCCCTACGAGGCGAAAGCCCATTGCAAACGAGGTCATTCCTACTATAGTAACAGCATCAATGCCAACGACACCGATATCGACGTCGCTTCCGACATAGAGAGTCTGTTGGACTACTCCAACCGAGACATCTGCTACTATTGTGTTTGCTCCGTCCACGGACAATCTGTGGGCTGCATCAGCAGAAACCCTTGGTTCTGCGAGTACTACAGGGTTATCAGGGAGGGAGATGCCGCAAGAGATATGTACAGGCAGAGGTTTCAACAAGACAGGCCTACTTACTTCAGACAGTTGTCGTATCGGTTGAGAAGGACTATGGATAACAGCATGTTTGATTTGCTGGAAACTGGTAGGTTCCGGTCTGGTTTTGGTGACTGGTTTTGTGTTTGGAGATGAAGTTTTTTATTTTTTGTGAATATTTGGGATAGAGAACTGCAAAGGTTGTTCGAAAAGTAAATTAACAAACAAGGAATTATTGATATAATTATTGCACTTAAAATATCTTTGTATTTACCATAATCTAATTAATATCTATTCGCAATTTATATACCGTTAATATGCTTTATTTTGGACTTAAGCAAGTAATTTTATTAAACCCACTGACTAACTATAAATAGGAAAATGACCAATCGAAATACTTTAAAACAGAAATTATTGATAGCACATATGATAATTAATATTATATTGGCGCTAAATTAATATGTTTTGAAATTTGGACCAATATTACTCGCTAGAGCCAGAATAGAGATTATTGTCATATTCAGAATGTTTGAAGTAATTTTGAATAGAACCAGTATAAATATGCAGAAGAAAATTGAATAATGAAGAGTGAGTCACGTTTATCGATGATGATTGGATTTTAATGGAGATTCATCCATGTGTCGAAATTGATTGGACACATCTGGACATTATTTTATTGAGTACATAAAGGCCTTCGAGTAGTTTTGCAATATTAAGATATTGGTTGTTATTGAAATAAAGTGTAAACATATTTATTTGAAGAAGATACATACCGGATAAGATTTACATACCGGATATGATGGATGAAATAAATAGTGATTAAATAAAGTGACAATTGAAATTCGATCAGTGATATTATTGAAATTGTTTTAAATTTTTTTAAATGTTCCAAATAAAAATGAAGATCATCAATATTAAAGAACAAATCTTTCAAGTTTTATTTAAGTCCTTGTCGTTTCCTGCAAGCCAATCTTGCTGTCTTTGATTATATTCCCAAATATCTGTATGTTACTGACGAAAGATTGGTCTTGCAGGAGGCGACACGTTATGCTGTGGACATCCGAATGGACATCGAAGAAACCTTCACAACCAAGTCAGGAACAAGATACGGCTGCTAAAGAAGAAAGTTCCTAAGGAGAATCTTCTGTCTGGATCACCTGGAGGAGACTATATTGATTTCATTGTTAATAATGATTAATGCAGTGATGCGACAAGATTGTCAATTGATGATTTTAATATGCCTTCTAGAATGATACATGATCATAGCGAATTGATGTGTGAAGACTCGAATTTTAATATAAGGAAATTATACAAAAATTTAAAATAAGGAATTTTAAAATGACGAGGTACTATTTCAAACGATATTTTGACATAGATAACGAATTATTAAGTAATGGCGAGATTGCAAAAATATTAATGATGTGTGCAAAAGTGAAATGTTATGTTTTGTATTTTTATATGTTTTGTTAATAAAATGTGTTTCTAAATAATTTGATTTTTGTATATATTAAGCAAGTCACATATTTAGATTTATATATAAAAAAAATTAAAGTGATACAGTGTTCAGTCAGGAAAACTTAATTGTGTTCATGAATACTACAATGTTAACAAAAGTTTGACCAGGAAGATAAATAAGTATGAAGAATTTAACGTGAAATACAGAAAAAGAAATCGTAGCTGAAATTAATGATGTAATACTATTCCCTCTAAGTATTTGACAAAAAGGTTTTTAAGTCGACAATGATATCATTATATTTTAACAAAGATTTAATATCATAGATATTTTTAAGCTGCACCACCTCACGTTGGCACTTTGGCACGTAGGCATGATGGCACTTTGGCACGTAGGCACGATGGCACTTTGGCACGTTGGCACTTTGGTTTTATATCGTTTTCATTTGCACTGATTTTCAGCACTTTTAATAGTTGCATACATAAATTTATGGTCACAATGGTAAGTCTAGATTCAGTATCTAATAACAGCGGAAATTATTATTCTGTTTTGACTGGTACGATTTTTTTTTTTAACTTCGTGGGATAATCTGCGGGGGGCCCTGCTAATGGGATACTGACAATCCCTGCAATATCTTATCCTAGGGTTAAGGGATTTGGGAAGGGAGGGGAGATTTAGGAAAGGGGACACAAAGGAAAAGGGTGTAAGCCCATCGGGAGAACCAGATATACACTGGCTGATCCTAGAACACGATCCACACAAGATGTATGGGTCATTTTGGCAGGTTTTAACACCATGTGTACGGTAGTCGCTATTCGGGCGGATATGAATATCCTACCACCAGCGGTATAATGTGGTTTAAAAATCGCACAAATGTTGATATTGTGTGCTTGGTTAATATGTAATAGAATATAAGATAAATAAGTATTGTGGGCTTGGGCTAACATAAACCCAAAATTTATCAAAAAGGGTTTATTGTCAGCAATAATACACGTCATGAAAAATATATCAGAAGTTCCGAAAATGAATGAAAAATAGGAAAACAAGGGAACAAAAATGCGGCCCAGTTAGATCGTGACAATAAGGTAGTCAATTCAGCATAATGCTGTATTCTGACGCGAGCCACAACACAGCGCTATTATACAATGACCGGCGAAAAGTGAAGAACGGTAGAAAATATTTCTACATAATCATATCACATTAATAAAACAAAATCACGGATAAGATGTCCTTAATTGTGGATACGTTCGTGGTAACAAATCTATAGAAGATGGCAATGATTATTCTAGCTATCTTGTAGTAAACAAAACAATGAACACTATGCCAATTGCTATAAATAAATATTATATTTCAGTTGGTACTGCGCCTAAGGGTTCAAAAAATTGTATACCTTTTGTATCGGAATATACAGATTGTACTGACGGTAAGTCAATTATCTCATCTAATATTAAATAACAGTTTAGGTACCTTTAGAATAAAGTACGTCGTCCAATTAGAAGAATAACTTCGCTTATAAAAGATTTAATTGAGTATGGCGGTGTAAATTGCATTACAGTTAATAATTATATAAAAATACTAACTTACAATATAGCTATAGATTATATATCTATCTCAAGACATGTGACTAGAAAACTTAGTCTTCTAAAGGATTGACTAGTAAAATCGCATTTCTAGAAACTAAGATTGGTTTCTAGTAGGTAGCTCAAAACCACCATCTTTTTAATCCTTGATGCAAAACAGAGGTATTAATGAAATAAAACTAATTTAAACATATTTTATAGCGGGTTTTCATAAATTCTTGGATCCCGACGAATTTTTGATTTTTGTTTAAATTAGTTTTATTTCTATGTAATATTCGCGTAAGCATAAGAAATCAGAGGTGTTATGTTTGGTCCCTTTGTCTGCTTATGAATATATACACTTTTATTCTCAAACCAATGAATCGAATTAATTTTCATTAAGATTCCTCGTGATATTTAATAAATCATGGCTTTGTAGAGAACCAATGTTCCGGATGTTCTAAGTGCACATGCACCGCAGAAGGTTCATGGTCTTGTTCGAAGATCAATAGATGTGACGAGGTGTTCAGAAGTGCTCCTGTTGATGATAATGATATTGACACAGCTTTGCTGATGATGGACAGTGGTGAGTTCCCAACAATGTTGTCTCCTTACAGTTTTTGTGGTAGGTTGTAGTGAATCGATTCGATGTTACGCAAATGGGATATTTTAAACTAGCTAGGCACATGCTGGGTGGTTTGACTATGCTAGATGAGTTGTGATAATTTATTATAGCAGGGGTCTGCAAACTAGCAAGTGGGTCATTGTAGTAATTAGTATTGTTTGTGTTAATTAGCACGTGCTACCTGGCGAAAAAAGCACCTCCTCGTTTACTCGTTTTGTCATTTATGCTAATAAAAACATCTATAAAAAGCTCTGACCTATTCATAACATTCCTCGTTGTTTTTTTAAGAGATTAAGAAGCAAAGAAAGAAGAAGGCTTTGTCGTCGAAGTTCCCATTTGTGCCGCAGCCGACAACACAAAACAGTTTATTGATAGGTAACTAGATCATTTGACAACTTTTTAAAAATAATCTTTGAATGTTGATGCACCTTCATTTTGTTATCTTCATTTTATTTGAAAATCTATTTCTATTTCTATCTTAACATCTGATTCATATACTACTTACTAAATAAAATATTATACGTTCAAATACAAAAGGAATTTTTTGACGAGGAAGAAGAAATCTACTAGGTACTTTTACAATTAGCTGTCTTATTCGTTATTGGGTGGTTATTAAACAGGCCCTAAATATAATGTTTTATTTTCAGGTTATATTGTAGCTGTACATAAAAATCACTAAAAGCACATTTTTATTTTCAAAATGCACTTTTTTTGCACAAACATTTTGTTTTTCATTATACTTCAGTAAAAGGGTAAGTGATAACTATAATTAATATTTCCAATAAACCAGATACTCAATCAGTTAATGTTTCAGTGGAAAAAGACAACTACAACATTAATATAGCCGATGAAATAATGGACCTATTGCGCCCTAAAAGATCTGTGGACAGTCCTAAAGAAGATGCAAATAATACTGTCAAGTTTTATCATACTTTGGATGAAGTTAATGAAGGTAATATTGTTAGAAGTAAATTAATTACTATTTCATACATTTTACGCACTTATAAACTCACTCACATCTATATCTCATGGGGATAGGTAGAGGCTATTGTGTGCCATAAGCGACGACCCTGACACACTTCTTTTGAATTTATACATCTTCTCATACATTTTCGCCGGTTGAGGGTACTCGTCACGTACCCTTTTCAAAGATAAATTATTCTTCTCGGGCGCCAACTTTTGACCGCCTCATTCCCATTCGCACTATTTATCGTATTGAAGGTATTTATACCTTTCGTAAGTTTTTTTACATCCAACGTCTTTACATGTTTGATCATATATTATACTAGATTATCTATTTCCAGATACATTAAAAAACACAAATTCCTCCGGTACACTTAAAGTTACAAAACTTCAAGTCGATTTACCTAAATTATCCAGGAGAGCAGGCGTATTACTTAATGATAACACCACAAATCCTTTACATATTGAATACAACAAAGCAGATATGTTCCAACATATAAACGATAATAAAATAGATACATCCCACCATCACGAAGATAAATATGAAATTCATGAAGTCACAGGTAACTATACTCAAAGACAAAAAGACAGAGATGTCTCTAAAGTGATTGTGCAGGAAATGAAAAGTGGCACAGAGATTATTGGCGATAAACATGCTCCTATAATGTCTAACGTATCATTTACACCTGAAAACGAGACTTTTGTAGCAATGACATACATTGCTGGAAATCTTTTAAATAAGCTGTGGAATATGGAGACAGATTCAAGCGAAACTATAGAAACTGAAGTATTAAAACATGAAAAAATTGCTGAATTATTAGATTTGTTTAAAGAGCCACTTACAATAAATCAGGAATTACTACTGAAAAATGCAATGGAACAATTGTCGAGTGCCATTGACAATAACAAAGATATTAAGAATGTATCATTGTGTAAGCAATTACGAGAGGTTAAGGAATACGTACAGCGTTCTAATTTTAGTGATGAAAAGAAAACAAATAATTGTAAAGATAAAGCAGAAGTTACAGAGGTTATTGATAATGTAAATAATGTAATTAGTTTAGTTAATAAACTTGAAGATGTACAATCACACATGAATACATTAAAAAGTTCCAAGGGCAAAAGTGGGTCTATACAATCTACTGTAAATAAAGAATATTCTATAATAAAAAAGGATGGTAAAATATCTACTAATCTATATAGCGGTATTTTAGAATCAATAATAAAATTACTTTCACCTGTTAAAAGTGACAAAAAGTTAACGCATAGGATTAAAAATTTAAATATGTTTAGAAAAGATTATGATTTTAGCAATCGGTTTAAAAACATATTCAACATTGCTTTGGGTAATATTACAATGACAACCAAAGACAAAATAGTTCTAGATTATTTGACTCATATTGAAAATAGCCCTGATTGTCTATTACATGGAAAAAGATCGAAAACAAAACCAAAAGCTCATCCAAATGTAGAAGGTAATATACTACTTAATCTATCAGAATTTTTCAAATTGAAATCTTTAAGTGACTTATTACAATTAGTGGGGCCAGATAAGGCAAATATGTCAGAAAATATGCTTAAGCAAGATCATTTATTCCGCACTTCTGAATTCACTACTAAAATGATGACTGAAGCCAGTACTATTATCACAACAAATAGACCAATAACTGATTCAAACAAACTAACAGCTGCTAAAAATAAACTTAAAGCGCATCTAAAGTCAATTTTAGAAGATTTAGTAGAAATGCAGAATGCTAGAGGAGTACCTAGGAGTAGTGGTGTTAAGGTAACTGACGTACTACCTTGCATATACAACATTTTGAATGCTGATAAACCGTTAAAAAGTAAAGATGAACATGAATCAGTAGAAAAATTGTCGAGTATTTTTGGTAATTTAAAAAGAGAACTTAAATACACATCTTACCGCAGAAGTAGTCCAGTCACTGAGCGACCAAAATCAGCAATAGTATGGGAAAGACTGGTGAAAAATTTAAATGAAAAACAACAGCTGACTCGGCGAAGTATCGATGTGAAACCACCAAAATCAGTTAATGAGTTGAAGAAAATAATGAATAGTTTAGAATCTGGTTCAAATACCTATAAAAATATTGCTATTTTAGCAGACATACCGCTGGCTGACCGACTGACATTATTAAAAACACTTGAAGTTGATGTTAAAAAATATATTACAGTGTTAGAAAACATAAAAAAATCTTTAGAAGCTGGTATAATTCCTACAAATAAGATTAGTGAATTCAATGAATTCGTTTATAATATTGCAAACAATATTAATATAAACGATAAAGTTATTAAAAAAGCAACCAAGACTAAGCCTAAATCTCTTGCTAATCTTGAATCTAGGAAACCAAAATTCAACAGATTAAGCTACAATCAAGCTATGGAACAAGAATTTACGTTACCTAAAGACCCAGTTGCATTTAATACTAAAATAACTAGGGATCAAGTTATAAATCAACTTATCAAAAATCGTATTAGTTTGTACATTAGGATAAAAGAAAATGATGGGCATGACCTAAGTGATGACATTAACTATAATATTGCTAAAAAGATTCAAGTGTATTTAGAAAGCGGAAATTACGGGCTTGCTAGAGAATTGTACAATGTATTTGCTAATCGACAAAAGAATTTCGAAGGAGCTCAAGATGTATATTCTGGTAAGTAATCATTTTTTTTTATTATAATTGTTATTCAGGACGATTTTAACCAGGGCGTTGAAAATGATTAAGTTGGAGTCTTATAAATATTTGACATTCTTTAAAGACAGACTTCCGGCGGTGACGCTGTCGTTGAATGGTCTCTAATAGATTTAAGTAGAGCAGAGTTCAACGCGCAAAGTTGGTGTCGCTGACACGTACGTCTGATGCTTTGAACGCGGTCATCGGAATTATGCCTTAATGAGACGGTTTTTTTATTCCGAGCAGGGCAAAGTGACTAGACTACACCTGATGGTAAGCGCAGTGCAGTCCAAAACACCAACGACCACCGACCAATAATGAGTTTGTCGGTGGTCACCAGAATCATGCCGGCCTCTATAAATGCTTATTCACACTCCGAAGAGGGAAGAAGCAAATCGAGGGGGTTGCGACAGGATAGGCGGATGACTGATGCAGGCTCAGGGATTCGAGGATGTACCCCTATATGCGTCCCAACCAACCATCAAGTCATGTCGCAAGTCCCTCGGGAAAACCGGATATACATTGGCTGATACTGGAACGCTTCTTCGATCGATTTTCGTCCGATCCTTTTTTAAACCCTTTCAATTTTAGATCCTGTCACCATAAACAGCAATAAGTATCAAGGACCCAGTGTTTTAGAAAAGGAACCATTAATACAGTTCGAAGACCTCAAGACGAGACGAGATAGTTTTCCAAATCAGAATCATCTGATACAGCAGCTGATTAATATGAAAAATATGAGAATTTGACAATAAGCGGCTTAAAACAGTTCTCTGTATCTTTAATCTTCATTTGTACATTTTGTATTTTTGTATCGATTTTAATAAAGCTTTTATATTATTTTAAAGTTTCATTTGGATTATTATAAAAACAGTGATAGCTCAGCGGGGAGTGGTACGTGAGATAAAAGTCGCAGGATTGAAACCAGTCCCAAGAGTATGCATCTCTGACTTTTCTAAGTGTGTATTAATTGACAATGAACGCTTGTTATGACGGTGAAGGTGTTTCATAATAATAGTGATAGCTATCCCACTTCTGGGCACGGGCCTCCACTATTGATGGGCGGGGTTACGCCTTTGTCCACCACGCTGGCCTTGAGTTCAGAGCGGGTTGGCAGACTTCACATACAATCGAAAAACTTATGAAGAAATTCTCTGGTATGCAGGTTTCCTCACGATGTTTTCTTAACCGTTAAAACAAGCTATAGGTAATAATAGAGGTGGCGTCTATTACCTAAGATGAGGATGGACAATTATAGACAAGTGTTGAGTACCATGATTAAATCGCGACTGTATATATGGAACTACCATGCGCGGGCGCAGCCGCTACTATATATCTAGAAATCTTACATACTAAGCATATATTACATACGTCACTCACGCATACATCACGCTATCACAACATGACTTTACATTTGTGTCCCTACACAAGCGATAATTAATAATGAATACACATGTAACTTAAAAAAGGCAGATGTGAATGCTGATGGGGCTGTTTTTGAACCTGTGACTTAAGTCTTGACAGTCTGTACTACTCCCCACACAGTTGTCGGTGCTCTGAGGCTAGTAATAAAACAAATATACATACATACATATAAGTAGGTATGCGCCTAAAAGTAAGTAAATGACCTTATGGCAGTATCCTAAAAAGCAGAGATGTAAGTAGTGAACCTACGGTTCCGAGCTTATTTCAGTCTCTTGATGTGATAGGTGGTCCCTTATTGGGCATACATTTCAGTCCTTGTCTAATTTATCGAATAGGAAGACTTGATAAAAAAAATTGTGATTGCCATGCCAGCTGATTAGTTAAACACTGCTTTCGTCTCTTTCTAGCCTTTTTATAAATCGTGTTGACAAAGAAAGACAAAAGGGTGTTAAATGAATTAATGCTTCTGCGCATGATTTCTTATATTGTTTCAAAAACAACCAGTAAGTTTAAAATTGTACTTTATTAATCACATGTAAATGAATATAAGTATAAACAATTCACTTTATACTTATATATTTTATTTAATTATTATATAACTTCGACGTATTTGATTTAGAAGCGAATTTAGACTTTATTGTAGTTGTCTTGAAATGCTCTGAAAGTACAAAACAGTTTTAAGTAATGTTGAAAGTAATAAGTCTATTTAGAAAGATTATCGGTTTTATCCGCAGACGTTAAATATTATATTATAGCATTTTTTTACTTGATTTGATTGAATGACGAGACGAGCAAGGCGCTCCCCTGATAGTAAGAGCCACGGAACACTGAACACATACAGAACTTTGAATTACAAAGCACTGCATGGCACTGAACTGCACTCGTCACCCCAAGACATAAGATGTTAAGTATCATAATGCCCAGTAATTTCACTGAATTCAATGTCTTTCAAATCGAAATCACAGTGCTTACACACTGTTACTTGGCGGCAGGAATAGACAAAACGGTGGTACCAACCCATATGGCCTCTCGAATACGAGGGACCTACCGCCTTGTAGCAGTGTCCAGCAAACGATCAGGTGGGTTACCTGGTGATGAGTGATCTCCATCGTCCATAAACACAGTGCCTAAGATGTCTGCACGCGAAGCAAGAACTTAAAATGTCTGTTTAGATGTGAAGTTTGCAACATGTGGTACTGACGTAATATGAGTTGGTTGGTTGGTGACGATGAATAATACATAATTTATTAAAACTTACTGTTTTGTTTCCGTTGTTTCCTATTAGCGTTTTTAGATTTTTTCGCAGCGATAACTGGTTTTACTTTACCCCTCAAATACTTGGGTAGTATATTCTTCATACGGTTTTTATAATTATCATCTCGTGCGAATCTTTTGTCTCTCGGATTTAAATTAAGTTTGTTTTGCCATTTCCTCATTCTGTCCTCGAATTCCATAAATCTCCTTCTAGTAATTTCGTCAATCTTTTTCGTCGCCAGTTCTTTTACGATATCTTTTTTTGGAACTTTTTTCTTTAACATACTAAGGATGTCGCTTTTCGAAGTTTTTAATATATTTTTCAGCTTCCTTAAAAATGATTCTTTATGAACTTTTTTAGTAGCTTCTATTGTTTTTTGTTTGCTTTCTTGTTTATGATTATGTAGCTTTATAATAACTTTGATTTTATCGTTAATTGCTTGCAGGCCTTTATTTATTCTCTCCATAATTTCGCCTCCTAAATTACCTTCAAGTAATATCATTCTGCGGTTGTAAGCAAAGTCCAGTAATGCTAACGCATCATTCATTTTAATGATATCGACTGATAAGATGAAATATAGTAGTTTCATGGCATGTAGTTTATTATAAACTTTGCTTAGCACTACAGTATTTGTCATTCTGGGCCAATCAGTACCTATTTTCGTCAAATCATTAGTTAGATTATACTCAGGATCGAATACTCTTAATCCTATAACTGAGAATTCATTGATAAAATTATTTTTAATAACTCGCTGAATAATTTTTCTTGTTGTTGGTGAGAGAGGAGCTAGAGCATTACTTTCAGGTATATTTTGGTCTATGACTTTGAGTATATCTACAATTTCACTCACAAAGGATGTTTCGTTGGAGTTATTGTTGGTGTCAGACTTTCGCCTACTTTTTATCATTTTGAAGTCTGATTTATTTTCTTTATCAATCATTTGCGCTTGACTTCGTACATAATGTTTCATAGCACGTAGTAATATTTTTAAATCTTGTGGAATAATCGCTGCACCTTTTAATTTATGTATACTTGCAATGTCTCTTATAACTTCGTAAATATCTCTTTTTAGTTTAACTATATATTTATGAAGCAAATTGTTATTACTTCTTCTAAATTCATTTTCCAATTCTGGTTCTGTTTCGAAGTTATAAATGTATATTGAAGAGTTTATGTCTTCAGATTTTCCTATGTTTTCTTGCAAAACTACTTGATTCGTTTGGTTTTTATATGAACTCATGATTTTAATCAAATTCTCACTGACTCGTAGCAATTCCTCTAATTCCTTTTGTTTGTCATTTATTATATTACTCAAAGGAAGCAGAACGTCGTTTCTTAGTTCTTTTACATTACTAGTGATATTTGCTTTTTCTGTACTTATATTTGTTTGCTGATTATTTATATTAATATCTCTTTTCATCACATTTTTTGAACCAATTACAAAATTATCTATGTAATCTAATGACGGATCTAGGACGTTTATTTTATTGTCTGTTTCTGTGTAATCTGTAATCATATTAACGTTTTATAGTGCATCACATAGTAGCAGTAGAAGTCTGGCAAACAATCAAGTAGTCACACACAATTCCTATAATATGGGGTCCTTTAAACAGAGTGTGAAGAAGCCGTTAGACAGGCCGGCATGATCTTGCCGACCAACGATAGACACCTCGTCTCTCATTGGTCGACACTATTCTACGAATGCGCTTCACTTACCATCAGGCGTAGTCACTTTGCCGAGCCACGATAAGAAAAGAGGTCACCGGATAGTTAGTGTTCATTATCGATAATGAACACTCACGTTACTAAAGGATTTTTTGGGTGTGCTACCAAACTTGGAAATAAATAGCCTTTCCTCGAACAAAAAATATATTCCATATTTAATGAACATACCTGTCCAGTTAGCCGTTAATGTTTCGCCCTGATTCTTTTTTGCTGATTCAAGTAAATCTATAACGATTTCCGTTTCTCCGTCTGCGTTAGAAGGCGTATATTTATTATCCATATTTTCATATTCAGGTTTATCAGTAGCTGTCTCTGTAATATTGTCTTCGTCAAACAGCATATAATCAAAAGCTATAGAATCATTATGGACAATGTCTAGTAGTTTTCTTCGAGAGTGAATTTTACTGTTAAATGCGATATTGTTTAACACTTCGTCAAATCCTAGGTAATCTTCAGTGGGAGTTGTTTCTGAGCTGGCATTGATTGTCAGTGTGGGGGTTTCTGTAAGGTAGAAAAGTTGTTTGTTTTTACATAAACTTTCTATAGTATTTTAATATAATATTTTTTTTCAGGCTATATCTTATTCAATACATATGTTAAGGCCTTACATACGTCGAGAATTTTCAAGAAATCGATTTTTTTTTTGTTTACAGATTATTATTCCTTATAGTCTTAGGCGTATTTCTGTGTAAGCTGATTGTAAAAATTCCCCATAGTTCAAAAGTTATTGTAGATAATGTGACTGCCCGACGAAAGGACAAAGGTCTGACGCGCGCCTACCTGAGTTGAGTTGTTTGAGGCAGCTAGTCTTTACCCTTAGACCCTTTTAGTCTACCTAGTCTTTTGTTATCTTTCAATACGTGGAAAGGAGTTTATAATGTTTCTAAAGAATATATTCATATTTTTGAAATTTAAGGTTAGTTCTCTTTGAACGTTACAAGTGAACAGTTGTGTATCGTATTCGTGATTTTCGAAAATGTTGAAACGACGCAGTGTAGATCGTAAAGGCAGTAAAAGTAGACGATGTTCACGTCCTAATAGGACGAAGAAGCCTCCTCAGAGGCCAGATAAAATGGAGTGTGAAAATGCGAACCGGCCGAAACACGCTCGAATCAACGCTACCAAAGCAACAAAAGAGGCCAGAACAATTCGTCGATTAGAATAAAATAAACAACATCAATTTCTTCGGACAAGGAAGGCGTACAATATGAAGCTGGAATGGGAGATTAGACGTAAGTTAACTAAATAAATTTAAAAAATTCATAAAGTTCTTGCTCCAGCCGCGCGCGACTTCGAGCGAAACGCACTTGAAACTTTAAACGCGTTTTTCTCAAAACTATTTTTTCTGACACGGTCGGCATGATAACTCGTACGGTTTTTAATATTTCTTGATGATTTTTTTTTTAAATATTCGGGATTGTATTTTCTATAGTCTGTCGAGCCGGATTTTTAAAATTATAATTAGAAAATTTTATAAAAACAATTAAAGTGTGACTTTTTGGCCACAAACTTAACTTTTTTTTTTAAATTACCGTAAATTGTTTAATTTTTCGAATTTCAAAAATCCGGCTCGACAGACTATAACTACTACCTTATTTTATAAGAATTTCTTTACATTTTGCAGATCCGTCAACATTTGAGGAAGAAATAGTGCCGACCGTGGAGCAACTTTTTTTTTATAGTGCTTAAAAAAATGTGATTTTTCATGTTATAATATTTGAAAATAAAAATTGAAATATTTTTTTTTACAAACATAACACAGTAATAAACAATGTGTAAGAATTGTTTTTATCAATTTCTATTTCTATACCTCCTAAAAACAGTTTTTCTTTTGGTACGTTTTCGGTACCGCTGGACGTATGTAAGGCCTTAATAATATTTTATTTCATTCTAGTCTGTCTAAACACTAAGAAAAATATATTTTTTTAAATTCGCGGTATGGGAAAATTAAAATTTCCTGCTTTTATTGATATTTTATTGTAGCTTGTCTAATCTAACGGCGTGTCTCCACTTCCGTGAAATTTCACCGCATCGAGAGGCATAACTCTACGTTATTCGTGTCTCTCTTCTATACGTTCTTGTTACGCTAATTTGGACGGGTTCTGACCCAATAGTGACATTTTGTCATGACTTAAAACAAAAATTACAAAACCTTAAATTTCACGACGAAATGTTACGGGTTCTCAGAGCTGATCGCTTCGTCAAATTAGGTCGTGATATTTGACACACGTTCAAACTTGGGAATTTGTCATGCATGCGTGTTTGTCAGTCACCCCTCTGAGTGTGGCGAAATGTCACAAGAGAGGGCGCAGTTTAAGATGGCGTACTTCTTCAATCCTTGCATAAACTTTATTTGCAATAATATTTAAAATTGGGTGGCCAAACGCTTCATTTTAGATTATACGTCCATCCTTACCAGTAATAGGTACAGTAGTAGTTCCGTTACTACCTTTAGGTTTAGTACTATTTTGTGTTGTTTCTTCATCATTAGACAAAGGTGCATCGTCGAACATCCATTGTGAAATATCATCAAAACTTATTTTATTTGTATTCAAATTGTTTAGACTTTCTTGGATATGACGTTTCGGTCGGTTGTTTGTTTGAGCTGTAAAATATATTTAGAGAGTGAAGTAATGTTCAGTTTGTTAACCGTTGGAACATTTGTACGTTTTTTTAAATAGTTGGAATAATGAAACGAGCAGGTTGATTTCCAGATGGTAACCGTCATGCCTGCCTTTAAGGCATTATTTTCACATGATATTCAAATTAAATTTCAAATCATTTATTCTGTAAATTGGATCATAATTCGGGATCGATGCCCGCACCGAGATAAATGTTTGTGTGATCCACAAATATTTGTTTCGGGGTCTGGGTGTTGTGAGATCGAAAGTCTCTCGTAGTTCCTGATACCCACGACAAAAGATTCGTATGTTAGTGTTACGTAGTGTTCGTGGCTAGCCATGAGAAGAAATGCCGAAACAAACTCATAGGTTATGGCCTCTTTGATGATGACAGAATTTTCTTACAAATTTTCAGGTTTTCCATGACAAACACCAGCATTCGATGGTCTACGTCCATTTTAACGTCAGCTCTGCATTTGTTGATCGTGGTACAATTCCAGGTCCCAGATAGGTTGCAGTTGCAAGATTTGCACCCAGTGCATATGTTTTCTAGAATTTAAAGTCACTGTATTAAATATACACGGCTAAATAATTACAAAAAAGTAATAGTGCCTGTTATGGAAGATTTTTTTTTTTTTTTTTTTAGCATAGGCCGGCAAACGAGCAAGTGGGTCACCTGATGGTAAGTGATCTCCACCACCCATGTACGCCCACAATATCAGAATCATGGGCGCGTTGCCGACCTTAAAGGAAAGGGATAATTTGGGATTGGGAAGGGGAGGGGAGTTGGGCTTCCGGATATCTCACTCACCGTACGAAACGCAGCAGCAAGCCGCTACTTTACGTCGGTTTTCTGTGAGACAGTGGTAACGACCCGGTCGAGCCAGCCCATTCATGCTGTAGACAAAATAGTCTACAGCGTGGCTCTACCACTCAAATCCTGATCCTGGGGCGTATTGTATAAAATGATACGAAGTTCGAAAACATAGACCTAATGTACTCTAGAATATTCATTACAATAATAATATTTCTAATATCAAATATTGTGACTAAAATAAAAAAGTCCTTACAAACATAAAGGGGAACAAACCCAAAATAACTTTTCACATGTTTGACAGCCTCCGTGGCGCAGCGGGCGAGTAGCCGGCTGTGAAGCGAGAGGCCGCGGGTTCGATCCCCGCACCGAGACAAATGTTTGTGTGATCCACATTGATTTGTTTCGGGGTCTGGGTGTTGTGAGACCGAAAGTCTCTCGTAGTTCCTGATACCCACGACACAAGACTCGTATCTTACTGTGGGGTCAGGACTATGTATGTGACTGTTGGGTGTATTTTTTTATTTTTATTTTACATGTCAAATTTTCGTTTTTAGTTTGAAAGCCGTGTTATCTAACAAGTGTGTCAAATCAAAAGTGTTGACCACACATCAACTCAATTTTGACTAGACATGACATTTGACAGATGATTAGTTAATTTTTACATTGATCAGCCTCTCAGAAACGGGGCGTAAGATACTAGTTTCCGACCGTGTAATATGGATAACTGTTTAACCTTGGTATATCATCATCATCATCTCAGCCTATTACCGTCCACTGTTAGACGTAAGTCTTCCCAAGTGAGCGCCAACCATCCCGGTCTCGGGCAATCCGCTACCATCCGCTATCTGCCATCTTTTTTTTTCTTGGTATATCAGCAACATATATTAGTGATTGGACGTTTTAGCCGGGAGAAGGTCGTGGTTTGGTTTTGGTCCCTAAGGATTTTACTCTTGACTTTTTTGCGTTGCATGTGCCCAATAAATGAAAATCATTTTACTTACCTTTGCTGCAATCGGTATACTGGGATACTAATGGTATACATTCTGTTATTGTAGAAGATGCTGCAACAATTATAAAGTTAAATCCATTTATAAAATATGAATAATTATCGCATTGTAGACTATGGTTTTTTTTATGGCATAGGCCGGCAAACGAGCAAGTGGGTCACCTGATGGTAAGTGATCTCCACCGCCCATGTACGCCCACCACTAGAAGAATCATGGGCGCGTTGCCGACCATAAACGAAAGGGATAATTAGGGATAGGGAAGGGGAGGAGATTTGGGCTTCCGGATATCTTACTCACCGTACGAGACGCACCAGCAAGCCGCTACTTTACGTCGGTTTTCTGTGAGACAGTGGTAATGACCCGGTCGAGCCAGCCCATTAATGCTGTAGACAAAACTGTCTACAGCGTGGCTCTACCACTCATAAATATATAGTATATTATTGGTATACTGGTGATGGCTGAGTCAATAAAGGGTTTTAGTTAGTTACCATCCAAATGTAAAAAGAATATCATTGAACAGTTATGGACCTTGCAAAAATATTGTTTGTTGAAAAATTCATGCACCTAGTGAAATATAAATAATATATTTTTTACGCATCGTTGTGAACATTACCAGACCGCTTAAATTTAAGTACTAGTGGTAAATGAAGTTGGTGGTAAATTTAGTACCATCAGTATGTAATGTTTTAAGTTAATTTAGAACTTATCACTGTTTATCCTAATAAAATAAAATAAAAAAATGTCATCCACATAGTGCTAATAGTCTCTAAGTCAAATATGACTTGAGAAAGACCAGAGGCAGAATAAATACATTTCAGGACGGCATGATTGTGCCGACCAACGATAGACACACTGTTTGTCTTTGGTCGACACTATTCCTGGATTGCGCTACACTTACCATCAGGTGTGGCGTAGTCATTTTGCCGAGCTAGGATAAAAAAAAATCATTCATCACCATACCTTTTTCCATAAACCTGTACATCAGTCCATCCACTTCTGCCCTAACGACGGGGTTAACTTCTCCCTCCAAATCTTCTTCATGTAATATACCATCAGTCTCCATATAGTACTCGCATCTGGCCTGATCCATCTGCAGGCAGTCGTCTCCGTAGCATACCTTACAGGGCTCGTTGCTTCGACGGAACAGTGGTTGGTATTGGAACGTAAGTTCGGTTCCTGAAATGAGAGAAGTATATATGACTTATTTCAGTAGCATTATAGGATGGAGAGATGTAGGTTTTGCTTTCTAGGTGGTAGATCCTAGTATGAAGGACTTCAAACCGGAACAGTACGTAATTGTTCTGGTTTAAAGGACTTTAAGTTTGTGAAATTATTGGACTTTATGAGACGTAACACCTTACGTCACGAAGTGACGAGTGTAGAGGTGGTGTATCTTCATGCAGGCCTACAAACAAGCCCCTGATGGGGAGCGATCAGGGTTTGGATATTGATAGATAGATATAGAGTTTGATATTGCTAAACTATTCTAAATTGTTTGCACAGGAATAACTGACGCAAATGTACTTTTGATAGTCTATGGGATAGATACTTAACTTTGAAAGATCCTAAACTAAATAAATCATATTCGGAAATCTACTAACAATGTAATTTGTAACGTCATAATCATACAATCAAACAAGAATTCCAAAGCAATCGTTACAGGGAGGAAAAACTAGGCCCTCGCGGATGATAAACATAAAACAATAAAGAATCCTAGATATCCCAAAAATGAACGGTATACAAACAAACTTACCAGACACGAGCGAGCAGACAAGCAAGCAGACACGCAACATGGCGGCTCGGCTACGTTTAAAGAGCTGTTTACTCGAGATATTGTTACCTGAAAGGGGACGGATTTGGGAGGTAATATGGAATTGATGAGGTGCAGAGGGAAAAGGTTGGTGAAATGCTGATCGATGAAGCTTAGATTTTATAAAAATGACGAATAGCGGGCCAATTCCGGTAATTAAAAATGTTCAAAATATCATTCCGATCTAGTTTCAGTGCCAAGAAAGTTGCAAGTGGCATTCCGTAAACCATTAAAACTGTTATGCAATCAAAAGTATATTGCAAGTTGACTGAAATATAGTCAATCATATCGATATTTGTTTATATGCATAGGTAATATTCTATGTAAATATGTAACAATCAAATCACAAAGTCGTATGGAAACATTATATATTAACAATAAAAATACAATACACTATTACATACACACACATATTACACATTGCAGCTGAATCCATGTTTTTTGCACTGTGTGAACATAACCTTTTGGATAATACACTGTCCTTCCTCCTTCAGAGTCGGCTCAAAGCCTAGAATTGGTGATCCGAATTGCTTCAGTGAAATCCACAAACAGTTCTAATTGTTTAGTCATTGTTTCACAAACACTTTACTAACAGTCCACTAATAATTAACTCACGATATTGTTTCAACTTTCAATTAGTATTTATCGCGCGCAATGGATAATCATAATTAACTTATTATAGAAATTGAAAGAAATACGTACTTAAATAACATACACAACAAAATTAAATCACGGAGCAATAACAATCGACATTCTTTTTTAATAAAAATTTTACGGCTCTCGATCTTAGTACTTTGAGCCTGCAATAATAAAGGTGTAATCACTGGGTGACCCACCACGACAATAAATTAACGCATATGTTTTCACTCACAATTCACAGAAATCCGAAAAAAAACGGGTTTTCAATTTAGGGGAAACATGAAAAATTACCTAATCAATTAATACATTATAAAATCTATTAATCAAATTTTAAATTAATAACTTCGTGTTAGATTAATAACTTTTCCATCCAATTCAAATCGCCAAAATTACTCACAATGCCAATATATTTTGTCCGCTGGCAACTTTATTATAACATTCGCTTTACATTTTTTATAATTTAGTCTGTGGTGGCTGACATTAGTTTGGAATTGAAATGATATCAAATTGACATCATAATGCTACCGGAATGATATTGGAACTTTAAGCGGAGCAGAATGCCACATTTTATTCAATTCGTAGTCTAATCTCAGTTTGGTTAAAGTTCAGTCTCAGTTAATGTTAAATACGAGAATTGGCCCGTAGGTTTTGGATGCAAGCTTTTATGCTCAAGATAGTATGGATTGATGTGTACGATTGATGTGATCGTGATACGATTTTAACACGCTTTTATAGAAAATTCAACTAAAGAATAGAAATTTTTCTATAAATAGATATTTTTTATTTTTTTAAATTCAACTTTACGTGTTAGTATGTGAGGGTCAAATCTTAGAACCAAATTGTAAAACAGCTCCGAACTGACTGAGCTAAAATATTGTACAAACTTTTGATGCTGTTGACAATGCAATCCAGTATACTAGGATAATATTTTTCCAACATAGCTGACTTTCCAAGGTGCCGGATGTACATTATGTTTCTTACAAATTAAAACCCCATTGTAACAGCATAGCAAAACCGTTTTGTCTGAAAAATATTTTAGTATTTAGGTAGATTGTAAAAATTTATTATTATAAGTGGTGCTTAAATTCAATATAATTGTCAAGTCTTCGGTAGTATAGTGGTCAGTATCCCCGCCTGTCACGCGGGAGACCGGGGTTCGATTCCCCGCCGGAGAGAACTTTTTGTAGATAGCATACTGACGCCCTGAACTTAATTTTTTGACATTCTTCAAATCATGTTTTCAGAGCTATAGTACTGAAATTCTAATCAACTTGTTTTGGACGTACAAAATTCTGAGTCAAGTCTGAGAGCATAAATAAACAATTAGGTCTAATTAGGGGAGTGTAGAGCTTTTAGACGAAAATCGCTAACTTTATTACCTTTTTTATCTTTTTTCGTTTGAAGGACATTGAAGCCAGTGAAATGACTGGGCATATGAGACTTAACATCTTATGTCTCAGGGTAACGAGCGCAGTTCAGTGCCATACACTGCTTTGCAATTCAAGGTTCTGCGTGGTGTTGTTTATGGGCAGTCGTAGCGCTTACCATCAGGGAAGCGCCTTGCTCGTCTCGTCATTCAATCAAATCAAATAAAAAAAGATACTTAGAACTTAACACGCCTGACATCTCTTCATAGTGTACCCACATGTTTTATACCACCAACTCCACACCTGCACACGTACCGTATTTCCCTGGATGTTTGTAAACACCTCGGCGGTGGACGGCTCGAGCTACCTCATGTAATCAGTTTTCACACCGATATTGAACATGTTGCCGTTATTGTTGTTACTGCACACCGCTCACAGTACAGGTATGTAAGAAAGAAAGGCTTTTAAGGCTTAGAAAGTGGTAATAGATTGGCTTGACCAGAGTGGTACTCTGATAAACATGAAGTAGCTTTTTGCTTTTTAAAACAACAGTGACACTTTAAGCATACGTACATTACTTACTTACATACAATAGTATGTAAGCAACGTTTTGTTTCGATTTGAAGGATATAGAAGCCAGTAAAATTACTGGGCATTATGAGACTTAACATCCTATGTCTCGGGGTGACGAGCGCAGTTCAATGCCATGCAGTGCTTTGTAATTCAGCGTTCTGTGCGGTGTTGCTTTTGTTTATGGGCAGACGTGGCGCTTACAATGAGGCGAGCGCTTTGCTCGTGTCGTCATTCAATAAAATAACATAAATAATAGATAGCGGTTAACGGTTAGTAAGATTCCAGGGGATCCAAATACTCTAATGCTGGATTGCACTAACTTACTTTAGCAATGACAATGTTAAAGTATCAGTTAAGCAAAACAAGAGTTGCACCATTTGACAAATGTTAGATGACGTTATAAATTTAGTCGTTAATCGTAACCGAATATTCGCTACTTAAAGCTATTGTTTAAGTTAAATAGCTGTCAGATGGTTCAATTATTACCTCCAAACCGATATATCTCCTAAAGCGTTTGTGCTCCAAAATAAAATCATGTCCCTGCTTCTAGAATGAATCGTGGAATCTAGTAGTATCGGAATACGATGGTGCACCACATTCCGTAGTCATTGTTAAAGTCAGCGTTACTGTTATCGTCACATTTGACATAAACCTTAACTATAACTGCTATTATGGTGCAATCCAGCGTAATTGTTTTTTTTTTCAAGTTTAGCAATCTTTCCACGATGCCTCTAGTACAGAGATGTTCACGAGGAGTGGTGTTTACTTATCATAACGTGATGTCCTTGTTCGTTTGCCGTATAAGCTATAAATGAAAATTTATTTGTTTCTGGAGATGGTGATTGAAGACTGAACTGGAGTCTGCTCATGGAGGTAGATCTAGACGCAAAAAATACAATTGTTTTTTACTAGCTAAGGCTTGATTGCATCATAATAGCAGTTATAGTTAAGGTTTACGTCAAATTTGACGATAACAGTGACGCTGACTTTAACATTGACTGCGGAATGTGTTGCACCATCGTAGTATGATACTACAAGATTCCTCGATTAATTCTAGAAGCAGGGATATAATATTATTTTAGAGCACAGACGCTATTTATTTTTCAGAGATATAATTGAACTATCTGACAGATATTTAACTTAAACAATAGTTTTAACAGTCAATCTTGGGCGGTTACGGTTAACAGCTAAAGTTGTTACGTCATATATAACATTTGTCAAATGGTGCAACTTATTTTTTCTTAACCGGTACATTAACATGT
This sequence comes from Amorpha juglandis, assembly GCA_949126905.1. NCBI lineage: Eukaryota > Metazoa > Arthropoda > Insecta > Lepidoptera > Sphingidae > Amorpha > Amorpha juglandis. Next base: position 11,679,389 of record OX421388.1, read on the forward strand.
TTGTCATTGCTAAAGTAAGATGGTGCAATCCACCCTAAGAGTTTAAGCTACAAAGAAGTAGACGCTAAAGAAACATTTTATAGATCCACTAGCTTTTGCTCGCGGCTCCGCCCGCGTGTTTTTTATACAAACTTCCATCCCCAATTTTATCCCCTTGGGGGTAGAATTTATCAAAATTCTTTCTTAGCTGATGCCTACGTCATAACATCTACCTGCATGCCAAATTTCAGCCCGATCCCTCCAGTGGTTCGGGCTGTGCGTTGATAGATCACTATGTCAGTCAGTCATTTTTGAGTTTGATATATTTAGAAGACTTATATAGTGGCGGATGTGTGGGCAGTATAAACAATTAAATAGTCTGCATTACAAATCGGATAGAAGCGTTTCTTTCCATAGCCGTAATATGAATCAATCTACACAGTTATGGAGTCTTTTGAGCTGAGGGGGCTTTTATTACCTTGTGTATTTATTCTACGTATTTCTTCCAAAAACAAATAGTTATTGCTGTTTTTGGATTGCAAAGAGCACACCTTTGTACGTTTACTTGAATGTTGTTATTAGCATTCTGTTAAATGTAATCGTAGGTAATCCATTGTCTATTGTGCGAGTAAGGTACTAGGTACTCCTGCTTTCTACGAATTTCTAATTTAGTCAATTCCATACATTTTTTATTGTTGCTTACTTAGAATATCCCAAACTTATCACATTTATACAATAGCTTTTCGCGTAAAATATTAACTTAACTCCATTTCCCTATTTGAATCGATAGACGTAGGATTATGAATTACTTAATTGCCTCGATTTTATTATAGCTGAGGTAAATTAAGGAGCAAGCGGATCACCTGATGATAAAACTATCCACTGACCAGAAATACCTATAATACCCGAAGAACCTTCGATGCGTTGCTGAGCTTAAAAGAAAGCAATTGGTGTTGGGAAGGGCAATGGGAAGGGGCAGGGTAGGTGGATTAGGGTTTGGTTTGTACCAGTTATAGTACGAAACTTAGCACCGAGACGCCACTTTATGAAGGTTTTCTGTGGGACAGCGGTGATAAAAGGGTCTTGGAACGTGGTTCTGCCACATATTGTTAGTAGGTTTAACTTATAGCTGGCTACGCGTCAAATATGGTGGTGATGGATAGCCGCCCATATGCATAGCCGCCCATGTGCATATGCATATATGCATAGCCGATGGATAGCGACCACCATAAACATGGTGTTAAAACCTACCACAGTGATCCGAACGTCTTGTGTGGATTGCGTTCCAGGATCAGCCAGCGTATATCCGGTTCTCCCGATGGCTTGCGACATGACTTTATGGTTGGTTGGGGCGGGTATAGGGGTACGTCCTTGTATTACTGTGCCTGAACCGGTCATCCGCCTGTCCTTTCGCAGGCCCCTCGATTTGCTTCTTCTTTCTCCGAAGAGGGAAGAAGCATTTATACAGGCCGGCATGACTCTGGTGACCGCCGATAAACTCATTGTTTGTCGATGGTTGCTGGATTTTTGGACTGCACTACGCTTAACATGAGGTGAAGTGCAATCACTTTGCCGTGCTCGGATAAAAAAAAATCCAATTTACACTGGTAGGGACTAGACTTTTGAAATTCTTTGTCTGCAATAGACAAATGTTTGGTAATAAAGTGATCTCATATGGTAATATTGTTTGGAGTTGCAGTTTTGTTAAGTCACGTTTCACGTCATTCGAGACCGTAAGCTAGATGTTTTGGATTACGCAACCGTCGCGCGTCGTCTGGGTTTGTTTAGCTTTGACCACTGCCAGTATAATCGTCAGATTCGCTTCTTTGCGAAAACAGTATGTTCTCTGGAATGTTTGAGACATTTGGGAAAACATACTGTTCTTGCAAAAAAGCGAGACATAATAAGCCATTTAGCCTGATTTTATATTTTTCTTTTTAATAGAATGGACCAGTAAATTAGCAAGTGGGTCACCTGATGGTAAGTGATCTCCACCGCCGATGCACACCCACAACACTATAAGATTCATAGGTGCGTTGTCGAGCTTAAAGGGAAGGTATAATTAAGGGATTGGGAAATGAAGGAGAATTTGGGCCTCCGGATTTCTCACTCACCGTACGAAACGCATCAGCAAGCTGCTACTTAACGTCGGCTATCTCTGAGACAGTGGCGACGATCCGCTCGAGCCGACCCATTCATGCTATAGACAACTTTGTCTACAGCGTGGCAGTAGATGATAATTATGAGTAAACGAGATGATAACATTGAGTTACGGCCAATTGGCCGTAACTTTGTAGCGCTATTTCTATATATCGCGCAGCCGGTCTAGTATACATTGAAGTCATTGTGTTTATTTTGAAAAATCACACATGAATTGTACGGGATTGGAATTTGTGACCTTGCTTGCCCTCTGAAATTAAGTTCGCCGAAACATGTGTGTAGCATAAATTACACCTCAGCCTACATTTGCCTTGCATTCAGGGATACAGACCTGAAATTATAAATGAAATGAATGATTATTTCCAGATATCCAAACCCAGCAGAACTTCACGATAAAGCACGTGGAATCGTGCCCGGACGTGGGATACTACCTGCAAAGAGAACTGTCTCCTAACTCCTTGGGTCTAGGACCCTGTTTCCTCTGCTTTTGCCAGAGGGACGGCACGGCCACATGTTGGAGGCGGGAGGATTGGAGATGTGACGTGGAACAGTACCATCATCACCATGTTGGGAGACGGTAAGTTATAGAAGAACGGTACTAATGTAAACCTACCTACGACGCAACATCTGCCTGTACTAATTTTAAAGCATTCTATATTTTGAATCGGATAATGTAGTCATCTTATAACTCATGACTAGCGCATTGCAGCGCCACGTTTGTGATTTAAATTTCTGGACTGTAACTATTAATGAGCAGACGTGTGGTTAATATCAGGTGTGCGGTATACTCGTCTTGTCATTCGATTGTATAGAGAAAAACGATGGGTGGCGACTAAAGCAAAGAAAATTACATAGCATGTCCTTTATATTATTGGTAGGACTACTAGTACTATTAATGGTAGGATATTCATATCCGCCCGGGTAGCGACCACCGTACACATGGTGTTAAAACCTGCCATAGTGACCCACGCATCTTGTGTGTAGCGCGTTCCATGATTAGCCAGTGTATATCCAGTTTTCCCGAGGGGCTTGTGACATGACTTGATGGTTGGTTGGGTCGAGTATGGGTCCATACTTGGGTCAAGTATGGGGTACATCCTTGTATCCCTGTACCTGCATCGGTCATCCGCCTGTCCTGTCGCAGGCCATTCAATTTACTTCTTCCCACTCCGAAGAGGGAAGAAACGTTTATACAGGCCGGCATGATTCTGGTGATAACGATAAAGTCATTGCTTGTTGGTGGTCGCTAGTAAGCAATGGAAAAAGTACTTTAGTAAGTATGTAAGTAGGTAAAGTAAGTCGGGTATCCTTATTTACCTTATACGCCATATTGCAAGTATATTTCTCAATAGTTATTTATTGTCGCGTGTTTTTCAGGGATAACAGAATTCGTCGGGCCACTGGCTTTGGTGATATCTTCTTTCGAGATGCCACTAGAGATGGTATGTACAAGAGTTTTTGTAAATAAATATCAATAATAATATATAATAATAGTTTTGAGTGGTAGAGCCACGCTGTAGACAGTTTTGTCTACAGTATAAATAGGCTGGCTCAACCGGGTCGTCACTGTCTCACAGAAAACCGACGTAAAATAGCGGCTTGCTGCTGCGTTTCGTACGGTGAGTGAGATATCCGGGAGCCCAAATCCCCTCCCCTTCCCAATCCCTAATTATCCCTTTTCTTTAAGGTCGGCAACGCGCCCATGATTCTTCTGTTGATGGGCGTACATGGGCGGTGGAGATCACTTACCATCAGGTGACCCACTTCCTTGATTGCCGGCCTATGCTATACAAAAAAAAATCTTATCTTTTATCACATTGTAGCATTTTTAAAGTTGAGATACCATTACAGCCTTGCACAATTGGATTATTGACAGCCTTCGTGGCGCAGCGGATGACTAACCGGCTGTGAAGCGAGAGGCCGCGGGTTCGATCCCATCACCAAGATAAGCATTTGTGTGATCCACAAATATTTGTTTCGGGGCCTGGGTGTTGTAAGACCGGCCGGCAAACGAGCATGTGCGTCACCTGATGGTAAGTGATCTCCATCGCCCATGTACGCTCACCACCAGAAGAATCATGGGCGCGTTGCCGACCTTAAAGGAAAGGGATAATTTGGGATTGGGAAGGGGAGGGGATTTGGCCTTCCGGATATCTCACTCACCGTACGAAACGCAGCAGCAAGCCGCTACTTTACGTCGGTTTTATGTAGACAGTGGTAATGACCCGGTCGAGCCAGCCCATTCATGCTGTAGACAGAATTGTCCACAGCATGGCTCTACCACTCAAAATTTATGCGTGTTACGAGTTATGCGTGGTTATAGAAAACAAACACGTCGAATTGCGAACGCCTCCGTTTTTTCATTGCACGTATAAAGGAAGTGTTTATGATAATTCGTAATTGTGTTTCCAGTGTTCAACAAAAACCTGCCGGAACAATGCAAGCCGTTCGAGTCGAGTTTCAGCGACGGCTGTCCGCCTGGTATATTTCATTTTGTCTATATAAAAAAAATGTGTGTGTGCAATTCACACACGGTAGAAGTGAAACTTCAGAATAATTAACATAAACTAATTAACCAACGAATTTTAATACGCAAATGAAAAAAAATACGTGAATGATACACCATGCTGTTTTTGACACGTTTCCCGAAGGCTTCGTTGTACGCAGGCGCAGACACGTAGCATCTAACTCATTCTCTCGCAGGCTAAATCCTACTTATGAATATGTTCGTCTCTTTTTACTGTCGCTCTGTCGTTTCAATGAATTTTTAAATCACAACAATGCTAAATTATGTGTTGCAGATGAAACTGCGCGGGACAGATAGTAATAAATATGATCACTTTAAATTTTAATTAGGAAAGTACTTTTTACACTCTTATATTCAATTATATTTACAATTTTGAAGAAGGAAAACTTTATCAATTCGATCGGTCGATGTCGATCCCTTTGGAAATCCCTGGCGTACATGATTATTATTATTATTTTATTTCACTGAATGACGGGACGCGCAAGGCACTCGCCTGGTGGTAAGCGCCACGCCTGCCCATAAGCAGAAGCAACACCACACAGAACTTTGAGTTACAAAGCGCTGCATGACACTGAACTGCGCTCGTCACCACGAGAAATAAGATGTTAAGTCTCATAATGCCCCTTTATTTCACTGGCTTCAATGTCCTTCAAACCGATACACAACACTTACTGTACTATTTCATATATTAATAAACTATTTCATATGATTTCATATTTAAACCTCGTTTTATGTGTATAGTGGACTGGTGTATCGGTTGCACGGTGTGTGACTGCGATGCTAACGGACGTTGGGACTGTCACGTACTCAGCTTCTGTGACCGTAAGTAACATTACATAAGCACACGACTGTATTCCCAAAGGGATAGGCAGTAGAACATTTTTTTTAACCCTTGAAATGAACTACAGCGTGACATGATACTGGCAACCCCTGCAGTACCTCATTCCAGGGTTGAGGGATTTGGGAAGGGAGGATTTATAGAAGGGAAAAGTATAGGAAAAGGGTGCAAGCCCCTCAGGAGAACTGGGTACACACTGGCTGTCACTATGGTAGGTTTTAACACCATGTGTACGGTGGTCGCTATCCGGGCGGATATGAATATCCTACCACCAGCGGTAGTAGTACGTGACACCCATTGCTCATGAAGCTTATTTCCATCTCATGTAGAACGAGTTTATCGCCATACCGGGCATACAAAACCCGGGAACTTGTATATAGGATGGGAAATCGGTGGAAATGCGGTTCAAATTCCGAAGTGGACAAACGGAATTTGTATTTGAGTTTTTCGATTCGCTAAAATCACATGGATTTTGAGCCCCGTATGCCAACGAAATTAGCTCGGCGAACCGTGGGCCTTATAATTGCACCTCTGCCAACCCTGTGGGGATACAGGCGTGAGTTTATGATTATACATAAAATTCCAAAAACCTATTTCATAATCAGAATCGCGGTGCAGTTTCTATTTTCTGTTGAGGTATTTCGCATGTTTCATCGTATTCCGTAATCAGATCTTAACCAATTTCATATGGGACGACCATGGAAATAAGGTCATTAAAAACAGAATACATACGTAAAAAACTTATTGAGTCCCTCTTTATTTTTGACTAGCATTCGCTCGCGGCTCCGCAGGCGTGAAATTTTGCACCGTTATATTATCGATATAACCTATGTTCACCAAGGATAATGTAGGATTCTAATGGTGAAAGAATTTTTGAAATTGGTCCAGCAAACAATTAAAAATGTCCTATTTATAATATTAAATTTAGATATCGCTTGTAAAGAAGCTTTACATATTAAAACTAGGTTTATTTCGTTATCAATGAACCAAGTCTTCGGTAGTATAGTGGTCAGTATCCCCGCCTGTCACGCGGGAGACCGGGGTTCGATTCCCCGCCGGAGAGAAACTTCTTTTGTAGATTGTTCTATTTTGCTAAAGTGGCAGGCTTATAGTATTATTGGAACGAAGTTCCTTACGGCAGGCTTGGAGGGGATAGGGATTTCGCTGCGTGACCGAACTGAAAAAAATGTGATAGTAAAACCGTAAGAAAAATGCGTGGAAAAAATGCGTGGAATAAAACCGTTAAATGAGACTTTTTTTTAACTTAATTTGATATCTAACACACAAAGTTAAAGTCGAAATTCCGTTAATAAAACAGATAGGTGTGAAACTTATGACATTTGGAAATGAAGACGCGGTTTGAAATTTGAATTTGAATTTTTGATTATAGAACACGGCCGTCCACCGTTTAGTAGCCAGTCTAAGTCTAAATTAATAAGTTTTTATTTATAATTACATAAGTTGATAAAAAATGCTATACAATAGCTTTACCGCGGCAGTCTCCGAGTGCTACACGTCTTTTTTTATTTCTATTTTTCTATTCTATTTCTATGTAATTTTATGTTGTCAAACAAAAATAAAGAGACATATTTTGTTATTTTAGTTGATAATTTGTATTTTTTACAATTTGTGTCGATTCTACATTAGCCGAAGGAACTTCGTTCCTACCTGGTGTCCCACGACACACACCAATTTTTTTTTTATAGCTTAGTATTAAGGAAACAAGTAAATATATGTTCAATAGTTGGCTTTATTAAAATTATTAGGCAGGTCTCTCGTATGCGAAAATTACTCAGGGAGCCATTTTCCAAATTGTTTAACTTGTTTATATGAGAATGAAAAGTCGTTGCCAGGGTTAGCCGTAGTATATTTTATATTATCAGGATATGTTTTTATGGCACTACTTTGTTTTTTACAAAAGTTTGTTTTTATAAAGATTGAATCCACAAGTATACTTCAAAAAATATTATAAATTTTACTAGAATAAGTTTACGGTTTAAATTATTATGTAAAATGTTTACAGCAACAACAAAAAAGCCTTCAAAGAAGCACAAAGGTAACTACAGAAGAACCGTTATCAGAAAAACACCAGTTAAACTTGACAAATCCGTCACCGTGAAACCGATAACAAAACCACCAAATAAAATTATTAGAAAAGTCATTAGAAAATCAGCGATCCTTAATACTCGGGCAAAGAGACAGCCGGAGACAAAGAAAAATATCAACAAAAGACAATTAGAGAACATCAATAGATCTCAACCGAAGACAATAATTCAAAAGAAAGTCCCCCAAAAGAAGATAATTAAGAAGAATGTAACAAGAAAACCTGTTGAAGTACACAAGAAATCTAACCAAATAATTTTACCTTCAACCCCGAAATTTGCTCAGGCTGTAGTTCAAAAAGTGCTAGAAGCTGTACAACAATTAATGAGAAACGATGTTAAGAAAGGTAATTCATCGAAGATCTTGAACGCAGTGGGCAAGAAGCGACTGAATTCACAGAAACAAGATAGAAAAGCATTGATGAAAAGATTTTCTACTATAATTAAACAAGGTGCAAAACAAACTAAAAGTAACGTAGATAATAATGGCAAAAAGACAATACGTAATAAGAGAGAAGTTGATGAGCATTTGGAAGTTATCAGCGTAGCGCCAGTGGTTAAAGGTTTGTTCTTTTGAAATAATAATAATACTAGCCCTGTATTATACACGTCCCACTGCTGGGCACGGGCCTCCTCTACTGAATGACAGGGATTAGGCCTTAGTCCACTACGCTGGCCTAATGCGGGTTGGCAGACTTCACATACCTTCGAAAAATCTTATCGAGTTCTCAGGTATGCAGGTTTCCTCTCGATGTTTCCTTCATCGTTAAAGCAAGCGATAATTAACAATTAATATACACGAAGTTAGAAAAGTCAGATGTTCTCTCTCTTGAAGCTGGTTTCGAACTTGCGACTTTCGTCTTGATAGTCCGTACCACACGTACACGCTACTTATTGTATCTTATTCATTTTACCTGCACTCTTTCCAGAACCATATCGAACAAAACATAAGTAATTGCGCATATCCATTTTTCGAATTCTGAAGTATAGTTTTAATCAGCTCATACAAAAAAAATATAGCAACAGTAACAGCCATCAAGTGATGCCGTTGTTAGCGAACAGTATTTAATTTTTATTTATATTGTTAGATTATGCATGGTTCAAATACTGCATGTTCAACTTTGAAAGTTGATGAATTAATTTTTTGTCATTTCACAGTCAAATAATATTTAATTTGCCTAAAAGCATAACTATAGTACGTTTATTGTATGTATATAGGTATCTTACACTCTGTGTATGCTCTCACGCCTGTAATCTCCGAAGGGGTAAGCAAAGGTGTAACCAATATACCCATATTTCACTGAGCGTATTTCCGTCCCATGATGTGATAGGGGGCGAGCTTATCGACATACCGGGTACAATTCCAGATTTCGGGCTGATACTGAGCATTTCGTGATAGAAAAACCCAATATTACTTTTATCCGATCCCGGAGATCGAACCCGAGACCTCAGTAGTCGTACCTCATACGCAATACAACTGCGCCACCGAGGCAGTCCTTAACTGTATGTATTTTAAAATAATGGCATGATTTTTATTTATTTTCAGATAATACAACAATCTCAGATAAAATAATTCCTTTACAGCAAGTGGAGACGACTATTGTTAACTCAGAAAATAATCTTGTTACATTTAATATTGAAAATGAAAGTTACACAACTAATTCTACACCTATAGATGTGGCAACAGAATCTACATTTTACTATGACGTGATTAACGATCAAATAAGTTTACAAACAACAACAACCGTGACAACTAATTTAACAACCCCAATGTTAAATCAATCAGAAACAGACATTATTGCACCCACTAATAATACTACGAGTAGTGAGAAATGGAGACAAATTATCAATATCACAAAAAACACTCCGGATATTAAAAATGCAACAGAAAACATCATATATTTATTAAACAATATGTCAAGCGCTAATGACATAAAATTCAAAAAATGGTATCAAATCAAACTTTTGAAAGACAAAGAGAAATATTTTAAAACGGAGCAATTTAAAGAAAAATATATCAACATGTTTAATAATTATAATAGATCAAGGAATAATAGCTTTGTACATTTAAAACCAAACGTTTACTCTCAGGATATCAAACGAAAGATCGACATGTCAAAAAGAAATAAACTAAGGAAGATTATTATGAGTCCCAAACAAACGCAAGACAGCGTAAATGCTACTTTTCTTAATAAAAAAGTCAGTAATTTGCAAAATATTTTTAAAAGTATTCTTAAGGAGTTTCATAAAAATACTTCTACAAGAAAATCTGAAAACAAAAAAATGAATATCGTAAAATATATGAGAAATCTGTTTAGTAATTTTTTGCGTAAAGATAAATTTAACACAACTAGATCAAAAACTGAAACATTACTACAAAAGCAATATACGATCGACATGCTTTGCGAGAATATTGGTTCCTGCAACTTAAACTCAAAGAATAGACAACTTTTGGACGCTAAAGTGACACAGCTTGGAGTTGAAACTGATAAAGTTTTGAAAATAATAAAGATAATCAAAGGACTATTACATCTTGTAGAAATTCCAACGGATAATCAAGTTAGAAGTACTGTAGATGAGCAAAAACCTAACTTGAAAGACGATGTTAACAAACTTAATATTATTTTACGTGATTCATACAGTAACGGTCTTAAATTAGAGTCACTATCTCAGACACAAGCAACACAGATCGACTACATAAAGAAAAATACACAAGAATTCATCCATACAATAGCCAATTTTGCCAAAATATTGAATGAAATCATAATACTGTTAAAGAAAAACCAAAGGTCCGTAAAAAAACGTAAAATTAACGAGAAGCAAGAATATAAATTAAGTAATTCCAAAGCTATTCAAAATTTGAGGAATTTATTAATTAGGTATGATAACATACAAAACTCATTTTTTAAGAAAATTTATGATTCGTTAACGACATTCGAAATAAGGTTAAACAAAAACAAACAAAAGAGAACGAGCGTAAACAAGGAATCGAAGAATATGGCTGATATTGATACATTTTCGAACAATATAGTTACGAATTTGCGAAAGTTGACACAACTAGCTCAAAATATAAATTCTCGGACGAAAAGAGACACTATGAGGGATAATGATGCTGTAGAGTACTTGTTGATGTTAATGGAGTACTTGTTAAAGCAAAACTATTCATTGGATGCAGCACCAGGTGGGTATTTTTTGGATCCTGGCACGGTAAAGTGACTACACTGGACCAGATATTAAGTAGCGCAGTCCAAATATAATTTCATCATCAAGAGACATTGTATCCCTCGACGGTCGGCAGAGTTGTGCCAGCCTGAATAATTTAATGTAGAGTACCAATCAGTTGGGAATGGTGAACATTTTCAAACGAAAACCGACGTTTGTTACTCCTTTATTTACTGTTATTGTAGTCTAATTCGTAGTACCTATTTGTTATTCTACAAGATTACAAAGGTAATCCGGTAGGAATGATATTAAGATTTATGGCGCAGCGTTTAAATAGACACGAGGATAAGGAAGTTCATGGTCTAATTTACCATAGACATCATACCAAACCTGATGATACCTGTTTATTTAATCCGCAAATTTAAGTAATGATTCAACATTTACGCGATTATATTGAAGTTTTTTATTGTTTAAAAGATAACTACAATAAAGTAACAATTCTTATTTTATCTCATTAAACCAGGAACATGGTGGTAGATCCCGCGTTTGTGAGAGACCGTCTGAGTTGGTTACCAACGCTTTGATTATTTCTGTCGCCAATTTGTCATTGAAGCCAGTGAAATTCTGGGCATTATGAGGCTTAACAACTTATGTCTCGGGGTGACGAACTTAGTCCAGTGCAGTCCATGCAGTATTTTGTAATTCTAAGCTGTTTCATGTTGCTTCTGATTAAAGGCAGGCGTGGCGCTTACCATCAGGCGAGCGATATGCTCGTTTTGTCAGTCAGGCTAGAAAAAAAAGTAATATTCATAATAGGATGAACAGCATAATTGTTACACAATCTTCAGGCCGCTATAATTTTGACGACGGTGAAGGGACACAACGTCTCTAAACACTACAATTTATTATAGTCACATTTCCGTGCCAGGATAAAAAAATATTATGCGATATAGGTATAGTAAAAACAAAAATTAGTGCCCAAAATATCTATTTTGAGGCAATAAAATACATTTGGTTAATAATACATTTTATGTAAAAGTAATTTTAAGTAATTGAATGAAGCATAGTTATTGGAAATAGAAAGTGTACTGTCAAGTGTCACGACACGACGCGAATGGAAACAATGTTTTAAAGTGAGAGGCATGATCGAAACTAAACATTCTTAGACAATATAACACCGGTATTCAATTGCAATATCCATTTCTCAATATAGTTCACCGGACCGGAAAACTCTAGAACTTTTAGCAATACTATGTCTTATATTTCAGCAAACGACGGCATTGATATGCTTATAGAAGCAATAAAAAACGCTCCGAATATTAAACCAATAAGGAAAAAGGTACTGCAGTATACACCAGCCATATTTCCTACCAGAACTGTGCCTATAAAGAACAAAAACGTTCAAGAAAGAAAACTTACAAAAATGACAACTGTTAAAAAGCAATTCGTTGTTACATCAAGATTAGATTATCCGAAATTTGTAGAACCCGTTGACGAGGATAAGGATTATGACGAGAAATATTTATATACGAGGAGAGCTATTGATAGAGATGTTGAAATAGATAAGAAAGTAAGTTCTGTTACAAGTAAAACTGATCCTATCCCCGAGTATTTCAAAGAGAGTGATTCAGAACCAATAAGTGACAGTAAAGTCGACAGATTTGGTATATACAATAACAGTGAGGGTAACAGTGACAAAAGCTATTCAAAAAATAGTGTTGAGGAAAAAAAATATGATATATTTCATGCTGATCTCGGTGATTTTATTATGTTTGTTACTACAAGTACTCCAGTAACGCATGCTACTGCAGAAATCACTAGTACTACAGAAAGAACAAGTACGAAAACTAGAAGAATCTCAACAGAACAAGAAAACAAAAAGATAGAATGGATTGATGAAAGTTATGAGAATGATAGCAAAGGTATAAAACCAGAGAAAAATCTAGAAACCACACAGCCACCTGTAGCAGTTACAAGAACTAAAAAAGCCACCAGCAAAGCAGACGAGAACGTAAGTAGCGTCACAAGAGAAGTTAAAGAAAAAGCAGTAAAGAAGAAAGCAACAAGCACAGAGGAAGTAGCACACAAAAAACAAATGGATTTATTAAACTCGCTAGATTACGTGACTGATAAAACAGAATTTGATATAGAATCTAAGGATATTGAAGACCCATTTCCGTCGTATTTTGGTTAGGTTAGATTAAAATAATTTCTGAGTTTATAAGACTGGAATGTATTGGTGTAAGCTCTTTTAGATATTTCCATTTTTCGTTTGAACTTTAAGTCCAAATATCTATAAAATAAGCACATTTTGGACTGATGAGATAAATTGTATGATTTTGTGTGAATTTTTAGTTAAATATGCAGTTCATGATAAAGGGAATAAAAATCCCCATTGGTTAAAAACTATTGCTTCAAAATGACAACTCAGGGTAAAAAAATATTGTGTTAAATATTTATTTGCATTGTCTGCAACTTTTAATTACAAAATAAATAGCTTAGATGGAAAAAGTAAAACTACAAAGTAAAGAGTAAATCGATTTAAGATAGGAATTAATGAGAATAATATATAACGTAATTAATTAATTTAATTGTTGTTTATTGTAAATTTATATTAGAAAGTTTATTAAATTAGTATTGTTATTTATATCGCCATATTAAATAGCATAAAAACTTGTTAATAGTTGTAATAAATGTTATATACAAAGCCAGTGACGTATGTAACTTGAACGACGTTGAGAAAATATGTGATATGTAAATATTACATTTAATAATAGAGGCCAGCAAATAAGCAAGTAGATTACATTGTAAGTCCAATGAACACTCACAATGATAGAAGGATTATGGATACATTGCCGACCATAAAGGAAAGAAAGGAGATTTTAAATGTATTTCGAAATCTCACTCATCATACGAAACGCACGCTAGGCTGCTATTTCACGTGGGTTTTCTGTGAGACAGTGATACCATCCCGGTGAAGTTGGTCCACTTATAGAGCGACCACCGTACACTGGTGCTAAAACCTGCCATAGTGACCCACCTTGTGTGGGTCGCGTTCCAGGGTCAGCCAGTGTATATCCGGTTCTCCCCAGGGGCTTGCCCCCTGATCCTAACCCTTTTCCCATCCCTTTTTCCTTCCCCTCCCCCTTAGCCCTTTGACAGGCCGGCATGATCTTGCCGACCTACAATGGACACATTGTTTATCGTTGGTCGACACTATTCTTGGATTGCGCTACACTTACCATCAGGTGTAGCGTAGTCACTTTGCCGAGCCAGAATAAAAAAAAAAAAAAAAAAAAAAACTTATTTTATCTCATTAAAAAAAATTGTAAAAACGTGCAATTTTTTTTATTGAATAATTCAATATTTTTTTTACCGAGTGTCGTCGATTTTCGAATTACTCTATTATCTTGCTGTCCCTGTACGTCATTGGCTTCATGTGAATCATAATAGATGTTTTATTTTCTGTTCTTTCACAACCAACCCCTATGGGAAGTATTTTATTACCGTTAATGACGAAACAAGCAAGACGCTCGTCTTATAGTAGACGTTACGCCTGTCTATAAAGAGAAGCAACGCCAATCAAATCAACTTCGAATTATGAAATACTGCAAGGCATTGGACCGCGCTCGTTTCCCCGAGATGTAAGATGTTATGTTTCATAATCCAAACGTAATCATATTTAATTTTTGTTAACTCTTATTCCCGAGCACTTACACACTTACAAGGTGTTGGTCTCTCGTGTGCGAGAGGCCGTCTGGCGTCTGGCCGTTGGTACCAACGCTTTGTCTGTTTCTGCCGCCAAGCAACAGTGTGTAAGCATTGTTGTGTTTCGGTTTGATGGACATTGAAGCCAGTGGAATTACTGGGCATTATGAGACTTAAAATCTTCTGTCACTGGGTGACGAGCGGCTTGCTAGGGAGGCCTCCCTACACAACTCATAGCAACGTTTTGTGACTCAAAATCTCGATCTTCTACTAGACTGAGAGATCGACAAGTTTTAATCTCAATAACTCATAACTTCTACTACTAAAACCAAAATTGGTTTTAGATATTGTGAAAATACCGCCATCGTTTCGGCAAGTAGCGTTTGGAGATTTTCTTTTTATTTAATTTGAATTACAAAGCACTGCATGGTACTGAACTGCGCTCGTCACCCAGAGACATATTATGTTAAGTCTCATAATGCCCAGAAATTTCACTGGTCTCAATGTCCTTCAAACCGAAACACAACAGTGCTTACCCACTGTTGCTTGGCGGCAGATAGGCGTGGTGGTACAGACGGCCTCTCGCATACGAGGAACCACCTTGTAATAGCATATTCAGAGAGTCCAACATTCTGAACTTCGACAGTCGCAAGGTCTCGACAATATTATATTTCGACGTATCATCACATGCAGTGCCGAGATAACATTGACCAGTGGAAATTAATAAATGACATACATTGTGCAACTTCAATAACAGGACATTTCAGAACAGAGGAGAGCAGCGCAAATCCGCAGTGAAGGAAGGCCGGCGGCCGTCGCGGCGGCGAAGTGGAACGGGTTGCGATCGCTTGCGACATTGATAATTGTTACCATCCTCTGTATTGTTTATAATTTTACTAGTGTAGGTTATACGTGAGTGTCTGTCTGTCTAGTTATCTCATATATTTCTGTAGACAATCAGCAGTGTCTATGCGTAAGTGTCCCGTTTGAAGGGCATTAAGGTTAATGTAATTTCTAGGTAATATGATTTCAGACGGAGTTCTCAAACGCAACTCAGGCATTAAATACATATTTTTTATTTGATTGAATGACGAGACGAGCAAGCCGCTCGTCTGATGGTAAACGCCACACCTGCCCATAAACAGAAGCAACACCACACAGAACTTTGAATTATAAAACATTGCATGGCTCTGAACTGCGCTCGTCAGTGTTATAATGCCTAATAATTTCACTGGCTGCAATGTCCTTCTAACCGAACCACAACAGTGCTTTCACACTGTTGCTTGGCGGCAGAAATAGAAAACGGTAGTACCAACCTAGACGGCCTCTTGCATTCGAGGGACCTACCATCTTGTAAAAGCTAATGAATGTACTTACTAGCAAGCGCAGCGTTGGACGTCCGCTTACAAGGTGGACAGACGACCTGATAAAGGTCGCAGGAAGTCGCTGGATGCAGGCCGCTTCCAACAGATCGGTCTGGATTTTTTTTGGGGAGGCATTTATGTTCAGCAGTGGACGTCCTGTGGCTGATGATGATGATAATGAATTTAGCAAAATAAAATCATTATCTCAATTTTAACTTGATGTTGGTTTTAATGTTATTGAATATTTGCATGCAATTGTTGTTTAGTTCTATTTAATTTCATAATTTTAGAGTCGTTTTTATGTTTTGCTAAAAAATTATTATATTTACATTTTTTGATAGTTGAAGCGTAAACATAGATTGTTGTTTTGGTGAATTTTAATTACCCTGCAGATACTGTGTCAAGGCATGTATTCGGAATGATAGAATGTAAACAGATTGTGGTCGGGTGTGATTCGATATATATATTCGGTTACTAGAATTCGGTTTTAGGTTCGGTAATTTGAGTAACTGTGTCGAAGGTTCTAGTGCGGTTAGATGTTAATAATAGTTCAGAGATATATGCTTTTGCTTACGGTGCCGCCCGCGTGAATGTCTCTTTCCGAAATGGCCTGTGTCTTCATACCAATCATGATCTTGAGTGGTAGAGCCACGCTGTAGACAGTTTTGTCTACATCATGAATGGGCTGGCTGGACCGGGTCGTTACCACTGTCTCACAGAAAACCGACGTAAAGTAGCGGCTTGCTGCTATGTTTCGTACGGTGAGTGAGATATCCGGAAGCCCAAATCCCCTCCCCTTCCCAATCCCTAATTATCCATCAAAAATATTATATCCATCTATCCATACTTACAAACTTTCGCGTTTATAATATTAGTAGGAAAATTACTCTCGTATAAAAGGATGCAATTTGGCAGCGAGAATTGTACGAGAAAATTTAATAAAAGTGCCTTTACAAAATCAATGCAAGTTGTCTTCCATACAATGAGCACGGCCTTACCGAATCGTTTGTGCGTATCGCATACGTATTCGCAAAGAACTTGTGTAAAAACTGAATTCAACCTCCGAAGTATATTTTTTAAGGCAGAAGGTCGGCAAACGAGCAAGTAGGTCGTCTGATGATTCGTGTTCCATCCATGAGTAGTTCCATTGCCCGTGAACACTAAATAGCAGACGTGTGTGGTCGACCTTTAAGAATAGGAATGGAGATGAGGAAGAATATTTGATCCATTCACCATACGAAATGTAATCGGTGGGAGAGTTCCTGATATTTTTGTATCCGACTGCATAGCGACCACCGGCGGTTTAAAACGGATAGTGGCTTGTTCAGGGGCGATACCATGTACATCCGTCTACTCCAGCCTGGAATAATTCTGCCGACCGTCAAATGTCGCAAGTCTCTTGACAGTCAGCATTATATTAGGACTGTACTGTTCTTAACATCAGGTGCAATGTATTTTGCCGGATAAAAAATAAACAATAAAGTTAGAATTCCGATTGGCGCGTCATGACGCGTGTTCTGTCCCCTCTGCACGTTATTATTATTGTACATTATGTAAAACTATGGGCAATTAACTATGTAGCTTCGATAGGGATCGCATTACTACTGCACGGAGTTGTACGCCTGACGTGGACATTGGAAGTCTGCCTTAAGTTGTAAGTACACGCAGGTTTTTTGTGAGACTGTGGTCACATCCCGATAGAGCCGGTCCATTCACGCATTTAAAATCCTTTTTTTTATGGCATTGGCCGGCAAACGAGCAAGTGGGTCACCTGATGGTAAGTGATCTCCACCGCCCATGTACGCCCACAATACCAGAAGAATCATGGACGCGTTGCCGACCTTAAAGGAAAGGGATAATTAGGGATTGGGAAGGGGAGGGGATTTGGGCTTCCGGATATCTCACTCGTCGTACGCAACGCAGCAGCAAGCCGCTACTTTAGGTCGGTTTTCTGTGAGACAGTGGTAACGACCCGGTCGAGCCAGCCCATTCATGCTGTAAACAAAACTGTCTACAGCGTGGCTCTACCACTCGAATATAATACTACAACGTTTCACTACATAGCTCGCAATGAAAATGAATCTGTTTTTTTGATTTTTGCATGGCTTGTAAGGAGGCAAATATTGTAATTACGGATATAGTTTTCTTTAGTAATCAATGCAGTATATAATGTTACCATTGCAGTATTTAATTTCCTCAGGCCTATATAAAACGACATTTTTTTCCATGGATTGGTATCTTTATTTCTATTGCAACATTTAAAGAGCAGAACAGTATTACAATGGTTGACATAGTTTAAATGTCCTTTCAACTCTGGCGTAATCGACTCACAATATACTTATCCCACAGTGTACTTTCGTTTCTCAAGAATGTAACGTGAGTAAAACCACACGATTTTATGCTAATATAAAGTAAATATAACAATAACAAGGTTCGCCCCGCCAAACGCCTTTCCCGCGCTTTGCGATAGTTTTGACACTCTTTGGCGCCAACCGAGCGCGCCGCACGCGATTCAACTTTTTAAATTCGTTGCGCAAGTTGCCAGTGACAATGAAATAATCTGTGACTATTAAAAACGACACGAACTTTCTTAATTCGAAAGTTTATGTTTTCCAGTGATTTTTGTTGATAATTTTGTGGCCGGTGACAATTTAATTGTGATATTAATCGATTAGCCTAATCGATAAAATTTACAAACTGTTTTGAAAACTGTCATCAATTTCGCTAACAAGTAAGTAATTATAGTAATAATGTTGTAATATTAAGGGCCTATTCGATAATGTTCAATTAAATTTTATCCGAAGTATAACGCAATGTGGGAAGTAGTCATTTGACATACCTACACTGAATACTCTCTTCCGTGTAATGCATGGTGGTCATAGTTTAGTATTTTGCTTTCATACATTTTCTTTGATAAGTAATTTTTACTTGGATATGGTGAAACTGACGCTGATTTAATAGAGAAATAGTGATGTACTTATGTTTAAATTAAAAACTTCAATTTTGTTAACTGATATGAACTTTACTTAAAAATTAATGTATGAAACCTAAATTAAAGGCAATTTGAACGTATGTTTACTAATAAACATATTAACGGCTGCCTTGGTGGCGCAGTTGTATTGCGTACACGGTACGACTGTCTTGAGGTTCGATCACCGAGCCGGGTAACAATGATATCGGGTATGCTCAGTATAAGCTATAGTCTGGAATTTGTGCCCGGTATGGCGATAGGCTCGGCTATCAAATCGGAACGGAAATAAGCTTGGCGAAATGTAGATGTAGGTACGGGATATACCTCTGTCTACCCCTTTGGGGATTACGAGTGTGAGTGCGTATATAAACGAAACAGAACATTTGTGTCACTTATTTTAATTAATTGAATAATTTATACTAATGACTGGTTTATTTGATTTATAATATTGCAAAATTATATGTGATTTACAATAATCGTTCGTAATGTAATGCCAATTTTAGCAAATCGATATAAATTATATAGTAACATTTTAGTAAATATAAATAAATTTACGAAGAAATTTGAAATTAAAACTCTTTATAATGTAATTAGGTTGCCAAGGGCACACTTACACGTCATTTGTATCTACCGGTGCTTCGGAAATGCTCACTGGTCTGAGAAGAAGCACCAAAACAACTCAGCCTTAGTTCTTTTCTATACATATATATGTTTTATTATAGGTATTCTATTTGGGTATACAAAATATACAACATACGTAATTTATATAAGTTGAGACAAATTCGATGAGAAAAAATAAATAAATGAATCTATACTAATAATAAAGCTGTAGAGTTTGATTGTTTGTTTGTTTGTTTGAACGCGCTAATCTCAGGAACTACTGGTTCGAATTGAAAAATTATTTTTGTTTTGGATAGTCCATTTATCGAGGAAGGCTTTAGGATATATAACATTACGCTGCGACCATTAGAAGCGAAGCATCAGTGAAAAATGTTGCAAAAACGGGGAAAATTATTCATATTTGAAGACTTCCGTTGCTAAGCTACCCAAATAATATTATTTGAAGGCTTCCGTTGCTAAGCTACCCAAATCTATACTAATATTATAAAGCTGTAGAGTTTGATTGTTTGTTTGTTTGCTTGATCACGTGGGCGGAGCCGCGAGCAAAAGCTAGTTAATTATAAAATTGATACACGTGTTCATTCAGAGGATTTAATTAATTAGATCACTTGATTTATATTGGTTTAAGAAATATTATCTAGATAATCCTTCTCGAAAGATATGAATTTAATCTACAATACTAAACTAAGTACTTCTAAAAAAGTAAAGTGACTTTAGACCGGCACAATTCTGCCGTGCCATGACCTGCCAGTAAATATAGATATTGTAATATATATATTTTTATTTAATTGAATGACGAGACGAGCCAAGCGCTCGCCTGATGGTAAGCGGCACGCCTGCTCATAAACAGAAGCAATACCACACAGAACTTTGAGTTACTGCATGGCACTGAACTGCGCTCGTCACCCCAAGACAGATGTTAAGTCTCATGATGCCCAGTAGTTTCACTGGCTTCAATGTCCTTCAAACCGAAACCGAACAGTGCTTACACATTGTTTGGCGGTAGAAATAGACGGCGCGGTGGTACCAACTCAGACGGCCTCTCGCATACGAGGGACCTACCACCTTGTAATATAGCTGACCGTCATATTTCTTACATCTTTCTAGACCAAAGTTTTCACACTTATCAAATATGTTTATTCTACGATTTGTCAAGAGTTACTCATGTCTGGATATTAAACGTTTCTGCAACGTGTTATACCAGTTTCGTTTGATTCTTGTTCCGACATAACATTGCAAAATAAATAAATTGTTTTATTCAAATCAAAGCACAAATCTAATGCAATAGATTTGTGCTTTGATTTGAATAGAAAGAAAACATTTATTCGGCGTATACATAGAGACACATTAAATACAAATGTAAGTGATAAAGCCACGATATGGCAGTTTTGTCTGCAGCATGAATGGGCCGGCTCGACCGGGTTGTTACGATTGTCTCACAGAAAACCGACACAACATGATATTGGGCTTTTCCTATTATAATATTTATTTAAATGAGTCTTAATCCCGTAGTATTTGTTTACCTATTATTTAATTCTTTTCCGACGTTTCGACCGAGTTACATCGGCCGTCACGAGTTGACTGAGTCAATAAGTATTAAGACATTTTTAAATAAATGCTCAGTATTAGTCCGGAGTCTATAATCTTCGTTCTGCCTAGCGTTGTCCCAGGCTTATGCGCCAGGGTCCGCCGTCCGACTAAAACGCTTCCACTTCGCCCGATCTTGAGCATCCTCTGTAGTGAGACCATTGGCTCTCATGTCTCCCTCCAATACGTCTAGCCAACGCTTTTTGGGCCGACCACGGGATCGTACCCCTGGTACGATCTGGCTCAGGCATCTGCGACCAACGTAGTCCTAAACATTATTATCATTATTTATTAATAATGTAGTATTAAATTGTGTTCGGTGTGGCGATAGGCTTGCGTCCAGCGCTGTGGTATAAGGTTTAGACCTTATAAAGGTTAGCCTCTCATAAGTTGATGCCAGTGCCGAGCATTGCACCAACGTATATTACAATTACAAGACTAGTTTAAAAAAAAACCTTAAACTAAATACCGAGCACGTAATTTACATAGTATGTTGATTAATTACAAAATACTTCATAAAAGTTACTGCAACTACGTTATGTAAGAAAAGATGGTTGTTATGCAATTTGTTTAATATAAACAAGCTCCTTATTTCTTTGGTTATGATTCTTCCTCCAGTTTAATTACATTGATGGCAAGTAGTAGCCACGCTGTAGACAGTTTTGTCTGCACAGTTTTGACAGTAAGAAAGAGTTTTGGCCGGAATTCAGACAGTACAGTTCATCGCTTATTTTAATTTATTTCATAAACTAGTTTAGAGTTGTGTTTGTTGTATAAAAGTGGTGTGGATTTGTTCAATAAACATTGACGGTCATGAGCAGTGTATGGAAACATTGAAATAAGTGAATTACGCATCGTACTGAAAGGAGTTAACACTAAAACTCCGGCAAGACTTTGAAATTGACCGCACCCGTGTTGCATCTTTCTTGTAAAAATAACTTGAGAATAAAATATACTCGATACTGGCAAAATGCATAATAATGCGAAAGCCATAAATAAAAAAAAGAAGAAGACAGTAAAAAAATAACTAGATTGTCTGGAGTTTAATAAAACAGTACCTATTATTGCAAAAAAACATAAAATAACTAATAACAGGTATTGTAATAGTTATAAATAACATTGTGAAACGGTTTTAGTGCGTGACCAAAATCAAAGGGCATTTTGTGGCGGATGTGACAAAACGGATAATAATTGTAATATCTGTGATGACATTGTAGGATAAAAGCACTATTGTAAATGGTGAAAATTAGTTCGATATAAATATAAAATTTGTACGTGATTCATAATTGGTCACGGGAAAAGCAAAAATATTAACTTTACGGTAGAGCATTTTAAATAAGTTTTTTACGATAGTAAATAATAATGATAGTAGAAAAAAATACGATTCAATAAAATATAAGTGTTCTAAAAATTATCCAGTAGGTAAATGAATATGATTAATATTGCAAATAAACAACTTCAAAACGCTCTACCGCTATAAGCTGGCTCAACAAAGTGTATACCACAGAAATAAAGCATGTACAAAACAATACATGTGATATATTTTATAAGGCAAAAGACAACAGCTTTGCTTGTGCTGCTGGCTTACGAGCCGCATTGGTATTATTACCAAAGCTTCAATCTCTTATACATTATTGAATCCTGTAGAGTCGTAATCGAAGCATGTGCTTTGCATGTGCAATTATGACGTCACGGAACAATTAATAGTTGGAATTTTATTTCTAGATAGAGCGATAAAAGTGGTCGCCAACTTTTTTATCTGTGAAAGGAATCAGACGAGATATATTATAACTTAAAAAATTAACTCTGCTTTGGTGGAGCAGTAGTAATGCGTACGTGGTATGACTCCTATGCTGAGGTCTTAGGTTCCATTCCTGGGTCGGCAAATATGATATTGGGGTTTTCTATCACGAAATGCTCAGTATCAGCCCGGTGTCTGGAATTGTATGGCGATAGGTTCACCCCCATCACTTTATGGGCCAGAAATAAGCTCGGCGAATGTGTATGTACACGTCTGTCTACCCCTTCAGGGATTACAGCATGAGTGTGTGTAATTAATAAACCGACTACAAAAGCTAGGATCGCGGTGCAGTTAGCAGGTTTTCTTTGAGTATCTTTCTATTTCCACCCGTACTTTACCTTTTATATCTATTTTGGGATATGTTCTTTTTATTATACACCACTGTCTTTTTCTCTTCTTTTTAATTCTTTCCATACTAAGGTTGTTTGGAAGAGATTGCTTCTAGCAATAAACCATCCATTGTCTACCATAGATTAAGCATTACATTACAATTAATTACACGATTAATTGTAAATGGTTTACAATAAAGAGTTTTTGTATTGTATTGTAAAACCACCGTCGGAGTACTAAAATAAAATCATCAAACTGGTCCACATCTAGCTGAGCTAATTTTTTTTTGATTGAAGGGCGAGACGATCAAGGCGCTCGCCTGATGGTAAGCGCCACGCTTGCCCATAAACAGAAGCAACACCACACAGAACTTTGAATTATAAAGCACTGCATGGTACTGAACTGCGCACGCTTACACGCTGTTGCTTGGCGGCAGAAATAGACAAAACGGTGGTACCAACCCAGACGGCTTCTCGCATACGAGGGACGTACCACCTTGTAACTTTTATAAAATGCGTAACAATTAAGAACCTCCATTTTGGAGTCGGTTGAAAAGTACGAGGTCATGATCAATAATATTAATTGGAATGTCGAAAGTAAATGGATCTTTAGACCTTCACATTTTATGATAATCCAGTAAAATAGAACTACTTTCATCACAGTGCCTTCGCTTCTGACCTCATTTGTAGTTGTCGAGATGTGTCAACTTATAACATAAACATGAGCCGGTTGACCTCAACGTTAGTCGATTGAAATTAAGATTAGTAAGATAAACATAAGCGGAATGTTTCCCACGAAACATTCAGCCAAGTAATTGCAAAATATCCTACTATTATTATAAACGCGAAAGTTTGTAAGTATGGATGGATGTTTGTTACTCTTTCACGTAAAAACTACTGAATGGATTTTAATGAAACTTTACAATAATATAGCTTATACATCAGAATAAGACATAGGCTACTATGTTTTTTAAAAATCACCCCAAATCCAATCAATCAACCCCTGAAGAGTTTAAAAAGGGGATGGAAGTTTGTATGAAGATGGCGAAACGAAGTTCGCGGGCACAGCTAGTGTAACATAACTTAGCTGGTTTGGTGCTAGGAGGCTACCTGATCATTTTTGTGGGTAGCTGGTGGTAGGATATTCATATCCGTCCGGATAGCGACCACCGTACACGTTGTCAAAACCTGCCATAGTGACACACCTTGTGTGTTAGCCATCAGATGCAGTGCTGTCACTTTGCCTTGCTCGGATAAAAAATACTGTGTTTTAAAAAAAAACATGCTGTTTTTATACATGCTGTGTATAATAGTTTTCCTTAAGCATGTTGACTAGGTCATTCACCTAGACGGCCTAAAACAAATAAGATTTATTATACGATCCTTAAATGTATGACATATTTTATACAATAAATAATAACCAAATAAAATCCGTGCCCAGCTATTTTAGTACCCATAGATATAATCTACACTAATATTATAAAGAGGAAAGATTTGTATTTTTGTATATAACGAATAAACTTAAAAACTACTGGACCGATTTGAAAAATTCTTTTACCATTAGAATCCTACATTATCCCTGATGAATATAGGCTACTTTTTATCCATGAAAAAGCAGATCATGCGGGCGGAGCCGAGAGGAAAAGCTGGTTTATGATAATTATAATTAGATATTTTTTTATACTGCATGCTGTATTTCGATTACATTATTTTCGCATTTAATTTGTTTGAAAATGTTGATCTTTGAATTTGTACGTAATACAATTTAATAAGCAGCGACAGCTTAGCGGGAAGTGGTACGGACTGTCGAGACGAATGTCGCAGATTCGAAACCAGCCCCAAGAGCACTAATCTAGTTGGACAATTTCTCATACCAGTACGTACGTTAAGTAGGGTCGCTATTCACTCAACTTGTAATAATAAACTCAAGTTTATTATTACAATTTTATGAAGTCATGTCGTCAGCACTTGTGAAAAAAGTAAAACATCAATATGTTGACAAACACAGGCTGAACCGTACCCATTTGTGCGAGTTTCTATCAAGTATTTGATAAATTTGCCGGTTTCTAGTAATGTTGAAAGTCAGGTGCAAGAAAATGTCAAGGCTCTGTCGCAACACGAACGATAGATTTGCTGGACTATTGTACGATACTGTTCTATTACTTAATGGTATGAAAAAGTATTAATAATTGAGCGGGGTTAGTGAATTTCCATTTATTTGCTACCTAGCCATTTGTTTCTTGAGTGGTAGGGCCATGCTGTAGACCAGTATTTTCCAACCTTTGTTAGGCCATAACATTAACATTTTATTGTTAAATTTGTCAGCGATATCTAGCATTGCATTTAAATAACCCAAAGCGAAAGGGTTAAAATCGTGTCGAGTCCATTTTTAAATTGCCCCCCTTAACTATCAAATTGCCCCCCTATGGGGCGTGGGCCCCACGTTGGGAAACACTGCTGTAGACAGTTCTGTCTACAGCATGAATGGCTGGGCTCGACCAGGTCGTAGCACTGTCTCACAGAGAACAGACGTAAAGTAGCGGCTTTCTGCTGGCTTTCGTACGGTGAGTGAAATATTGGGATTTATTTTTTTCCGGAAAACCCAAGTTAGGAAAGCCTGCCCTATTAAATAATATTACGCGTAAAGGACTTGAAGAGAATGCGGTAGTTGGTAGGGCATGTCGGGACCGGTTTTGAATCAGTACCTTGTCTGTCTCTTGTTTTGTAATTTCATTCAATTCTGTCAATATATCTGTTGATGTGTTTACTCGTGGATCGAGGATTTTACAACATACATTGTTGGATAAACTCTTGAATTACTCAACAGACCAATCCAAGAATTTCTATACATTACACTGGCATATTTCTGTAAAAACAATGTCTGAACATTAAAAGATGCAATAACCCATGAGTTTGTTTCGGCATTTCTGCTCATGGCTAGCCACGATATGCCGATGTAAATGTGTTAATTATACCTTCCCTTTAAGGTCGGCAATGCGCTTATGATTCTTCTGGTGTTATGCCCGTACATGGGCGGTGGAGATCACTTACCATCAGGTGACTTGCTCGTTTGCCAGTCTATGCTATAAAACAAATTAAGTAAAAAAAGCATTAGGAATTGTAAGGATAGTTGTCAAATGACGGAAAATGCACGACATAGCAGGTTACATCAAAAGACAGGTTACGCCTATTACAGTGCTACGTGCGAGTGAGATTTTTTCCTATGCGTCCATCATTGCTTATACCAGCAATTTTTTAAATGGGTTCCGTGGAAAAGTAACTAGGGTTCCGCGAATTGGTTGCATTTGTCATTGAATTGTGGTGGATTTATGATCGTATTCATTAAATATTCGGTCACACTGAAGATGTACTCCTATAGAATTTTAATGTAGGGAAATAGTGGTTTAATGTAGGGTTCCATCAAATAAAAAGGATTGGTTGAGTGTTTCGTAGCTTGAGAGTATCCGAGAGGCAGACAGAGGCCGCGGGTTCGATCCTCGCACCGAGGCAAATGTTTGTGTGATCCACAAATTTTTGTTTCGGGGTATGGGTGTTGTGAGACCGAAAATCTCTCGTAATTCCTGATACCCACGACACAAGACTCGTATCTTACTGAGGGGTCAGGACTATGTGTGTGACTGTTGGATGTATTTATTTAAACTTTTTTGCCATTATTAAAAGTACGAACTACAGCCTCGTTTTTAACCAATTTTAAGTTAGTACTCAGTTTACTAATATTTGTTACTTTTTTGTGCGTATAAATAATGTTTAAAACTAAACGTAGTCTTAGATTAGACGTACCTTGTTTTCTTTTCTTCTACTAAATGTCTGTTCCTGACTTTCCCTATTTAGTTTTACGAATGTAAATATTTCACCAAATGTTCATTTTTAATGCTTACTACTATATTGGAACCTCCACGGCCACCTTCTTCATAAATCTATTTTGGTTGACCTCTTATTTCCTTAAGCCCTGTAGTCGATTTCACTTCTTATTCCATTATCTCCGATTGGCGAATCTTCAACATTAAGTCTCAAGTAATACTTAACGTTACAAAATCTATGATATTCAATATCTTGAGGGCTTCGAAGTGATTAAGTAATGTTTGGTTCAAGTGCTAACTAGTATCGATGCTTGGTGTGAAATGTCATGTCTTTGTGACTTTCACGATCAATCTTAGTATAAGAATAAATAATAGTTAAAAAAAAATTAAAAAAAACACTCTTTTTTATCCTGGCTCGGCAAAGTGACTACGCTACGGGTACACTACAATAATACGACAAACTTTATTCCGATAGTCACAAATACGAATTTCAAAATACCGATTTTCATAATTCCGAATGGTTCAAAATTCCGAATTTAACAACTCCGATGTATCATTTATCCTATTTTTATAATTCCGAAATTTCAATATTCCTAACGTATATAATTACGATTCTCAAAATACCGAGTTTCAATAGATCGAATAACAAAAAGTCCGAATTAATGATAATTCGAAACATCAAAAATACGAATTCCGATTATTAAAATACCTAGTAATTAAAATTCCGAAATAAAAACGCCTTGTACAACTGAATAGAAAAACAAATCAACACATAATTTCTTTTCAAAGAGAAATATAATAGTATGAGGAGGTAGAATTAAAAAAACTAATGTCAAATGCGTTTTAAAAATAATTTTCTATCCAATAAAAATATTTATTTCACTGGTCACAATTCTAACCTAACCCAAATGATTCACCAACAATAGAGAGGATCTGGCGCTCGGCGGCCGCTGCCGCGGCACGCTCGCTGCGCTCGCTCGCCTTCGCGCTTAATGGTCACAGTTCTAACCTAACCTAACCCAAATGATTCACCAACAATAGAGAGGATCTGGCGCTCGGCGGCGCTGCCGCGGCACGCTCGCTGCGCTCGCTCGCCTTCGCGCTTAATGGTCACAGTTCTAACCTAAAACCCCGCGGTGGCCTTCTTCGGCGCATTAGGGACGGCCCCGGGTTTCCCGGGGCGAGAAGCAGTCACAGTTCTAACCTAACCTAACCCAAATGATTCACCAACAATAGAGAGGATCTGGCGCTCGGCGGCCGCTGCCGCGGCACGCTCGCTGCGCTCGCTCGCCTTCGCGCTTAATGGTCACAGTTCTAACCTAACCTAACCCAAATGTATGTAATGATTATAACTGAATCAAAATCCTGATTTTAGCAATTTATTCGGAATATTGAAAATCGGAATGTCGTTTTTCGGACCGAGAACTCATCGAGCATTTGACTCGTCGAACATATAAAATTCGGAAAACAAACAGATCGTATTTCCAACTTTCGGTAAAATAATTTTCGTAAATTTGAATAATAGACATTATAATTTTTAGGTATTATGAAATTCGGACTTTTGAACATCGGAATATCGAAATTCGGAATAAAATATTTCGGAGTATTTGGGTGTTCCCCTACGCTACACCTGATGGTAAGTGTAGCGCAAACCAACAATAGTGTCGACCGACGATAAACAATGTGTCCATCGTCAAAGGGCCAAGGGGAAGGAAAAAGGGATGGGATAAGGGTTATGGGGAGAATCGGATATACACTGGATGACCGTGGAACGCGACCCACACAAGGTGGGCCACTATGGCGGTGGACGGTGGTCGCTATCCGGTCGGTTACAAGTATCCTCCCACCAGCAACAGCAGCTTTAAACTTAACTCAAGAGATAATAGGCAGGTATTTTGATTTTGAGGTTATGTTAAGTTTAAAATAAATATAACAATCTTATATCGTCCATACTATCGTGGTCATTCTTCTTTCCTCACGATGTTCTTCTCAGTTAAATTGTAGGTACTTATATAAGTAAAATTTAAAGTTATAAATACAATACGTAATATTGTAGTCCACTGACATATATTTAACATATCATTGTAAACTTACTCTGACGCATGCGTGAAAGCGTATCATTAAGGTAAATGGCGAGTGAACTGCAGTGGCTAATGCACAGTGACAATTCGTGACGCAACTGAACAATGGTTACGTTTAAAAGCTACCGTTGTATCATTTTTTGTTGTTTTGAGTGGTAGAGCCACGCTGTAGACAGTTTTGTCTACAGTAAGAATGGCCCGGCTCGACCGTGTCGTTACCACTGTCTCACAGAAAACCGACGTAAAGTAGCGGCTTGCGGCTGCGTTTCGTACGGTGAGTGAGATATCCGGAAGCCCAAGTCCCCTCCCCTTCCTAATCCCTAATTGTCCCTTTCGCCTTCGCCAACGCACCCATGATTCTTCTGGTGGTGGGCGTACATGGGCGGTGGAGATCACTTACCATCAGGTGATCCACTTGCTCGTTTGCCGGCCTATGCTATGAAAAAAAAAATCATTCACTCATTCACATTCATTTCACTTCAAAAGATTTGTTAAAAGTATTTCATATTGGAACGAAGTTCCTTACGGCAGGCTTGGAGGGGATAGGGATTTCGCTGCGTGACCGAACTGAAAAAAATGTGATAGTAAAACCATAAGAAAAATGCGTGGAAAAAATGCGTGGAAAAAATGCGTGGAAAAAATGCGTGGGAAAATGCGTGGAATAAAAGCGTTAAATAAGACGTGCGCAGGCGCGACAGTCAATGTGTCAATTTTAATGTCAGTCATTTCTATGTAATTTTATGTTGTCAAACAAAAATAAAGAGACATATTTAAAATGAAATTCATTCAGCCAGTTATAATTGAAGTATATAAAAACACTCCTTCGATTTTTAAAAGATTACGCTAGCTCGTTATTATTTATAATTACATAAGTTGATAAAAAATGCTATACAATAGCTTTACCGCGGCAGTCTCCAAGCGCCACACGTCTTTTTTTATTTCTATTTTTCTATTCTATTTCTATGTAATTTTATGTTGTCAAACAAAAATAAAGAGACACATTTTGTTATTTTAGTTGATAATTTGAATTTTTTGCAATTTGTGTCGATTGTACATTAGCCGAAGGAACTTCGTTCCTACCTGGTGTCCCACGACACACACCAATTTTTTTAATCTGTGAATTTTAAATTTCGCGCCTTCCTTTAACATATTGTCTGTGCTATCTATGCGTCCTGTTCTGTTAAATAAATATATAAATACACCCAACAGTCACATACATAGTCCTGACCCCACAGTAAGATACGAGTCTTCTGTCGTGGGTATCAGGAACTACGAGAGACTTTCGGTCTCACAACACGCAGACCCCGAAGCAAATATTTGTGGATCACACTAACATTTGTATCGGTGCGGGGATCGAACCCGCGGCCTCTCGCTTCACAGCCGGCTTAACGCCAAGCCACGGAGGCTGTCTAAACCTTCTGACTGTTAAAACCTTGTGTCAGTGTTGTACAAACTTCCGTTATTAAATATTAACAAAGTATATTGTACATTATTAACCTGCAACAAGTTTTTTTTTTTTTCTTAGGGTTTTTGTCAAAATATCAACCCTATTGTACCCTATTTAACCTATTAAATAGACACAAATTACACAACTAGATACTGGTCGCCAAATTGCAGAGTCCTTTAGCCACATCAGTCCTTGGGTATGAAAGAATGGACTGATTCAGACCCGACCGATTTGTCACGTTAACTGAATTTAAAATCTAGGCCTAATATTCAAACATTTCAAATCTAGTGTGGCAATGTTATCCCAATGAGATTCTTAATTAACGTATGTTACCGCAATATCAACGCCATATACAATATGTTAACAACAATTGCAACAATATGTTGTTAGCAACAGTGTGTAAGCACTGTTGTGTTTCGGTTTGAAGGACATTGAAGCCGGTGAAATTAGCGGGTATTATGAGACTTAACATCTTATGTCTAGGCGTGACGAGCGCAGTTCAATGCCATGCTGTGCTTTGTAATTCAACGTTCTATGCAGTGTTGCTTCTGTTTATGGGTAGGCGTGGCGTTTACCATCAGACGAGCGCTTTGCTCTTCTCGTCATGACACTGAACTGCGCTTGTCATCCCGATACATAAAATGTTAAGTTTCAAGGCCCAATAATTTAATTGGCTTCAATGTTCTTAAAACCGAAATACAACATAATACAACAATTGCTTACACACTGTTGCTTGGCGACAAAGTTAAAATTAGTTTGATAATTTAAAATGTCTAGATTTTGATAAGAATTAGTACATAAACACTCATTGTCAGGTGTATGTGACCACACATTTCTAAAACACGTTCTATAGATTTCGATGATTGTTTATTTAGAAAGAAGAAAATAGTGTATATACGTACCTAATACCAACGAAACTATTACCGATCCTATAGTACAGATATATAGTAACTTTTAAGCCGTAACAGGAAGTTGGACGAAATATTCACAGAAAATGACAGATTAAAAAAAAATAAGATGTGAGTAGGGAACCCTTGATGCGCGAGACCAATTCGAACTTAACAGACTTTCTACTTTAGGTTTGGTTAGGTTATATTAGATCACTAAGTAGTGATTTCAATATTTTATTCACTAGCATTAAATTTACGTTAAAAACTGTAGAAATAAAAAAATTGAAACTATCTGCCAAGGACAAATGCAATATTAAAATTGAAAACGACGCAAATCGACCAAATATAAAATAATATGCAAATTGCATTGAGTAAAACAAGTTGTGACACTTCTTGCCTTTTGAAGTATTTCCGTATTAACAAATAAATGTCAGTATCAGTATTTCCTTTACAAAAACAAATGTAGATTATATTACATTAAATACACCCAACAGTTACACACATAGTCCTGACCCCACACTAGGTTAAGCTGTATCGTGGGTATCAGTATATACGGGGCCTGGTGGTCTCACAACATCCAGATCCGGAACAAATAATGGTACAAAAACAAATAATCGACCACGGAGAAAATACACAACGTGGAAATACACCACGGAGGCTGAATATTTTTTTGTATCCTGGTACGGCAAAATGACTATACTGCATCAAAAGAAAATCAGTATCTCCATTCGAACTTGCAGTGGGTTAGTTCCTATTTGCGTAAATAGGTTCAATTAAAAACGTTACGCTAGCATCATTGATGCTATATCTGTGCGTTTGTCTCGAGCGCTACGTTGATCTGTGGGAGCCTATTAGATAGCCTCATAAGAGCACGGCGTCACTGGTGCCTTCAGTATAGCGATGACAGATGGCGACGATGCTTTAACAATATAAATAATTCAACAATACTATCGTGGCTTCATCTCTTTGAAGATTCAACTAATTTATGCCAATAATACCTTTATTTTTGTTACAGATGAACTACGCGAAAATGTACCACCCAGCCCGGAAAAAAGTATATAAAATACTCGCCAGTATTATCCTACTAACATTAGTAATATATACACTACCAATACATACAAGAACAGTTAAGAAAAATCATGACTCAAAACCCACCGTAGATGAATACCATGCAAACAATATTATAGATTTTGACGAAGATTACTCCACCAAATTAAATAAAAAATATGGTACATTACCGTGGCATGACGAGAGCTTCGATAAAAAAGCTCTTAAATATACTATTTCTAAGGAAATTAAAGATAGAGATGTAAATAGTGACAAAAAGGATGATTCAAATGTACAAATTAATGAAGAAACAACTACTCAAGATTACAATGTTATACCACTAGAACTTATAAGTACAACAGTGGATGCTTTGGTAAGTATTATGGAAAGTACTACGGAGCCAGACTTAACTGTTATACCATTGTCAACAACACACAAAGTGCCAACAATGGAGATAAAACAAACAGTTACATTGCCTACATCCACCGAAAATATTGAAACTACCACAGAATTTACTACTACCGTAATTAATGTAGAAGTTTTGGATCAAAAATTTACAGTGATTCCTTTGGAAAAAATACCATCACATAGAAAAAAAGGGAGTCTTATCTCAAATGATAAACCAATAGAACAAAAAACTACAACAGTATTAATCACTGGAAATGCAGCTACTGAATCAACCACAATTAATTCAGTAGGTCTAGAAACCACTACTACTGAATTAAAAAACAATACAACTGAAAATTATGAGAGTTTAAACGATAAAATTGTAAACGTTAATGATGCAAAAATTAATTCGAATGAAACAGTACTCGAACTTTCAAATTCAACTCTAAAACAAAAGAACATCAGTAGATCAGATTCAGTAACTACAGAAAATGATGAGGATGTTCCAATATTCACTGAGCTAGATACAGAAGACCAGATCGAAGTACCAGAAGATTATTATGACTCTAAAGATGTAGTGCCCACAACTGCTCCTAGAAATGACGCCATATCAGTTATATTCGGATTAGCCGGCAGTGTGGTGGAAAGTGTAGTAGAGACAGTCGCAGAGAGAGTGATGCCAAAGAGTATTTATGATTTATTTAAAAGAATGCAGAGACAGAATGAGGCTTTGGAGGCGGAGAGATTGAGGAGTCGAGAGGAAAATGGCGGGCTTGGTAAGTTATTTTCTACACTATTTGTGAAAAACAATAACTGTTTCATAAATCTTGGCTCGAATTGACACTAGATGTCGCTGTATCAATTCTATACTTATCGCAGTCAACGTTCACGATATCGAATAGTCTCTCGGCACTCAGGTGGCCTTTCGCTTACCAGCGACCAAACGAGAGACCCAAATGACATGTAAATTAAAATGCTTTTCTGGTTTGAACCAAATATATCCTCTAGGGCCGAAGTAAAGTCAAATGATGGCACATAAATAGGCTTTAAGAACTTCATAACGGTATATGATAATAATTGTATGAGATTAATTAATCCTAACCTAACCGCTAAAATCCCCGAAAATTATAAGGTGGTTGACTTGATATTTTTTATTATTTCAATAAATAAGTTAAGTTACCCAAAATATATGGAAAAAGTCCGTCGAAAAATAATTTAGAGGCCATTCAAATCTTATGGAATGGGTATTTGTCAAATGACAGACGACGCAAACTTTGACGTCGCCATACCACATGGCCATTACGGTGCACTAGTGCGAACACACAAAATGTGTGTTAATGTGTGTCGACACACACATTAACACACACATAAAGAAGCGCAATATGTATGAATATATATTATTTTTTATCTGGTTTATCTTTTTTCTTGTTTAATTTAGGGTGACGTTTCTCTAAGGATCGCGCTGATTTTCATCCAGGGTCTGGATGAAAACACGGGTCAACACAAAATTTGACCTTGACTTTAAAGCATATTATTTCGATATTTTAGGTCGTAATTAGACGAAAAAAATATATATGACATGAAAAAGTTTGCTTTTGAATTGAGGAGGCCGATTTAAAGATATCTTTCAAAATCTGTGGCTTTAATTTTTTATTGAAAATGAAACTTTTCAAATAAATATTTTTATTATTATTTATTAAGTTTTTGTTGAGATTATAAATAATAGTCATATACATCAAAGAAACTAACGCCATCTATAGGCTATATTATGTACCTTTAAATTACGTTTACAAATAATTGTTAATTGCCATTGTCTATGATCCCTGTTCTGTATTGTCTCTTATATTTAATAAAGTTAGTTGTTGTTCGCCGCCATTGCAGCCAAGTGTGTTTTAATAGTTTTATTATCAAAATAACTTACAATAAGCGGAAAATAATTTAAAAGTGCACGCTTTTACTTTTTCTTTTATGTTCATAAGTACTTTTTCTCACTAAACCCCAAATATATTCTCCCATTATCTTTTCATTGTATTGGCCTTGATAACGTTGTTCAAAGCTCATAATGTCCTAATGAAAACGTTCTCCTTGCTCTTCTGAATACGCTCTCATGTTGTTTTTAAATGTACCTAAATGATAATGTAGCATATGTACATTTAATGATATCCTACAGAGCATGGCCTTAATATTTTTTAGCATATCGTCAACTACGTAGTTTTTAGCTTCGTTATTTCCTAAAAACTACTGCTTTAAAACTACACACTTTTTGAGTACGTTTCAGCAACGTTTGAAATAAAACAAATCGCTTTTTGAGTACGATTCAGCAACGTTGGAAATAAAACAAATCGCTTTTTGAGTACGATTCAGCAACGTTGGAAATTTTTCATCGGCGAAAATATGTCTAATTTGCGGACCATCAAAACCCCAGCTTTAACTTTTGCTTCTGACTTGTAATCTATATCATTCTCTCGCAGGCTAAATCCTATTTTTGTATATGTATGTCTTTGTCGTGACGCATTTTCGTTTCATCGAGTTTCAAAGCACAACGTGTCTAAAGAAGTTTCATTTCAATAAAAATGTATACAGGGTTATTTTTAAAACACCAGCAACCTCGCAGGGGTAGATACCTAAGGTTATAAGCTACTACTTTTGTTCTACGACTTTTGATAATTTGTTAGATTTTATTTTCATACAAAAATAAGTATTCATTTAATTTCCGTCTTGAATGTTACCTACACGCATCGCAGATTACGTAAGCAAACACGCGAAGCGTGGGGAACCGAGCGTTGAAGGTCATCGCCCGACCCAGCTGAGCGGCGCCTTTGAGTCGCGCTCGCACGCCGAACGCTACGAAGAAAAATACGACACAACAAAAACTTGTAAAATCATTTTTTTTTAAATATATTGAGTTATATACAAACTCGTAGAACAAAAGTTGTTCCGTATGGGGTCAGCTATCTGGTCCTGCGAGGTTGCTGGTGTTTTAAAATTAACCCTGTATATTATCTATCATATTTGATTCACTGTTTAATAAAAAATTGCTTACCTTCCAAAAATCTTTTAAAATAACTACAAGCAACATGTGGAGCCCATGGCTTGTCTTGATGCCGAACAAGACAGTCAAAATATGCTTTGTAGGCTTCACAGAGAACGTCAGATGTCTTTAGTTCGTATTTTACACCGCAAACTTTAATAGATTGACCATATATATAAAAAAATGCATCAGCATCATATTTAAACTTTCGCGACGATATTTTTAGACTTGTACAAAATACCTAATCGTTGTTTATCACTCAAGTGCCATCTAGCGGCACTTTTTGAACGTAAAAACCCCACTCTAGCAGTAGTTTTAAATGTATTAAAATTTATTAAAAAATCAAAAATGAGTATTATTACTATAACTATCACAAAAGCAAACTTTATACCAAAAAATTATATTTTATTTTCGGTTTTGTGCATAATAAACCGAAAAATCATAAAATAAACTTTAGGACACAGAACGAATTTTTTTTGTAGACCCGTGAAATCAGCGTCAAGCAATTTTATTGTTTGGCATCACGCTGATCTAGATCCTCTTGGCACTGCTGTGGTGGGACATTTACCGTACATACTTGATTTTGTTTGACTTTTGTTTTTTTTAAATTTTACCTACTGTTTTGATACTTATTTTGTTAAACTTTTACCACCCAATGGTTGCCAATAAATGTTTTTCTTTCTTTCTTTCTTTCAAGGAGATAGTGAGATATCCCAGCTACGCGACCCCTTTGGCTCGTACAAATATTAAAATCATAATTGCGGGCTTACTTTTGAACCAATTGTGGAACTGTTTTTTATACAAAATAATATATTAAATTAAGCATAAGAAACTATTCTATTATAAAAGTCACAAATAAGAGTTTTTTCGGAGTCACTTGCACAACCGGTCGACTAAAATTGTGATTCAAAGAAAACTCAAAACTATGTGGACACGCTTGGCGCTTATCATAAGGCGAGCAACCTGCTCGTCATAATAAAGCATTAGGTAAGGAAGTGACGACATCAACTGTAGGTTGACTTAGTTAAAACCTACAGTAACCCAAGCTCTATTAGAAAAAGATCTGTAATTGCTAAATTGCTGAACAGAATTTCCTTCAAACATAGCTGAAGTAAAACATACAAACATACAGCTAAACATACAAACTGACGAACGGTGCAAACTGATAACATCAAAATATATAATCAAGGTGTTATAATCGTGATCAAATATTATTTAGCAGATTTAGTTTACATATATATAATTCGATAATACATAATATACATAATTCGATAATAGTAAATAGTACTTATTAAGATGTTAATTAGAACATCATGACCGAATAAGTCGTGAATATTTATTTATATAAATAATGTGGTTTTATATGTCGGGCTCCCATTGTAGCTAAATAAAAACATACTACACCTACCAGTTATGAAGTTTACCCAAAATCTTACGAGAGTCAGTGCAAACTGATCTTCCTTTAATAAATTCAAATTCAAAATATTAATTGAAACTATGAAATGTATTGACATTATTTAGATTCCGTAAAAACTCTATGGCCAGTTCGGAAGGCTGTTTCGCTAGAGAAGAACGGGTAAGAAACTCTAACGTTGCTCCTTGCAAAACTAGTTTACGATTAATAATACGATCACAAGGTACATGTCATAGGATTTAAAACATTTAATTGGAATAACAGCAGCTCAATTAAAATAAATAAGCAATCATGGAAGTGTGATATTTGAAATAGGGGTCAGGTCTTAAATTGTTGATGAGGTAATGTAATTTATTTGTTATATTTCGGACTCTGTCATTGTAGCAATATTAAAAATGCATGGCACTATCAACTTATCACAAACAATGACAATAACTATATAAAAATATCTCCTATAATTACTTAACTAAAACTAAAATTAAATAATTGCCAGCAAAGGTACATTCAGCTTGATGTTGCAGAACGACCCAAGTAATACTACAACGCTGATTTTCGATGAGTGAGAATGAGAAATTCAATGCAGTTTTATAATAGTATAATATTAATAATACTAATCCCGAATTGGACACGTTCGTCTGCTGGGCACGAGCCTCCTTCATGGAATGGAAGGGTTTAGGCCATAGTTCGAATACCTTTGAAATTTATAGAGAACTTCTCAGGTATGCACGTTTTCTCACTGTTTCCTTCACCGTTAAAGCAAGCGATGATTCACAGTTTCTTTTATTCGAGCACGGTAAAGTGACTGCACTACACCTTATAGTAAGCCCAGTACACTTCAAAAAAACTAGCGACCACCGAAAAACAATGAGTTCAACAGTGGTCAACAGTTTCATACCGGCCTCTATAAATGCTTCTTCACACACAGAAGAGGTAAGAAGCAAACCAAAGGGCCACAGGACAGGCGTATGACCGATGCATGCACGGGGATATAAGGATAATAAACACGTAACTCAGAAAAGTCAGAGTTTCATACTTATGGAATTAGTTTATGTCGAACATGCGACATTCAGTACTGTCACGTCCAACGCTGCGCTTGCCAGTACGTGGCCTCCATTCCAGAACCTTTCTATATAGATTTCTATTAATGAGCGTGGGTAGGCATCAACCCACTGGTCATTATTATCATTATCCCCAGGTCAATTCACCCGGGGCATCATCAAGACCATATCAACTGGTATCTCCAGACCGCTCAGTCAGCTGATGGCGGGAGTTCGGGACATCGGATCCCTGGATACCGACCGAGGGTTCGTCTCCAGCCTTGCTTCAGGCGTCACCAGCGTGGCCAACGTCGCTAATTCCGTCGTCGACACCTTCAAGGACAGGGTCCAGGCTATTTATCCAGGTATTTGAATTGTTTTTTTTTATCCTGGCTCTGCAAAGTGACTACGCTACACCTGATGGTAAGTGTAGCGCAATCCAAGAATAGTGTCGACCAACGATAAACAATGGGTCCATCGTAGGTCGGCAAGATCATGCCGGCCTGCCAAAGGGCCCCTTTAGGGCCTTTTTAGGGAGGGGAAGGAAAAAGGGATGGGAAAAGGGTTAGGATCAGGGGGCAAGCCACTATGGCAGGTTTTAGCACCAGTGTACGGTGGTCGTTATCCGGTCGGATACAAGTATCCTCCCACCATCAGTTTACCTCAGGCCAGCATGATCTTACCGACCAACGATAGACACACTGTTTGTCGTTGGTCGACACTATTCCTGGATTGTGGAAGTGCTACACTTACCATCAGGTGTGGCG
This sequence comes from Amorpha juglandis, assembly GCA_949126905.1. Taxonomy (NCBI): domain Eukaryota; kingdom Metazoa; phylum Arthropoda; class Insecta; order Lepidoptera; family Sphingidae; genus Amorpha; species Amorpha juglandis. The sequence goes on from OX421388.1 coordinate 11,718,460, forward strand.
TAGTCACTTTACCGAGCCAGGATAAAAAAAAACTTCGATTACCTTGGTGGTGCAGTTGTATTGCGTACTTGTTACGACTGCTGACCTGAGGTCTCGAGTTCGATCCCCGGGTAGGGTAAAAATGATATTGGGTTTTTCTATCGCGGAATACTGAACATAGCTCGGAGTCTGAAATCGTGCCAGGTGTGGCGATATGCTTGCCCCCGATGATATCATGGGACGGTATGTCATGTATTACACCTCTGTCTACCCCTTCGGAGATTACAAGCGTGAGTACGTATGTAACCTTGCTTCGGCTGTGGACGTTAAGTTCTCGGCTCCGGAGTTTTGCCAAAACGACACATTATTTATTATACAGAGTGTCCTAAAAGGTTACGTAGCTGGGAAGGGGGGTGATAGGGGTAAATTAAGCTCTTTAATTATTTTTTTTTAATTAATTTTAAATTCTAATATTATTATTTTTTATTTTTTTATTTTTCTGGTGACCCTTGTGACCACCGCTATCACTCCCCTTCCCAGCTACGTAACCTTTTGGGACACCCTATGTATATTATATTTTTTTTTGTATGACGGACGATAAGGTCGCTCGCCTTATGGTAAGCGCCACGCCTGACCATAAACAAATGAAGCGTCACACATAACTTAGACCTTAACGGTCTTTGTACTTTACAATTAAAAAATCTCTACCTATTCCTCTGGGGAATTGGCGTGATGGCATTACGAGTAGGTATATTTCGCTTCTTTGAAAGGTTCAACTTGTCATCAAAAGGTTAGGATTGGATTTATTATATTTAAGTGAAGGTTAATTGTAAATTAAATTAACAGCTAAACGGCGTATCGTAGATTAATTTAAATTAAATGTGGATTTCTAATGTCAAGTAGCATTGCATCGATAGCGCTAGTGTAATGAGTTCGCGGTACGACTGCTATGCTGATGTTTCGGGTTCGATCCCCGCAGAGGTCAGCAAACGAGCAAGTAAGTCTCTTAATAATAGTGATTTCCACCGCCCATGACCATCGCTAATACCAGAAAAGTCATGGATGAGACCTCCTTAAAGCATGGGGATTGGATGGGGAGATGGGATTTTGGGATTGGGCTTCCGGTAATTTTCTTCACCGTCACTAAAGCAAGTTATCACTCCACACTCATTTATAACACTACTACCCTGCCTCCCATGGTACTCTAGGAACTTTAGTCTACCATGTTGTTCCAGCCGATTCGTGCTGTAAACAAAACTGTCTACAGAGTGGCTCTACCACTTATAAATATTACTGTTCTCCACCAGGAACGGTGTGGTGCGGAGACGGACGTTCAGCAACAGCCCGGTCCAGCGACTTGGGCCTGTTCTTCTTCACGGATACCTGCTGTCGGCAGCACGACGCCTGCAAGCTCTACATCAAGGCCGGGGAGACCAAGTATGGACTCACCAACACTGGATTGTTTACCAGGTAATCTGTCATACGTTTCTTTTTTTATCTAAGGCATAGTGACTGCAGTACATCTGATGGTAAGTGCAGTCCAAAAATAACCAGCGACAAACGATGAGTTTATCGGTGGTCACCATAATCATGCCGGCCTGTATAAATGCTTCTTCACACTCCGAAGAGGGAAGAAGCACATCGAGGGGCCTGCGACAGGACTGGCACAGGGATACAAGGATGTATGTGTAACCTAACCTAACCCAACCGTTAAGTCATGATGCAAGCCCCTCGAGAGAACTGGATATACACTGGCTGATCCTGGAACGCGAACTACACAAGGTGTGTGGGTCACTATGGCAGGTTTTAACACTATGTGTACGGTGGTACACACCTTTTTTTTATCGGTTGTTAATAATGATTGACTATGACGCGTCTTTAGTTCGAAACGTTATGGTTTCATTTTATTTTTATTAAAGCAATAATAATTAGCATTAATTTTATAATAATTATAAGAAAGGAAGCGGAAAAATAAGGTTCCATTCTAGTATGATTTCCGCTATATATTCTTGCAAACAATTAATGATAAAGTTACGTAATAAATTAAATACTATTCAACAGAACTTTCAAAAATGACACGGCCTTCAACTCTTTTAAAATCGCTTATGGTTTTACTTTTCCATTTTTTTCAGTGGTTTGGGTAAATCCGTAATAATGTCAAGTGAAGTAAAAGTTATTATATTTAATTGTTATGAAACTTAACTGGACTTATCTAATGTACTTTACTCCTGTAATGGTTATGTAATTAACTGTCATAACTGGTTGCAAATAATAATATGTCACCATCTGCGAAGTGAGACATTGTGTTCGATACCCACACCAAAACATTTGTTTACAAATATATGGGTTTTGTGGGACCACAAGTCCTTCGTAGTTTCTGATACCCACGTAGTTCGGGGTATTCTGATGCACCTAGTCCTGGTCAGAACTGTGTGTGTGACTGTTGGGTGTCTTTCTTTTGTATTTTCTTCCACCTGCCTTTATCCGCGTAACATGCCTTTAAACACATGTTACACAAAGATTTTTTTAGTCAATACTTTTTATCCTGGTAGAACATAAAGACTATACCTGATGTTAAGTACAGGACCGGGGGCCCAAATCCCTCTCCCCTTCCCAATCTCATAATTATCCCTTTATATTTTGTTTATACTTTTTACGACCGGTCGCCTGCCTGACGTCAATGTCTTTGGGGAGAAACACCCAGACCCGAAATAAATATTTGCGGATCACACAAACATTTTGGTCTCGGTGCGGTAATCGAATCGGCCTCTCGCTTCACATGTCAATGGGTGTATTTATTTTGAGTATGTACAGTGCTCTTTATTTCAAAAGATTTTCTTACATTTTTAAATATAACATTTGTAAAAAATAAAATATTTAAAAATATCACCCTCCAATGGCGAGGCCTCGGACCCATGAGTGCTTATTATTATTATTGGCTGCAATTAAATGTTGTTTTCCAGTATAAGGCCATGGCATATACGCTATAATCTATAGAAACAGTTTCCCTTACAATCACCGATCGATGTGAGTCGTGGCCGGTGCGCGGCCGTGTAGTTCAATGGCTTCATGGTAAACCAGTTCAAGTGAATGGTGGAGCATTGGATTTCCACAGTGTTATTTCTGAGTCGATGTGAGGAAACTGATGTTTTCAAGGTCCCTCGTATGCGAGAGGCTGTCTGGGTTGGTACCACCGCTTTGTTTATTTCTGCCACCACGCAACAGTTTGTAAGTACTGTTGTGTCTCGGTTTTAAGGACATTGAAGCTAGTGAAATTACTGGGTATTATGACACTTACCATCTTATATCTCGGGGTGACGAGCAAATTTCAGTGACATGCAGTGCTTTGTAATTCAAAATTCTGTGCGGTGTTGTTGTGTTTATGAGCAGGCATGGCGTTTACCATCAGACGAGCGACTTGTTCGTCTTGTCATTTGATAAAAATATATATATTTCCCACGTTTCTAACCATTACCTCAGTTTAGGTTCATTTTGTAACGGCCTTTTTGTAAACAGACAGCAGCATAATGCTTAAACACTGCTGCTTGACGGCAGAAATAGACGAAGAGGTGGCACATACAGTACATTCTAAGACGGCCTCTCGCATTCTTTGTACCACTCTGCCCTAATTCTGAATGTTTCCTCACGATTTCCAATATAACATTGTGTTTAGAAACTTGTGAATTATCAGCCAATTTGCGTGACCATTATCCGTGGTCGCCAGCCACTAGCCGTGTCTGTCTGTCTGTCGCAAGATGTGCCGATGAAGCGTGACTGACAGACTGGGGTCTATTTTTTTTATAGCATAGGCCGGCAAACGAGCAAGTGGGTCACCTGATGGTAAGTGATCTCCACATATGTACGCCCACCGCCAGAAAAATCATGGGCGCGTTGCCGACCTTAAGGGAAAGGGATAATTAGGGATTGGGAAGGGGAGGGGATTCGGGCTTCCGGTCATCTCACTCACCATACGAAACGCAGCAGCGAGCCGCTACTTTACGTCGGTTTTCTGTGAGACAGTGGTAACGACCCGGTTGAGCCAGCCCATTCGTGCTGTAGACAAAACCGTCTACAGCGCCGCTCCACCACTCACAAAAATCTCTATATATTAATATAGCAGGTGTGACAGAAAGGTGCGGTCATATTTAGGATCATTACATACACTTGACAGTGAGTCAAAATCTCAATCTTTATTCATCATTTAGGCTAAGAAAACGCTTATGACAGGTCAAGTACAGAACATTTAAGTCATTAATAAGACTAACTTAAAATTATGGGTATTTTGGAATAACTGCCGCGCTATAGGTTGGCCGGGATAGGCACACCAACAAGCATGGGAAGAGGGAGGGGATTCTTAGATGAAGGGATTCATGTAAGTGTTTGTGTCCCGGAACTTATCAAAATCTAGACATCCTAAACACTCCTGTCCCTTTTCCTTTTCCTCCTTTCCTGTTCCTTTTAATCATCCATTTATTACGATCAATAATAATCTGATTCTCCCGAGAAGCTAGCGACATGACTTCATGGTTGATGGCTTGTATATAAATATATAAATAAATAAACCCAACAGTCACATACATAGTCCGGACCGCACAGTAAGATACTAGTCTTGTGTCGTGGGTTATACACATTAAGATATTGATTCTTATACACTCCAATAAAAAGCCACGACAAAGCCTTTTCAATAGCAAAATAGCGTATAATAAGAAATGTAAGTGAATACTACGCTTTCTCCGCTCCCGCGGCGCGGCGGGTCCCGACTCGCGATGGTTGCGTAACCGCGCATAACTGATTATCTAATCATAATCTGTATCTCTTTGGTATTATTTAACTAGGATATATTACATAGTATTATGTACATTCGTGAGTTGGTTTCGGTACTGGAACCAATGTAATCAATGTATGCAATAATAGAGTAGATGACTTAATTTTTTTAAATTATTTAAATCAATAAGTTATGTTACCCAAAACGTATTGCAGAAAGAATTTCATTAATCCGTCCACAAAAAAATAAATTAGAAGTAATTTAAATCTGATGGAGGGGGCACTTGTCAAATAAAAGACGACGCAAACTTTGACGTCACTGTGTAAAATGACCATTACGGTGCACGCGTGCGAGCGAGATAGTGAGATTTCCCTACGCCTACCTTTGCTCATTCCAATATTTAAAATCATATTTGCGGGACAAAGACAATTTAGCATTTCCAGAGTCGCCGAGTCAACTGCTTGGTGTCAAAAACAATGTCACAATCCATCCTGGTTTAGGAATTACTGTGGTGGATATATGAGCGGGATAGCCTCTAACAATTGATCTTCTGTCTTCTTCCTTGCATGCAAGCTTGACCGTTAAATTATAAAAATGACAGAAATTATTAAATTTGAGAATTGAATTCGCGTCGGCAATATGCTAATTATAAACGTAAACTCCAATAAGCGTCTTGAGATCGCTAAATATAAAGCAATATTTATTTAAATGTTTAGAGCACTGGCATTAGAATTTTATATTTTACATCTATAGGTTTTAAAAAAATCGTGAGTGTATGTTATAATTATATACTGGTAAATTCTCGATTCCAAATATTTCTAATCGATGACGAAAAAATGTAGGTTGAATTCCATACGATTAAGTATAGTAGCGTTTAAATTTTTTGATGATGATATATAAAATTTAATATGTTTTTCAAACTTTTTTTTATTTTTCACACACAGTATATCTTGACTAGAAGTCGCTTCGTAGGTAGTAGCAGAGTAATTGTTTATGCTTAAGAAACTATTCCATTCAAATCCCACGTCTAGCACATTTGTAAACATTATGAGTGGGCTTCAAACGAATTTAGCAATAAAAAAACCTGTTTTAATGCGTCCATGAATCGTTTGATATTATCGAGGAGTAGAGATCACTTACTTACCATTAGGTAACCCACTTGCTTGTTTCTCGGCCTGTTGTAAACAACATCTTTTAGGATAGGATAGAGCAAAGGTTTAATTTTATTGGCGCGCATGCAGTATCCATTTTTAACCCGTTTTTTTTTTATTTTATTAAATGACGAGAAGAGCTAGACGCTCGCCTGATGGTAAGCGCCACGCCTGCCCATAAACAGAAGCAAAACCACACAGAACTTTGAATTACAAAGCACTGCATGGCACTGAACTGCGCTCGTCACCCCGAGACATGCGATGTTAAGTCTCATAACACCCAGTAATTTTACTGGATTCAATGTCCTTCAAACCAAAACACAAAAATTCCTACACACTGTTGCTTGGCGGCAGAAATAGACAAAACAGTGCTACTAACCCAGACGGCCTCACGCATACGAGGGACCTACCACCTTTTGGGGGTCAATCTCCTCGAGGAAGCCAGTCGATGCCAAGCTGGTTTAATTTGGCATAACTGACTTTTCTAAGTTACGTGTATATTAATTGTTAATTATCGCTTGCTTTAACGGTGAAGGAAAAATCGTGAGGAAACCTGCATACCTGAGAATTCGATAAGATTTTTCGAAGATATGTGGAGTCTGCCAACCCGCATTAGGCCAGCGTGGTGGACTAAGGCCTGATCCCTCTCATTCAGTAGAGGAGGCCCGTGTTCAGCAGTGGGACGAATATAATACAGGGCTAGTAATAAAAATAAAAAACTATCGGTGAGCGTCGGCCGTCGACCTTTACCTATGCTCAATAAATATGAACGTTTGTTTGGAATTAGAAACCTTCAAATATTTTGCGCCATTCACCTTATAGATCTGGTTGGCCCCGCCTAGACGCTGCGCCAGTTTGAATTGCCCTTATAAATGTACCTACTTGTAATGCGAGGGCGTTGTTATTGATGGATTGCATGGCTTTATTAATGTTAAAAACATTCATTTGAATTGGTACTTTTTAAAATATTGCTGAACCGGATTGCTTTTAACACATGTTACAGAAATATTTGGCTCGTTGTTTTAACAACTGGCCGCCTGCCTGATGTCAACCCTTTTGGGGATTTATTGGGCATAGTGGGGTTCGAACTCAAGCATCTGACGCGAGCCCCCCTCGACCCATACACACGTTTCTTTCCTGTCAACTCTTCTCTCCTTTCCTTCACCATACTTTCTCTATAACAGCCCTCCCTTCCCAAATTCTTTGACCCTGGGATGAGATACTGCGGGGATTGCCATCCCATAAGGAGTGACCCCTGGAGTACATCTCAAGGGCTAAAAAACACCCTATTGGAGAGAAAACATACTAGACCCGAAACAAATATTTGTGGATCACACAAACATTTGTCTCCGTCAGGAATCGAACTACCGGCCTCTTGTTTCAGAGTCGCCATGGACACTGTTTATTTTTTAACATTCGAAAATGTAAAAATCTTTCATAATAACGACTATGTTCTTTACAAGGTGGTGGTAGGTCCCTCGTATGCGAGAGGCCGTCTGGGTTCAGCTTTGTCTATATCTGCCGTCAAGCAATAGTGTGTAAACACTGTTACCTTTCGGTTTGAAGGACATTGAAGCTAGTGAAATTACTGGGCATTATGAGACTTATCGTCCTATATCTCGGGATGACGAGCGCAGTTCAGTGTCATGTAGTGCTTTGTAATTCAAAGACCTGTGTGGTGTTGCTACTGTTTATGGGCAGGCGTGCCGCTTACCATCAGGTGAGCGCCTTGCTCATCTCGTCATTCAATCAAATAAAAAAAAGACTATGTTCTGCACATAACAAGACAGCTTCCGTGGCGCAGCGGGCGAGTAGCCGGTTGTGAAGCGAGAGGCCGCGGGTTCGATCCCCGCACCGAGACAAACATTTGTGTGATCCACAAATATTTTTCTCGGGATCTGGGTGTCGTGAGACCGAAAGTCTCTCGTAGTTCCTGATACCTTCAACACAAGACTCGTATCTTACTGTGGGGTCTATGTATGTGACTGTTGGGTGTATTTATTTATTCATAGACACCTACAATATACAGTGATTATCTTTCCACAGATCCCACTGTAGCTGCGACTTGAAGTTCCGCGAATGTCTCCGGCGGACGAACTCGTTGGTCTCGGCTCAGATCGGCCTCACATACTTCAACGTGCTGGGACCGCAGTGCTTCAGGCGAGCGCATCCGATCGTCAGATGTGTGAGGAGGACCAGGTAAGCTATGTGCTCTTCTTAAAGAAAGAAAAGTTTCTTTTCTTTCTTTCTTCTTTCTTTCTTTCTCTTTATGTTTAACAGGGGAAAATCCTGTTTTCTTTATCTAATTACTCTGATATCGCTGCCTGTGGACATATTTTTATAGCATAGACCGGCAAAAAGCAAGTGGGTCACCTGATGGTAAGTGATCTGCACTGCTCATGTACGCCCATGATACCAGAAGAATCATGGGCACATTGCCAACCTTAAAGGAAGCGGTAATTTTGGGGAAGGGGAGGGGAAATCGGGCCTCAGGATATCTTAGTCAACACACGAAACGCAGCAGCAAGCCGCTACTTTACGTCGATAATCTGTGAGACTGGTAACGACCCGGTCGAGCCTATTCATGCTGTTGACATAACTGTCTACAGCGTGGCACTACCACTCATAAAAACGTCATTAGAATCGTCTGTATGTTACCGAGTTATGAGGAAACAGTAAGCACTTTTTTAGAAGATTACTAAGTCGTTTCTGGCAATATAATCAAAAGTTGACTCAATTATGGTGCTGGGCGGGAAAGAGACGCCGTGTAAGTAAATCATATCCTTGGGCAACGCCATCAATATAGATATGCAAACTGATTCATTCACTGTGTATTCATTTTTTTAACCCTTGGGATGAATAAGAGTGCGCCTGGGTAGGTACCATGGACCACCACTTTATCTATTTTTGCCGTGTGTGTAAGCATTCTTGTGATTCGGTTTGAAGGATATTGATGCCAGTGAAATAACTGACAATGATTAATATTAACGACGATCTTAATACACTGCCAAATATAGTGCGAGTTTATTTTTATTTTATTTTATTTATGGCTCTTGCAGTACTATGCATTTAGCCAGTGTCAAGTACAATTCATTCTCAAGTTATTTTTACAAGAACGATGAAACACGGGTGCGGTCGATTTCAAGGTCTTGTCGGAGTTTTGGTGTTAACTCCTTTCAGTACGATTCTTAATTCACTTATTTCAATGTTTCCATACACTGTTCATCACCGTCAATGTTTATTGAACAAATCCACACCACTTTTATACAACAAACACAACTCTAAACTAGTTTATGAAATAAATTAAAATAAGAGATAAACTGCACTGTCAGAATTCCCGCCAAAACTCCCAAAGTGCGAGTTTAATTTGCCATTAGCAATTGTAAGAAATAAATTAAAATGTATAAAATTATTTGTCGAAATTGAAAATCGAACAATAAAAGATCGACAACAGCGCCACTCATTTCATTGTCGCATTGTACTTTGTTTTTCAAAGTTCTGAGAGGTTTTATTTAATTTAACAAAAATAAATGTTAGTAGATTGCTTATATATCTTTTTTATATATTTTGTGTTCCAGAATCACCGGACAGAAATGCGAAGAATATGAATTGGATTACACGAAGCCGAGGATGTGGCAATGGTTCGACAACGAGACCTTTTGAACGAAATAGTTCAATTATAAATATATAGATGGCGCTGTATGAATTATTCGTGCTCATTAGTAGAAACCCAATGCCAGATTCTCTATAACTTAGTTTAATTATAACTTAGTTGGAATTTGAATAGATAGATGACGCTATGTGAGCGCTGAATCTTGTGTTTATTTGTATTATTGTGTGTCGTTGTGTTTTTAATGTGTTTTATTGATAAAAAACCGTTCATTGTCGGCGTAAGCCCTGAATTAGGATAAAAATAGACTGGTTCATTCTGCACTCTTGTTATGTATGTGTGAGCTTGTAAATAATAATAGTCACTGTAAATGCAAACGCACTAAAGCGCCAATACTACTTTACGTTTAATGTAGTATCGTTTGCATCCACAAGATGGCGGTTAATCTTATAGCGTTTTGAATCGCAGTAGTGATAGATAAGGATTGCTATCAAAGATATGTACAAATATATAATTTAGTTACCGATGGTAATTTGTATTTTTAATTTGCTATTAGTTTTTTTTTATAAGCTCACGCTTGTATACCCGAAAGGGTAGGCAGACTCTACTGCATCCGTGACGACTGGTGAGCATGTCGCCATTTTTGGCACAAGTTAGGTACCGGACCACTGTCTGATTTTTTAATAGAAAAGGTCAGGCTCAAATTGTGAATGTCCAACCTGGGTTTGAAGCCAGAACCTCGACGGTAACTCGCCCTAAGTCCGCTGCCATCTCTATCGATTGATGCGACTAACTTAAATACATTTTGTAATGTTTTTTTTTAAATATCTGCCATTCAAAATAAATGCTTGATTATTTAACTTTATTTACATAGTTATTTTGATTTAAATTTTAAATTTACTCAAACCTTCTTGTATAATATCTTTTATGTTTATTTCGAATTGTAATTCCAGTTAAATTCTGAATGTAAGAGTTGATTGGAAAATACGTGTGTAATATTTTTATTAATAATTGTCCATAGATAAACTTCTTTCATTGTTTAAAATGTGTGTCGAGTAATTCTTATTTAACTTCTATTTTTATATTAACACGAGATGTAAATACCATTTAAGTTATATAAATAAAATTTATGTATAAAGCACTGTTTTTTTCAAGTGAAACTTCTTTAGAATCGTTGTGATTTGAAACTCGATGAAACGAAAATGCGTCATGATAAAATGGGTCACCTGATGGTAAGTGACCTCCACCGCCCATGTACGCCCACAATACCAGAAAAATCATGGGCGCGTTGCCGACTTTAAAGGAAAGGGATAATTAGGGATTGGGAAGGGGATGGGAATAAGAATAATTTAAATAAATATAATGTTCAAACTGTGAATTTGAACATTATATGCGGATGGGAAATATTAATAAAACTCGATTTATATTTTATATAATAAAACATCAGAATATATTTCGAAATGTTTACATATAACAACGGATAAATTGTTTATACAGCATACACATAAATTATCATTTAAGTAAACACTACACGTCAATTAATACTGATAATTACTATTTTGACAGTCAACTGTCTAATTTTGGACATTAGCCAAAAGGACTAGTATACTAACAACTCTTTCCATGCGGCTGATGACAGATATACTGTGATGAAACGGAACTGAGCTGACGTCGCCGATGTTCCATTTTTAAATATTTTCAATTTTTTCGCGGGTGAAATTCCCAATTTGAAAATGGAATACCTCGGCTGTATCTATCCCGTTCCGTTCCGTGGCTGTATAGTAGGGCATTAACTTCTACCGAAGTTCTCTCATGATATTTTTTTTAGTAAAATAGTTCGATGTCATAAAATTTAGTTGTATTATTTGGTAGAAAAGTATTGCATGGAAAGAGTTTATTTTACATTATTGGGTTGTGCGCAAAAAATTTCATCCGAAAAATGTATATAACGGGATATGTTATCATCAGTTATTTGAATTTTATTATGATATTTTGTTGAATACAGTTCGTTGGTAAATGAGAAACCCGACTGAATGCTGCACTGGATTATATGACTTTTATTAAAGATCAGGGCTGGGTGTAAAGATGAGTATGTTAAGGTTAGTGAAATTTATTTAACACAAAAATAGTCATTCGTATCCATAGACAAATATTAATAGATGTATATTTAATCATGTTTGGTGCATAACGTTAATTTTAACCATTTTTCAATAGCTTCAATGTCCCTCAAACCGAAACACAACAGTGTGTAAGCACTGTTGCTTTGAGGCAGTGATAGACAAACTCATAATAATGTGCAAGCCGGCTTGAGAAAACAGTTAAGATATAAAAAAATATAAATCTTAAACGTGCTGGCAAAGTCAGTCGGGTGTCCATTCCTACAAATTCACTAACATGATTGATAAATGCATTGGTAATTCAATCCAAATAAATTACATTGAATGCGAGAGTGAATCAAAAAAGTTAAATATTAAATCGAAACATTTCCTTAATGTATTGACATGTTCAACATAGATCGATGATAATATATTATAAATCTACAATATAAAACAAAAATATGTTTTGTCTGATGTTGTAAGGTCCATTTGTTTGTCAAACGTTTTATAAATAAATAATAAAAAAAATAGTTTAATACAATAAGGGCCGGCGCTCATTGACGGCATGGCACGGCAGGTCATGCTGCGGCATCCCGCGGCGTCCCGTGGCATGCCGTGGCATCCTGCTGAATGCCCAGCCACTCTCTCTCTCTCGCGCACCGCGGCAATCTGTGTAATGAAACGGCATGACACGTCTGGCCGGAGCATCCCGCGGCGCGTCGCGTCATGCCATAGCATCCCACGGCACGTCGCGGCACTGTGGTATTGAAATAAAGTAACGTGAATTCTAAACTCGTGGCAATAAGATTCAAAATAACTTGATTAGTAATAAAATCCTTTGCCATGCCATGCCGTGCCATGCCGTCTATGAGCGCCGGCCCTAACCCGTGTATATAATTTAAATTAAATCAATGGTTTATTATGTTTACGCGAATATTACACATTGAAATGAAACTAATTTAAACATATTTTATCGAGGTTTTTTATTAATTTTGATCCCGACGTTTAGAAAGGTTTTCAGCCTTCGTGGTCGCGGGGTGGACTGAAGTGTAGACCGACCGTGCGACCACAGTACACATGATGTTAAAACCTGCCATAATGACCTATACACCTTGTGTGGATCACGTTCCAGTATCAGCCAGAGTATATCCGGTTCTCCCGGGGGCTTGTGGCGGGACTTGATGGTTGGTTGGGGCGGGTGTAGGAGTACATCCTTGTATCCTTGTGCCTGCATTGATCTGCTACAATCAGCCCGTGGTTTGACGACCAAGGTTTTAGAGGCTGTATATTAAGATATTGGCATAAAAATACAAATAAAATTATATAACACTAACAAACTAATCTAAGTGAAATAATTTAATTATAACGGGAATAACTTTATGTATAACATTATTATAAATGAACATTATCAAAATTAATATTACAGTAATTTTTACCTCGATAAAAACTTTACAACACCAGTAGCGCCATCTATTAATGAATAGCACACAAATTCCGAAACAACAATACAAAATATCTAGTGACGTGAAACATCGATATATACGTTATTAAATATATCATATAATTTATTACAGTAATATAAAACACTACATGTAAGCTACGCCTAATTTATTATGGAATATTATGGGCCTATAAAATATATAGATATATTGCTTAACGTGGTCCGACGGGATTTTTATGAAGGCTAGAAATTAAGGAATCTTGCGTGAGACTTGGGCGTTAACTTTAATTAGCATTGTCTTATTTTAAAATAGCATTAAAGCCAGCTACGAATAAAATTCGACCAAGCTTACAGGCTTCCTTTATAATATAATGCTTTTGTAATTTTTTTTTTTAATAGGTAGCATCTGTCTGGAAATATTAGTTGCTATTCTATTGTTATCCGTAAACTCCTAAACTAAAGTAAAGTATGTTTTGCTTCAATTAAATAAATAAATAATATACCCAACAGTAAGATGACCAACCAACAGTCACACACATAGTCCTGACCCCATAGTAAGATACGAGTCTTGTGTCGTGGGTATCAGAAACTACGAGAGACTTTCGGTCTCATAACACCCAGACCCCGAGACAAATATGTGTGTGTGAGTGTAGGGATCGAACCTCGGCCTCTCGCTTCACAGCCGGCTTCTCGCCCGCTGCGCCACGGAGGTTGTCAATTCAACGATAACCCTTTTACACGATTTCATAAAAATGAAATGTTTTAATCCTGTCAAAGTAAAATTTGTTCAGTCTCTTAAACAGTCCCTGTTCACACAATTAGTTGACTGAAGTAAACAAATTTTATTTAATTTTAGCTTATTTAGTTACAATAGAGTAGACACAATTATTATCCCAGATATGCAGCGCTAAAGTAAACATTCAAGTATATAATACCTTCAGCTTTTATTTTAATGTCCGACCACTCTATAAACAGTTCCAATTCGCTCAGTTTTTATCTATTTTTATCAAATAACATAGCCATTTAAGGTTTCATAAACCTCAAACGCCCAAGCCTCAAAGCAAAAGCATGGAACAAGCAAAGGACTACAGCAGTAGATTTAGTTGCTCAAACAAAAAACTATGGAGCCGCTGCTGCTAATGGCATATCTAATTCGTCATAAACCTTATTGTCATATCCCTGGTATATCGGGCCTTAAGACCCGTGTCTCGTATCATTCATTTACACCCACTTTTGAAACGCAAATAAACGACGTCACAATAAATAAAAATCATGAAATAAATAAAGAAGGTAGGAAGAATAAATAAATGTATTTGTTACTAATTTGAATTAAGACGAATCTTGTTTTTTCTCACACCTTATTCTTTTAAGTATAAACTATAAATCAATACAGGCGTTATGTAAATAAAGTACACACACTTAGAAAGGATGCGCTGATATTGGTTGTCGCACTAGTCCATACGTATTTTCATTATATTTTGTCTATGCGACCTGTGTAAATATGAATTGTTGGCATCGCTCGGCGCGTGTAACACGCGCGAACATTGTAATAACATTTACTACGCACTTCACTAGCAATGTATATTGTTTCGTGACGAATCTCACTATTGCCTATGGTGAGGTTATGATTATTTAATCGCACTGCATTTGCCACGCCAATACTCTTATAACATTCTTTATTTATTCCATATAAAAAATGATATTATTTGTATTTTATACATTATTAATAATATCAAAGTCTCCTAGTTGTTTGTAAGCTCCACTAAGGCTCACTATTTCTACTGCTGATGAAGGAATGGTCCAGGACAGTCCAAGGGTGAGGGGCGATTTGGTGTTTTGTTTTGGACCCTGGGTTCATGTCAAAATTGATGATTTTTACATATAATTTTCCTACTATAAAATTTAAGCTAAATGTCGCAAGCAGTTTGACCAGATGGGGCATTTTGAAAAGTTTCCGTGTTCGTTTTTGTTTGGTATAGTAAACTGTTCAGGTGAAAAAGTGCTTTAGTACTTAAATAATTATTTTAACATTGGTGGTGAGATCTCACTGCATTAATTGAAGTCATTTTTATTGCAATGATATTATGCATAACTAACATAAATTATTTAAGAACTGAAGTATTCCACTGTTCATCGTATTCTCTGGTTATCGATATCCCACGATCAAACAACTTGTAACAAAAATACTAATTACACCAATACTGAATGACTATTTAACATCGAATAAAGAAGAATTGAATACACCTAATAATTTATCCTAGACTAGCGACTAACAAATGCGCCCTACCAAATTAATTCTAATAAAATAAGGCAAACGGGTCTCACGGAGGGATCAAAAAATTATCTCGTTAACATCAGGCACTCAAAGTGAAACAATTTCTCGTTTAAATGAATACTTCACTGCTTCCTAATAGTGACGTAATACATAATTACAATTGCGTTTGAATAAAGGTCCTTAACATAGATCAACTTTGTGCTATCAATGTAGTTTTTGTCACACTTTACTATTTTTGGGCTAAATTTTAATTGGTAACTTCCTGTAATCTCTAAAACTTCGTAAGAGGCAACGATTCATGTAATGATTTCTTATGCTTACGCGGATATTACATGTTAAAATTAAACTAATTTAAACGGATTTTATCGCGCTTTTTTATTAATGTTTGATCCCGACGTTTCGAAAGCTTTTCAGGGTTCGTGATCACGGGGTGGACAGTCCGTTTAAATTAGTTTTATTTCAACGATTCATGTAATTTTGAAATTTTCGAAAATTACATTATATTTTATTATAATTCATGAACCAAACGAATTTACGAATACTGTTACGATTACAAGTTATATAAAATCACCATTTCGGTCTGTATACTTTTATTTTTACTGCACACTTTTTGATTTTTTTTATTTATCCCACTTATGTATTACATCACTTTTAAGAAGCAAGGACTTACAGGTCTAGGCTAAATCTAAAACAAAAATCTATGCAGGTCTAACCAACAAAGTCTACGTCTAGAAACAAGGAACGTTGTTTTTTGTTGTTTGGCATTCTTTTATCTGGATGGAGTCGATTTGTTTCTGTGATAGTCAAATCATCTTGTTAATCTCTCTTTTATTGATGATTATTTCCTTTTTAGATTTTGGTAATTGGGCCTCTTATTGTTTTTGATATTATTTATTTGAATTATTATTAATATTGGAGACAGAGAGATGTCATGTCCCATTGGAAGTATGTTTTAATAGAATTAATTATTTAAATGTCACTATTAGGTGTGTAACGATAGCGAATCTTCCATGACCGTCATTTTGTCTTTAATAGAATAAATAGCCCAATTACCACAATTGGGTCAGATCAGGAATATAATCCAGTTTTATGAGTATTAAACAATTTTCATGTTAATTCTATAGTTATACAGTATAACGAACTACCGGCTTTCTCAGCATACGTTGTTACAAGATGAATTCATATTATAAATGTTTACTTATTACAAAATGAACATGAAAATTGTTTGTTTCCATTTTGTATAGTCATATTTGATTTAGTTCATGTTTCATCAAAGCTATTCTATTTATTTAAAAGCAAAATAATTCCTACTTCCTAATTCGTTTTCAAAGCTCTGGACCCAATATTTTAATGTTTTTATATATCTATATTGATCGAAATTATCCAGAATAATTTTTAATTCTAATTTGTTACGCTCGCAATTTTTTATGTGTTCATTGCTCTGATAAATCTAATAACCTCCAAAACATAAGTGAAATCAAATTTAATTTTTATTAGAAATAAAAAAGTCTTTTTACATGGTACTGAACAATACATAGTTCACAGAAGCGTGAAGCATAGTTTCTTAAAAAAATATATAAACATTAAGTTATTTCGAAATGATTCGTATATTTAACACATAAAAAATTTGGCAAGCGGTACCTTATTTTCAAAAGAAATATTGTTTATTATAAGATAACGTTTAAATGTTTATTATATTGGAAGGTGTATAGAAGTTGTATTACAGGGAAAATATTATGAATGCCTTATTTTTAATAATAATGTAACATGCCATCACTATACTGTCTTCACAATGCTTATTATTATTCTTATTAACCATTATCATACGTAACTTTAATTGAAAATAAAATATTTCACTACTGGTAACACTAAAAAGGGTTGAAAATAATTTGTGCTTTGCGTAAATTAAATGCGGAAATAAAGTCTTATAAGTTGAAATTAATTTAAACGTAATACTCACAGCTTGTCTAAGTGTTTTATATTAATTCTATATAATTATGATAAACATTTACAATGGAGTACAAGGAATGGGATCACATTTTGACGTTCAATTCTACAATAATTTGGAAAAGCATCGTCCTAGAAAAATCACTACATACTTTAAAATACCCATGTTGAATGAAAATGTTTAAAAGACTCCTTGGTGTAGTTACTTTGTAGTTCGATATATAGATGGCGTTGTCATTGACTGGAATAGTTTTTGAACACAGTTGCAAGTTCTTCTTCTTTTTAATTGATGGCTTCGCATTATTAGGCATTTCGCCAATGACAAATATAATTTATTCTCAAGTCTTCATAAGAACGATGAAATATCGGTGTCGACATCTTCAAGGTCTTGTTAGAGTTTTGGTGTGAATTCCTTCTAGTACAGTGCTTAATTCACTTATTTCAATGTTTCCATACATTGGTCATCACCGTCAATGTTTATTGCACAAATCCACACCACATTTATACAACAAACACAACTTTAAACTAGTTTTTGAAACAAATTAAAATAAGCGATGAACCGCACTGTCGGAATTCCCACCAAAACCTAGTTGCAAGTCGCGCCTCTGGGTGCTAGAGGAAGTTTTTTAAGGAGATGATTGTTTTTGGGCCTGGTCTATGTTCTTGTCTTGAATAATGAGATTTTATTTAAATAAGAGAGGTTAAAATTACGATTAAGATAAGAAAGAAAATAAATTAATTATTAAAAAAAAATTGGTGTGTGTCGTGGGACACCAGGTAGGAACGAAGTTCCTTCGGCTAATGTAGAATCGACACAAATTGCAAAAAAAGTCGTGCTCAATTTTATGTAGGTTTTCTTGATTTTTCTCTTAAATTTTGCTGATTAGTTTTTATTAAAGTACAAGAAAGTATTTAGGAAATTCAGTATTTTAGGAAACAATAAATTACTTAAAATAAAAAAACATCGTAATTCAAATTATCAACTAAAAAAATAGAAATAAAAAAAAGACGTGTGGCACTCGGAGACTGCCGCGGTAAAGCTATTGTGTAGCATTTTTTATCAACTTATGTAATTATAAATAATAACGAGCTAGCGTAATCTTTTAAAAATCGAAGGAGATATAAAAATACTTCAATAACTGGCTGAATGAATTTCATTTTAAAAAAGGAACTAACGCTAGCTGGTTATGCGACTGTCGCCCCTGCGCACGTCTCATTTAACGCTTTTATTCCACGCATTTTTCTTACGGTTTTACTATCACATTTTTTTCAGTTCGGTCACGCAACGAAATCCCTATCCCCTCCAAGCCTGCCGTAAGGAACTTCGTTCCAATTAAATAGTCGTATCATCGTATGTGCCTACTGTCAAAATGTCATTTCGCTGATAACGGCCGCCATATTTTTGATTGTTGTGTTCATTACAAATAAGAGGAGATATAACATGTTTAACACCACCTTAAATGCTTATCTGGGATTTTATTATTTGGGCTTAAGCTTATTAAATACATAAATCGATTTAAGTATCGATAATTTAAAATTTCGAATTGCTTTAAATTGCTTATTAACACCACCTTTTAACATCGTTGGAACTACATTGTAACTACACCAATAATTTTCATGTAAAATCGTGCATTCAGTCCTAAATCATTTATTTTAAATAGGTATCAAAAACACACTTGTTGTGTGTGTATTATTTTTGGTAAACATTTATCGCCGAACCGTTGTCTTCCCGTATTAAGCGTTAATGATACAGTATTTACCATCCTTTAATTCCACGAATCCAAATTGTTTTATTAATAGTAATATTTGAAAAATTTTGATATTATTGAAAAATTGTAATATTGAAAAAGATGTCGTTTATATTACGACTAGTGGTGCCATCTATTATTTGAATCTCGCAAGAATAAAGTTTTGGTATATTCGATATTACAAAGGTAGGATGCAAGCCATCTAAGGATTAGATAAAACATCTATTGCTATTTGGAGTTAGACAATTTGGAATACGCTAGGGTTTTAGGGACGGGCTGGGTTTACTAATATATTACATATATTTCTTACTGACCGATGAACTGAATGGGACATTTTTAATCTGTTTTCAATAATGCAGCAGTCACTTAATTGTTTTTTAAATTCAGGATTCAGACCAAGATTTAACAAATAAATAACAATTTAAAAAAAAATATCATTGGGTCAGCAGAGACCATCCTACTATTAGAACTTTGAATCCCGCAAGCTATGATTGACAGTCAAGCATGCCTTTTAAACACTAACCGATCATCGCCTCTCTGCGATAACTTACCCGACATTTAAACGCTGTAACTAAAAAACATATTAGTTTTAATTTAATTAAATATTGGTACCTGATTAGATTATCAATGCTACAATTCAGTCCATCAGTCGTATAACCCTTGTCACTGTGGATTTACGCATAATCTGCGGCGCAGTCGAAGAATGGGAAGCACGCAACCGGCTCGGCGACCGAATGCTAGAGCACGTGAAGATTCTCGCACGACTTGGATTTAGAGTCCCGTGCCCACACGCGACCTAGAAGACCTCGCACCTGTAAGGATAAGACGCCGTGTTAAACTCCACACTATTAAAATGTCTTCAGACAGAGACGTGTATAGGAGCTGGTGGTAGGATATTCATATCCAACGGGATAGCGACCACCGTACACATGATGTTAAAACCATAGTGATCCACAGGCATTGTGTGGATCGGGTTCCAGGATCAGCCAGTATATATCCGGTTCTTCCGAGGGACTTGCGACATCACTTGATGGTTGATTGGGGCGGATATAAGGGTATATCCTTGTATTACTGTGCCTGCATCGGTCATCCGCTTGTCCTGTCGCAGGCCCCTCGATTTGCTTCTTCCCTCTCCGAAGAGCGAAAAAGTATTTATACAGGCCGGCTTGACTCTGGTGACCACCGATAAACTTATTGTTTGTTGGTGGTCGCTAGTTTTTTGAACTGTACTACGCTTAACATCAGGTGTAGTGCAGTCACTTTGCCGTGCTCGGATAAAAAAAAGACAAATAAATAGTTTATTTTTCTTGACCCTTGGGATGAACTAGGGTCCCTGCTAACGGAGTACTGGCGATCCCTGCAGTATCTCATCCCAGGGCCAAAGGGGAAGGGATGGAATAAACAATTCACATCCAAACTTTACTACTTTATACTATAATACTAGTATAAAGTAATACTCTTATAAATGTCGCGAAAGTTTCTCATTTCAATGTTTCCAATGATTTTAGATGTCCCTAAACTTTCAAATAATGAAAACTATATATAACCCATACTGGTATAGATATTTCAATTAAAATTGAACAATCAAAACTCAAACAACTTGTTTGGACTTATGCGAACCTAGTTACGAAACAATTTTCAATTCAATCATAATAATACGCATTATTAAGCGTCTATAATAGTTTCACATTCTGCATGTAAATTGGATTTCAATTGTTTGTATATTGGAATTATTGACCTACTTAGCAGAATACATACAAGGAGTTAATTAAATTGTTTACAACGTTGCTAATGGTAATATGTTTGTGTGTTAATGAAGGTGGTTAGAAGATTTCATATTGCACTCACCGATATCAATTAACTTTAATTGTTGATTATCGATGTGTGATTCTATTATTGTTCAGAGAGGTCAATTAAGATTATTCCTGCACTCAGTAACGGAGATAAAACCTTAATTAGTTTTAAGCGTACACAAAAAGTATACTAAATGTTTTACTGTCAGTTAAAGTTAATTAAAGGCTTTGAGCGTGGTTACATGAGTCTCGTAGCCAAGGAAAAAGCATTATTTTCTTGATTTTTCAGAAATATATTTACAAGGCTATAGTGGTGTAAAATACACCGGATTGAATTATTTGGCACATAACTTTGCCAAACATTCAAATTTAATTTTTTGAGAAATCTCTTCTTTCACTTTGCTTATACTTATCTACTAATCGGAAAAAAATAGTTTTTAATTTCAGATGAAGCTATAATGAGTTATCCTGCCTATCAAGAGTCCATTTTTAGGGGTCTCCGGAAACCAGGCCCCTCCGACAGATTTTTTCGATTTTTTTAATGACAATTTTTTTAAACATTGTTGAGAAATTGTTCTTTTATGTGCTCCGAATGACATAATTAACATATTACATTTAAAAAAAAAATGGAGAAAATATGCTTTTTTCCTTGGCTACGAGATCCCCGTATCCCCTTAAGTGGCAGTTATCGGCTCAAAAATAATTAAACTTAATCGTTCTTTATACTATTCCGGCTAGTATATAAGCTGAATCATAAAAATTACGTAAGATTACTAAGAAATTTTAAATAATCTGCTGATCCAATCACTATACATAAAATATACTGTGCATGGCTTAACTTCATTAAAGAACTTACTATTTAAGCAAATTGCTACAAAAAAAAAAAAATTCTAACTTATTGAAATAAAACTAATTTAAACGGATTTTACAGCGGTTTTTTTATTTTATTATGGTCCCGACGCGACGTTTCGAAAGCTTTTCAGCCTTCGTGGTCACGGGATGGACTGAGGTAACCTACACCTGTCCAGAAAAGTTTATGTTACAGTGCCTACCTCCAGTTTACATTTTGTAAACGCTTGTAAAAACTTTCGAAACGACGGGACCAAAATTAAATAATAAATCGCGAAAAATTCGTTCAAATTAGTTTTATTTCAATGTGTAACATTCGCGTAAACATAAGAAATTCTAACATAGAAAGAAAGAAAAGAAAGAAAAGAAAAGAAAAGAAAAGAAAAGAAAAGAAAAGAAAAGAAAAGAAAAGAAAAGAAAAGAAAGAAAAATGTATTATTGTACTAGACACAAAATAGTTATCGTTTACACATGTACACATACTTTAACACTGGCGGAGAGTCGGGTCCTCTTCCGCGGCGTGCTGGCGGCGGAGGCGGCGGCGGAGGCGGAGGCGGGCGCGGAGGCGGGCGGCGACGTCTCCAGCGGGGAGCGCGCGCGGCTGCGGTTCTTGCGGGACCCGCTGCGTTTTCTGCAAATTTCAGATGAGCTAACGAGGGTTACTGGTGGGAGGATACTTGTATCCGACCGGATAGCGACCACCGTACACTGGTGCTAAAACCTGCCATAGTGGCCCACCTTGTGTGGGTCGCGTTCCAGGGTCAGCCAGTGTATATCCGGTTCCCCTCCCTGATCCTAACCCTTTTTATATCCCTTTTCCTTCCCCTTCCCCTTGGCCCTTTGGCAGGCCGGCATGATCTTGCCGACCTACGCGATAGGTAGATTGTTTATCGTTGGTCGACACTATTCTTGGATTGCCATTGACAGCCTCCGTGGCGCAGCGGGCGAGTAGCCGGTTGTGAAACGAGAGGCCGCGGGTTCGATCCCCGCACCGAGACAAACATTTGTGTGATCCACAGATATTTGTCTCGGGGTCTGGGTGTTGTGAGACCGAAAGTCTCTCGTAGTTCCTGATACCCACGACAAGTCTCGTATCTTAGTGTGGGGTCAGGACTATGTATGTGACTGTTGGGTGTATTTATTTATTTATTTATTATTTATTATTTATTGCGCTACACTTACCATCAGGAGTAGCGTAGTCACTGCTGAGCCAGGATAAAAAAAACTCCACTAACCTGACGCGCTCTGCGTGCTGCTGCTTGAGCCGTATCTGGGTGAGCAGCCCCACCAGCAGCTCGTCCACGTTGTGGTTGATGCCCACCGACGTCTCAATGAATTTGCACTCGTACGACGTTGCTAGGCTCTTGCCCTCTGGAAACAAATATATTTTTTGACTTTTGTAGTTTGCTGGTGGTAAGATATTCATATCCACCCGGATAGCGACCGCCGTACACATGGTGTTAAAACCTGCCTTAGTGGCCAATACATCTTGTGTGGATCGCGTTTCAAGATCTGCTAGTGTATATCCGATTCTTCCGAGGGGCTTGTGACATGACTGGATGGTTGGTTGGGGCGGGTATAGACGTACATCCTTGTTTCCCTGTGCTTACATTGGTCGCCCGCCTGTCCTGCCGCAGGCTCCTCGATTTGCTTCTTTCCTCTTTGGAGTGTAAAGAAGCATTTATACAGGCTGGCAGGAGTGTGGTGACCACCATGAATTAATTAATGTTTGTCGGTGGTCACTGGGTTCTTTGGACTGCACTGCGCTTGCCATCGGGTGTGGTGCAATCGCTTTCGTCGTGATCGGATTAAAGAACCTTTACTGTTAATGTGACTTGATTCTAACTCTTTTACCACTTGTCCCACTCGCAGTGGGGTCGGCGCAACATGCTTTTTAACAATTGAAATTTTTACGACCGGCCGCCTTGCCTAACTTCAAACCCCCTAGGGAGAAGAGTTGGTTCTAACTACCGATAAAATATTTATGTTGCCATGACTGCAATGACTGTATACGACATGGCACTGCGCTGCGCTCGTCATCCCGAGACATAAAATGTTAAGTCTCATAAATCCCAGTAATTTCGCTGGCTTCAATGTCCTTCAAACGGAAAGACAACAGTGCTTACACACTGTTGCTTGGCGGCAGAAATAGACGGCGCGGTGGTACCAACCCAGACGGCCTCTCGCATACGAGGGACCTACCACCTTGTACACCACATACTTTATAATTAACAGAATACTTAATATTAGAACATGAAAATTTTATTACAATATTTTAATCCCTTGAGCAAATATTTAATGGCAGTAATAAAATATACTTGTTAAACACTAATTTAAAAAGTAATGGCTTATTAAAAATTATAGCTAACTTTGTAAATTAAGTTGAAATGTACTCAGCAAGTTAAACTGAAAAGAAAAATCTTGAACTCATTTTACATTTTAAAATGTCATTGAAATATTAAAATTCAGTTTCGTAGACAGCTCAGTGGCGCAGTGGGTAATAAACCGTATACGAAACGATATGCCGTGGGTTGGATCTTTGAGACAAATATTTGTGTGATCCAAAAATATTTGTTTTGGATGTGCTCATGAGACGGAGTCTCTCGTAATTGCTGATATCCCGATAGGCTATAAAGCCGATAGGCTCCCGGATCCTAAAGGGAGGTTGTCGCCAGGGAGTGGTAGAGCAGGCAGAAAACGCCAGGCAGCAGGTACTTTTTACGTACAGGCCGGGAGCAAACCGTCTGATAGTCCTGACACAATAAAAGAAAGAAAGAAAACATTTATTGCTGGCACTATACATATAACAAACAATGACAGTATTTGTCTCCTAATACAGGCATTACATGCTTAAAAGGCTTACATTTTAGATAACGAAAATAAAGAAATTATTATTAATATTATTATTATTATCTATATATAAAAAATGGTCTCCAAGCATCAAAGTGGTGGAACTACCATGGTGGCTACGCTGGGCAGAATTGGCAAATTTGAAAGGTGCTTACTGGAAAATAGCCAGGATGCCCCAAATGCCTGTCTGAGCCATCCAGCCAGTCCGCCAGTCCGAAGCGAAAGTGGGAGTGCCATCCAAACTGGGATAAAGTGTGATATGGTTCTACTAAGGTGAGCCTTTCATCCGTCAGTGCAACTCGCAGACATCCCCAATAGAAATACAATACAAATCTCATATCCAAATCCTAGCCATGGTCTAATTGTGTATCGAATCTCAGCAGTTAAGGTGTGAATGATACATCATCATCATCATCAGCCACAAGACGTCCACTGCTGAACATAGGCCTCCCCAAAGATTTCCAGACGGACCTGTTGGAAGCGGCTTGCATCCAGCGACTTCCTGCGACCTTTATCAGGTCCTCTGTCCACCTTGTAGGTGGACGTCCAACGCTGCGCTTGCCAGTACGTGAC
This sequence comes from Amorpha juglandis, assembly GCA_949126905.1. Classification (NCBI taxonomy): domain Eukaryota; kingdom Metazoa; phylum Arthropoda; class Insecta; order Lepidoptera; family Sphingidae; genus Amorpha; species Amorpha juglandis. The sequence goes on from OX421388.1 coordinate 11,743,537, forward strand.
CTCCATTCCAGAACCTTTCTGTCCCATCGGTTATAATTGAATGATACACCAACATCAAAATCCAGAAACTCACAAACATCCAAACTTGAAAGTTACTGAGTAGTAACTTAAGTTAGAATTGGATAGTACGAAGAAGAGTCTCGCACCAGTAAAATAATAACTATTGAGTTCAAATATTTATTCGCTGCAACGCAGCTTAAAACTGCTTGTTATCCAGATTTATAGCTACACGAATGCTCCCCAGTAATTCCATTGTATGCCACATGTAAAACTTCGTGTAGCAAAGCAAAAAGCAACGTTAATTAAAATCAGCGACTGATTGGAAAAATAAAACGAAAAACACATGCTGTTGGCACATATGGCGCTCGTTTCGGGTTCGGTGAAATATAAAATCACGTTTACTATCCTGAATAAAAAATATTTGTGGGTCGAGAAATATATTGCGAGGAATTTTCAGCAATTCGTTTTGATTGTTGATAGTAGGAGGGCAAGTTGCGTAGGTTTTTACTAATCTTTATTTGTAGCTGATGCCGGCAAACGAGTAAGTGAGTCACCTGGTAGTAAATGATCGATATGGCTCATGAAGAATCATGATACGTCGGTCTATCACTTATAAAATATGAATCTTGGTATTTTTAGTGTTAGCTACTTATTCCGGAGTTTACCGAACTCCTCTGTGGAATCCAGGGTTTAATATTATTAAAAAAATTGGGAAGCTCTTTAGAGTCTTTATAAAAAAATACTGGCCTGTATTATATTGTGTCGCTCCTCGCTCAGGCCTCTCTATTTAAAGGGTTTTCTTTAACCCTTTGGGATGAACTAACGGGTCCCTGCTAATGGGATAATGGCGACCCCTGCAGTATCTCATCCCAGGGCTAAGGGGGAAGGGAAGGATTTAGGGATCTCAAAGGTATAGGAAAAGGGTGTAAGCCCCTCGGGAGAACTGGATATATAGTGTCTGACCCTGGAACGCGACCCATACATGATAGGTCGCTATGGCAGGTCTTAACACCATGTGTACGGTGGTCGCTATCCGGGTGGATACTAATAACCTACCCATTAAAAGGGTTAGGTTAGGCCTTGTCCAACACGTAGGTTGGTAGATCACTCGTTTTTTTATAACTGTACCGACCTTTACATCAGTTCCAATGTTCTACAAAAAATCTTACACAACTTTTCTAATAACATGAAACTTTTCTCATACACAAATAATCCAATAAAGTAGATCCTACTCGCAACAGGCAGTAAAACAAAACTTCGTCAATTTTAATTCAGAAAGAATTCACGATAAGGACTCCGGAAGAATACCGCGGGTATTAAAAAGTGTAAATTAAACATTTCAAACGAGCAGCTATAAAACGAAGGTTTGGTGCTTGCTGAAGTTTATTGCGTTCGCAATTCATCATGCGGTTCGTGGAAAGTGTCTTCGGAATTTTGTCGGGATTTACATTTGCTTTTACATCTGTACTTATTTATTCCAATTATTATATTCCTTGTGAGGAAAGGAAAATTGAGGCGAGAGACTTTTCGCTGGCTTTTGAATGGTATAGCCACGCCGTAGACAGTTATGACTTATTTTTTTTATACATTTGATTAAATGACGACACGAGCAAGGCGCTCGTCTGTAAGCGCCACGCCTGCCCATATACAGAAGCAACACCACACAGAATTTTAAATACAAAACACTACATGGCACTGAACTGCATTCGTCACCCCGATACATAAGATGTTAAGTCTCATAATGCCCAGTAATTTCACTGGCTTCAATGCCTTTCAAACAGAAACACAACAGTGCTTACACACTGTTGCTTGGCTGCAGAAATAGTCGTCGCGGTGGTACCAACCCAGACGGCCTCTCGCATACGACGGACCTACCACCTTGTAGAGAGAAACAAAGAAAATTGACAGGCGAGATACTTTTCGGTGACTTTTGAGTTATAGAACCATGCTGTAGACAGTTTTGTCTACAGCCTGAATGGGCCGGCTAGAACGGGTGCTTACCACTGTCTCACAGAAAACTGACGTAAAGTAGCGGCTTGCTGCTGCGTTTTGTACGGTGAGTGAGATATCAGGAGGCCTAGATCTCCCTCATCCTAATGCCTTAATTATCTCTTTCTTTTAAGGTCGGCAACGAGCCCATGATTCCTCTGGTACTATGGGAGTACATTGGCAGTGGAGATCACTTACCCTCAAACTTGTTTGGCTATTATTTAAAACCAGACCCTACAAAGAACCTCCAAAACAAGTTGAAGTGAAATACTCGGAGATGACAAGTAACGACCGACGGCGAAGATATTAACTTTTTAATGCTTTCTAATCGAATTTTGACGATTGTGCCGCCGGGTATATCTTGGGGACGCAAATAAAATCGTTTGGTATTTTCGGAATGATTTGTTTTCACAAGATTGTGATCAATATTAACTAGGGATAAAGAAGTATCATTACCTCTGTTACAGGGTGCTATTTTTTATTATTTGAGCACGGCAAAGTGACTACACTACAGTCTACACCCGATGGCAAGAGCAATGCAGTCCAAAAAAACTAGCAGCCGCCCATAAACATGAATGACTTTAAGGGTGGTCACCAGAATCATGCCTGTATAAATCGGAAACACTCTGAAGAGAAAACAAGCAAGTCAAGGAGCCTGCAAAATGACAGGTGGATGAGCAATGCAGGCACAGCGATAGAAAGATGTACCCCATCCGCCCCCCAACCAACCATTAAGTCATGTCGCAAGCCTCTCGGGAGAGCAGGATATACACTGGCTGATCCTGGAACGCGATCCATACAGGGTTTGTGGGTTAACTATTTCAGCCGCGAAGCAGCAGTGCGTAAGTACTGGTGTGTTTCGGTTTGAGGGACATTGAAGCCAGTGATATAACTGGGCATTATGAGACTTAACAACTTATGTCTCGGGGTGACGAGCGGATTTCAGTGCCATGCAGTGATTTGTAATTCAAAGTTCTGTGTTGCTTCTGTATATGGGCAGGCGTCGGCTTACTATCAAACGAGCGACTTGCCAGTCTCGAATAATGAAATTAAATAAAAACCTAATTATATACACAGTACAATAAACTCTAATATTAAGCGTTTAAAATTAATTGCATTACCACTGTCCCACTACGCATAACAAAACAATTTCATTCAAAAATATTTTTAATTCAATACAAAACATTTAAACGCCCAACGATAGCTTTATTAAACAAAACAAGAGATAAAACTCGTCGCAATCGAAGAAAAACAAACAACAATTAAGAACAGGAGCTGTTCATTAGGCTCGGGAGTATCTGATAGCAGACTCGTGACGGTCGTGGCCGGTGTAATTCGATACGACGGATTGTTGACTGACTCAGGATATATATTTTTTTGTATAGCATAGGCCACTGACGATTATACTCAAGGTATTTTTTTTTAGTATAGACCGACAAATGAGGAAGTGGGTCACCTGATGAAGTGATCTCCACTGCCCATGTACGCCTACAATACTAGAAGAATCATAGGCGCGTTGCCGATGTTTGAAGGGAAGGTATAATTAATGGATTGCGAAGGGGAGACAGATTTGGGCCAGCGGATGTCTCACTCACCGTACGAAACGCAGCAGCAAGCCGCTACTTTACGTCGGTTTTCTGTGAGATAATGGTGACCCGGTCGAGCCGGCCCATTCTTGTAGACACAACTGTCTACAGCGTGGCTTTACAACTCAGTATACTAGAAAACATGTGGTTTTGTTTAATTTCTCTTTTTTATGCAAGATGCTTTTCTTTTTTGCTGATGGTACCTGATATTTTTATAACCATCTGGATAGCGACTACCGTAGACAGTGTGAAAACCCGCTATAGTGGCTTCTTCAGGCACGTAACATGCCAGTATATCCCATAACTTCAAGTCGAAACAATTCCACCGATCATCGAGGGACGCGACGTGTCTTGACTGTCGACATTACATATATTTTATCCGAGTACGGCAAAGTGACTGCACTACACCTGATTGTAAGCGTAGTGCAGTCCAAAAAACCAGCGACCACCGACTAACAATGAGTTTATCAGTGGTAACCAGAGTCATGCCGGCCTGTATAAATGCTTCCCTCTTCGGTGAGGGAAGAAGCAAATCGAGGGGCCTGCGACAGGACAGGCGGATGACCGATGCAAGCACAAGCACAAGGATAACCATATACCCGTCCCAATGAACCATCAAGTCATATCACAAGGCCCTCGGGAGAACCGGATATACACTAGCTGATCCTGAAACGCGATCCACACAAGGCGCGTGGATCACTATAGTAGGTTTTAACACCATGTGTACGGGGTCGCTATCCGGGCGGATATGAATATCCTACCACCAGCTTTGGACTGCTTTCGAAACATCGGGACCACAATAAAAATAAATAACCGCGATAAAATCCGTTTTTTTTATCCTGGCTCGGCAAAGTGACTACGGTACACCTGATGGTAACTGTAGCGCAATCCAAGAATAGTGTCGACCAACGACAAGTTTAGTTTTATTTCAATGAGTAACATTCGCGTAAACGTAAGAAATCATTATATAAAAAAATCTAGTTAATAATACGTACCATCAGTAGGCACGACCCTCGACCTTGCCAGATCGGCCTTGTTCCCGACGAGTATGACGGCTCTTCTGGCGGTGTGTCCCGCCGCCCACAACACTTGCAATCTTCTCTCTGCTTCCACAAAGCTGGTGCGGTCTGCTGTGGAGTACACCACGCAGTACCCGTGGGCGCAGCCGTCGGACTGGTGGATCAGGGTTGAGTTTCATTATAGTAATCAATAAATACACCACGGTGGTTTGGCCATGTTTTGAGGAAACCACAGGAGTACGTCGGTGCCTGAGCCAGATCGTACCAGGGGTACGATCCCGTGGACGGCCCAACAAGCGTTGGCTTGACGTATTGGAGGGAGACATGAGAGCCAATGGTCTCACTATAGAGGATGCTCAAGATCGGGTGAAGTGGAGGCGTTTAAGTAGGAAGGCGGAACCTGGCACTAAGCCGGGATAACGCAAGGCAGAAAGAAGAAGTCAATAAATACACCCAACAGTCACACATATAGCCCTGACGCCACTGTAAGATACGAGTCTTGTAAGGTGTCAGTAATTACGAGAATTTACGGTATCAACACCCAGACCCGAAACAAATATTTGTGAATTACACAAACATTCGTTTCGATGCGGGGATCGAACCCGCGGACTCTCGTTTCGCAGCCGCGATGCTTCGAAGGCTGACATATAATGTATTAATACAGCTTCTTATACATTTTTTTGGAATAATTAATCTGTGCTACATTAATATGTAGCATTATTGACTCCGAGTTTTGCATTAGTACGCTTTATATGGCGGGCTTAAGTTTCAAAAATAGCAATTAAAAAGCAAAATATTGTTTTTCGTTTATAGTGTTTTATTACATATGAGTAAAATTAAATTAATAATAAGTGGCAGCTTGGTCGTGCCCCTGGCATTGCAGATGTCTATGAGCGGCGGTAAATGCTTACCATTAGACGAGTTACTTGCTCGTGTGACTGTCAAGGTAATAAGAAAATACTTACCACCACGTGATCAGGTGGTGGTGCCACATTAGGTAGCATCATTGACCCCGAGTTTTGCATTAGTACGGTTTACATTGCGGGCTTAAGTTTCCAAAATAACAAGTAAAAAGCAAAATATTAGCGTTTTCCGTTTATATTACTGTAGTGTTTCGACAGTTTCAGCTTCGGAAGCGATCTTCTTACAACATGTATATGAGTACAGTTAAATTAATAATAAGTGGCAGCTTGGTCGTGCCCCTGGCATTGCAGATGTCTATGGGCAGCGGTAAATGCTTATCATTAGACGGGCCGCTTGCTCGTGACTATCAAGGCAATAAAAAAATACTCACAACCACGTGATCAGGAGGTGAGTCGAGGAACGTGATCTCCGATTCCTCGCCAGCCAGCAGTACACACACCGACCTCTCGCCGGATTCGTCATCTAAACACAAATACACCTAACAATTACACACATAGTATTAACACAATAAAATGTATTAAAAATAAATAATTTTTATTATTTTTTATCTTTTTCTTTACAAATAATATTCGTTTTGTTTTGTTAGTAATTTTCTGTAACATTGTAGCTGTTAAACTCTCTGTAACATAGCTTTATTCTTGTGCATGGCGTGGTCGCCTATAATTGTGACAACATTTAAATTAAGAATATTATTAATTAATACACTAATTACAAATTTTATTGTATGTCATGTTGGTGATCCTTAAATAAATAAATTAATTAATGGTAAAGACACTTCGTAGACAGATTTTTCTTCTCCCCTCAAGCTTTTTCAATTTCGTTTTTTTTCATAGTAAGGTTATATTCTGAAAATATTTTTATTTAATATGGATGCAGATAGTTACAGCCACGCTGTAGACAATTTTGTCTACAGCATGAATGGGCCGGCTCGATCGGGTCGTTACTACCGTGTCACAGAAATCCGATGTAAAGTAGCGGCTTACTGCTGCGTTCGTACGGTGAATGAAATATCCGGAGGCCCAAATCCCACTGTCCTTCCCAATTCCTTTTTGGTTGGTAAAATTAGCAACGCGCCCATGATTCTTTTGGAAATGTAGGCGTACATAGGTAGAGGCCACTTACCATCAGGTGACTCACTTGCTCATATGAAACAAAAAATGCATTAAGCGCCTGTTTCACCCCCTCCAAGTAAATGCTTCTTACCAAATAAAAACATGTTCCAATACGAGAGTCACACTCTGATAAATAAGAGAAAGATGTCTACTATGAGTTTTAAAAATCAGCTGTCTTATAAGTCAATTGGTGGTTAAATCTTGAACATTGTAAATGAGGCCATAAGTATTTTTAGAATATCTCTCCATTTCTGGCGACGGGTATTAAATAAACCCTCCAAACATAAACCCCTTTAACTTTTGTGGTTTTAAGTTACATATAATATAATTTATAACTTATGTGTTCCACTTCGCATTTGGCCCAATTTGTTTTTATTAATCTAATTAAGATGGCTACATACTTATTCTAAATAAAATAATGTTAAAATTCAATACATTTACATTATTTAAAAATGGAAACATTCGCTTACATTATAACATCTGATTAGAATTAACTCGTTATAATTCGTGGCATGATTAATAGATGGCGTGACAAGAGCTAATAAAAATATTATTTTATGCTTTACCCTTTTTAAATAACTTAACTATGTTCTAACTATTTGTTTGTTTTTAACCCCGACAAGGGGAGGTTTTATAAGTTTATTCCCTTTGCCTGTCCGTATCATAATGTCTAAAAGAATAGTATGATTCGAATGCAGTTTTTTTGTTCGAGAGATGGTTTTAGACCTCATAGTCCGGGTTTGCATAACGACATGTACCTTAGATCATTTTTTAGAAATTGGGAAAATTTTAAAGTTAATAAAAAAGAAAAAAAAAAATTTAAATAAAAATATCCTGACTATTGACACAGCAGATCATGGTCAGGTAAGATATTATTATTATTATATACCTATACAGGTATATAATAATAATCCTAGCCCTATACTCGTCCCACTGCTGGGTACGGACCTCCTCTACGGAATGAGAGGGGTTAAGCTTTAGTCCACCTAGACTTCCTCACGATGATCTTATAGCTATTAAAAATTTGTGTGTGTCGTGGGACACCAGGTAGGAACGAAGTTCCTTCGGCTAATGTACAATCGACACAAATTGCAAAAAATTCAAATTATCAACTAAAATAACAAAATATGTCTCTTTATTTTTGTTTGACAACATAAAATTACATAGAAATAGAATAGAAAAATAGAAATAAAAAAAAGACGTGTGGCGCTCGGAGACTGCCGCGGTAAAGCTATTGTATAGCATTTTTTATCAACTTATGTAATTATAAATAATAACGAGCTAGCGTAATCTTTTAAAAATCGAAGGAGTATTTTTATATACTTCAATTATAACTGGCTGAATGAATTTCATTTTAAATATGTCTCTTTATTTTTGTTTGACAACATAAAATTACATAGAAATGACTGACATTAAAATTGACACATTGACTGTCGCGCCTGCGCACGTCTCATTTAACGCTTTTATTCCACGCATTTTTTCCACGCATTTTTCTTACGGTTTTACTATCACATTTTTTTCAGTTCGGTCACGCAGCGAAATCCCTATCCCCTCCAAGCCTGCCGTAAGGAACTTCGTTCCAATAATTAACAATGAATACACACATAACTTAGAAAAGTCAGAGGTACATGATCTTGGGGCTGGTTTCGAACCTGCGACTTTTCGTCTCGACAGTCTGTACCACTCCTCGCTGAGCTATCGCTAAGTAAGCATCGGTACATGTAATAATATGTTTGAAAAAAATTAGTTTTACGATTTAAAAGTTAAAGATGTTTTTATAATTTGCGTCAGGATTTTATGTAAACATCTACTTATTTACTGTAGGTCAAATTAGATTAGGATGTTTATTAAACTCATATTTTATGCTTTGTTTAGGTTTTAATAGAGTTGGTTGGTTTACCTTTAAATTCAGGATGGACAATTAGAACACGGATGTAAGTTAAGAGGATTTATTCGCGACTAAATTCTTATTCTACACAATACTATCATAATAATATATATTAAGTATCAATATTATGTCTATCAAAAGAAATACTACCCTGTTACTAACATAAGTTTAACTTTAAGTAAAAATCGTTACTAACATACTAACATTTCTATGGACTCTGTCTGAAAATAAAATGTATATTATTATTATAATATGTTACATTCGTCACTCACACATACCTCACGCTACCGCGAACTTAACACAAAATTATATGTGTCCCATTTTGTTACATACCTATACTGGTGTCGTAAGCGTGAAGATATTCCGAGGTCATGAACTGTCCAACGAGGCTGGACTTGCCGACGCCGGGCCCGCCCAACACCAGCACTCGGTACGAACTGAGGCCAGCTGAAGAATCCCTGTTTACAATAATTATAAAGTAGAATTATAAGAACATAAAAGGCATAATTAAAAATTTTTGAAAAAAACCCACGACGGTTGAAATGTTATTGAAAAAGGATAAAATAATTTAAAAAAACCCCGACGTAAATAATGAATGTTACGAGAGATAATTTACGTAAAGTTCGTCTGGGGCTACCATTAAATGAACAAGTTTTGTAGTTTTTATAGTTTACTTATTAATATTTTTATTTTATAACTAGATGACCCGGTGAACTTCGTATCACCTACATAATATATTTGTGTAAAATGTGGTCAAAACTTAATACAAATGTTTTATTTACATTAAATGCAATTAAGTGAGGTACTGCGCCATTGCACGTGAGGTAGCCCGTCGCACATTTAATTGACTTCGACGACCTAAGTCAGGTCGTCTCCCACCTCCTTCCGGTTGGACAGTCCTGTCCCCGTCCCGTCCCCGTCCTGTCCCCGTCCTGTCCGCGTCCCGTCCCCGTCCTGTCCCCGTCCCGTCCCGTCCCCGTCCCGTCCCCGTCTTGTCCTGTCCTTGTCCTGTCCTGTCTCACTGTCCTGTCTCACTGTCCTGTCTCACTGTCATGTCTCTCTGTCCTGTCTCACTGTCCTGTCTCACTGTCCTGTCTCACTGTCCTGTCTCACTGTCCTGTCTCACTGTCCTGTCTCACTGTCCTGTCTCACTGTCCTGTCTCACTATCCTGTCTCACTGGCCTGTCTCACTGTCCTGTCCTGTCTCTCTGTCATGTCTCTCTGTCCTGTCTCACTGTCCTGTCTCACTGTCCTGTCTCACTGTCCTGTCTCTCTGTCATGTCTCTCTGTCCTGTCTCACTGTCCTGTCTCACTGGCCTGTCTCACTGTCCTGTCTCACTGTCCTGTCTCACTGTCCTGTCTCACTATCCTGTCTCACTGGCCTGTCTCACTGGCCTGTCTCACTGTCCTGTCTCACTGTCCTGTCTCACTGTCCTGTCTCACTGTCCTGTCTCTCTGTCATATCTCTCTGTCCTGTCTCACTGCCCTGTCTCACTGTCCTGTCTCACTGTCCTGTCTCACTGTCCTGTCTCACTGTCCTGTCTCACTGTCCGTCCCTGTCCAGTCTAGACGCTATACGACCCGTCATCACGGCAAGCTTCGCAACGACAACCATCCGGAAAATCAACAACTACTAATAAATTAAAAATTAATTAAAAAAACATTGTCCAGCGGACAAAATTGTGAATCTAAACCATTCTCAGATCCCCTTGAACACACACAAAAAATTTCATGAAAATCGGTCCAGTCGTTTAAGAGAAGTTCAGTGACATACACACTCACAGAAGAATTATATATATAAAGATTTAAAATAGTGATGGCAGCCTCCGACGAATTTTACGTAAATTATCTCTCGTCTCCGTCTACGTACCGTCTCCGTTCCGTCGTGGGTAAAAATAATTATTTTGGTGATATTTATTACATATTAAATATATAACACCTTGTATACAGAGGAACTGCGTATATTCTCTATAAGATGATTGCGCGGTAGAGCCACGCTGTAGGTAGTTTTGACTATAGCACGAATGGGTCAGCTCGACAAGGTCGTTACCACTGTCTCACAGAAAACCGACGTAAAGTAGCGGCTTGCTGCTGCGTTTCGTACGGTGAGTGAGATATCCCGAGGCCCCATTCCTCGTCCCCTTCCCAATCCCTTCCCTTTAAGGTCGGCAACGCGCCTATGATTCTTCTAGCCTCCGTGGCGCAGCGGGCGAGTAGCCGGCTGCGAAGCGAGAGGGCGCGGGTTCGATCCCCGCACCGAGACAAATGTTTGTGTGATCCACAAATATTTGTTTCGGGGTCTGGGTGTTGTGAGACCGAAAGTCTCTCGTAGTTCCTGATACCCACGACACAAGACTTGTATCTTACTGTGGGGTCAGGACTATGTATGTGACTGTTGGGTGTATTTATTTATTCTAGTGTTGTAGGCGTACATGGGCGATGGAGATCACTTACCATCAGGAGACCCACTTGCTCGTTTGCCACTTTATGCTGTAAAGAAAAAGAATTAAAAATTTGTCGTAGTTTTATATATTTTATATGAATTATGTTTGGTATGTGCAGATTTGTGACATATTTGCGGTTAGCACAATTTAATTGTTAATAATGTGTGTTTATTGGATGAAAGTGATTTTGAAATTATTTATAACTAGCTTTTGCTCGCGGCTCCGCCCGCATGATCTGCTTTTTCCGGGATAAAAAGTAGCCTATCACCCAAGTCAGCTCATACCCTGTCTGTATACCAAATTTCATCCAAATCCGTTCAGTAGTTTCAGCGTGATTGACGGACAAACATCCAAACAAACAAACTTTCACATTTATAATATTAGTAGGATAATATTATTAGTACAGCTTAAAAAAGGTAATAAAGCAAGTCAGTCGCGTTCAGTCGGGTCTTTGTTTTTAAAAGTTTAAATATTTGTGAATAATAAGAGTCAAGATAGAGTGAACAAGAGTGAGAAATATAGAAGAAAATCACATATGACTATGATTCGTAATTTTAGCGCGTGTATGTCATTGATGAATTGTAAAAAGAAATTTGCTAATGCCCTTAAGGACTCGGCTATGCATTACCCTTGTTTGAGTATTTACTACGCGTTCTAAGTTAAAAACTGTTTAGAATGTGTAGTAAAGTGATATAAGTAATAATGGTGATAAAAACACATCGTGAGGAACCAAAAAAGTTTTATACAAAGATACAGTAAAACAAGGTGAATTAAATACAGGGGTCAAAGAAACGATTAAGTTTATGGATTTGGATTATGGATTATTATATGGATTAAAGTACTCCAAAACCGTGTATTGCACTCAGACACATCAATTACGGTTAAGTATTCATTAGCTATTTCTAAGAATTTGATTATCTCTCGGAGACCCCAATTAAGTTTAGTGCAGTATTAAAGTAAATGTGCATAAAGCATTAATTGGCTTTGAGTTTTGCTGGTGGTAGGATATTCATACCCGCCCGGATAGCGACCACCATTCACATGGTGTTAAAATCTGCTATAGTGACTCGCACACCTTGTGTGGATCGCGTTTCAAGATCAGCCAGTGTATATCCGGTTTTCTCGAGAGGCTTGCAACATGACTTGATGGTTGGATGGGGCGGGTGTAGGGGTACATCCTTGTATCCTTGTGCTTGCATCGGTCATCTGCCTATCCTGTCGCAGGCCCTTCGATTTGCTTTTTTCCTCTTCGGAGGCCGGCATGATTCTGGTGACCACCGATAAACTCATAGTTTGTCGGTGGTCGCCGGTCTTTTTGGACTGCACTGAGCTTACCATCAGATGTATTGCAGTCACTTTGCCTTGCTCGGATAAAAAAGACTGTGTCAATAATCGAATTCTACGAAATCACGAAAAAGAGAATAATTGACGTTTCTGAGTGTGCCAGAAAATTCAATTTAACCAAATTTCTTTTATATATCACCCCTTGTGTTCTTTTCGCCCCGATTTACTGTTACATTTTAGAATATAATAAGACATCCCAAAAGAGATCACGATCATCACAAACCTTGCTCCCATATATATCCTGTCGCTGCATCCAGTAGGAATTTGGAAAAAGAATTTTATATCTATATATTTTTTATTTCCCTCACGATGTTTCTAGTGTTGTGTGAGGATTAGAGTGTTTTAGAATTTGTAATATTCTAAGTGGAAACTGTGTAATAAGTTCTCGCCTGTATCTGCGAAGGGGTAGGTAGAGGTAAAATGGCTCCCACAATTAGATATTTTTTCCATCCCAAGATGTGATAGGGGCGAGTATATCGCTTCAAGTTGAAATTATAATTGACCATTTTTTGAGTCTTTCTGATTGCAAATCTCGCAAAATTTTGATTACATCATTACCGAAACCTATAGCTAAGATATATAGCGAACTTCGACTTAGTCTAAACTTAGTCTTAGTCTAGACTTAGTCTGAGTAAAAAACCGGTGATCAAGACTAAGATCTATAAAACTAACTTCGACTATATCTAAGTCTGATCACTAAGACTTTGTTTCACTAGGTATTGACAACAGCAAGCTGCCAGCAGTAAGGAGCCGAGGTCAGCAGCACACACGTACCTGGATGATGCCAAGGAGCAAGGAGCTGATGCTCTGTTGGCTGCCTCGGTGCTGGACGCACTAGATGCGACCGATGTGTTGGACCGGGAGCGGCGAGATCGCAGCGAGTCACCGCGGTTCACCACGCCTTTACCTGCATCACGAGAATCCGTCTGAATGGGTACTAGGTACATACATACACACTCACGCCTGTAATCACCGAAGGGGTAGGTTAGGTAGGTAGGTTTTTTTTTATCCTGGCTCAGCATAGTGTCTACGCTACACCTGATGGTAAGTGTAACGCAATCCTGGAATAGTGTCGACCAACGATAAACAATATGTCTATCATAGGTCGGCAAGATCATGCCGGCCTGTCAAAGGGCCAAGGAGGAGGGGAAGGAAAAGGGATGGGAAACGGGTTAGGATCAGGGGGCAAGCCCCCTGGGGAGAACCGGATATACACTGGCTGACCCTGGAACGCGACCCACACAAGGTGAGCCACTATGGCAGGTTTTAGCACCAGTGTACGGTGGTCGCTATCCGGTCGGATACAAGTATCCTCCCACCAGGAAATAGAGAGGTAGGTACTAGACCAGCGAATAGGTAAAGATGTAACTCGTACACTCACATTTTGCCGAGGTTATTTCAATCCTATGATGTGATAGGAGGTAAGCCTATTGCCATACCGGGCTCTAATTCAGACTCCGTGGTAATTCGTGATACTGAGCATTTCGTGATAGAAAAATCCAATACCACTATTACTGACCCGGGAATCGAACCTGAGACCTCAGAACGTACGGCATACGTAATACAACTGCGCCATCTAGGCAGCAGGTACTAGGTACCTGTACCGGTACTTTTCAAAGTTCCGTACTTAAAGTGTGCCAATGGAGTCATATTACAGGAGCAATAAATAGTGTTAGGTTTTTCCATGGCTGTTATGTCATTCGTATGTTAGAAATATACAGCGTGTACATAAAGGTGTGGTCATAATGGGATTCAAGGGTCGTCACTCACAGTGAGGGTTTTGCACTGGAGCTTATGAAAACCTAGAAATCCTAAAAAAAATCGCTAATGTGAAACACTGTATTATGACCGATAAGATTGATCACATCATTTTATTTCTGATGGTAAGCGCCACGCCTGCCCATAAACAGAAGCAACACCACACACAACTTTGAATTACAAAGCACTGCATGGCACTGAACTGCGCTCGTCACCCTGAGACATAACATGTTAGGTGTCATAATGCCCAATAATTACACTGGCTTCAATTCCCCTGAGACATAACATGTAAGGTGTCATAATGCCCAATAATTTCATTGGCTTCAATTCAAACCGAAACACAACAGTGCTTACACACTGTTGCGTGAGAAATAGACGGTGCGGTGGTACCAACCCAGACGGCCTCTTGCATACGAGGGACCTATCATCTTGCTTGTTTTGGTCCAATTATAATGTACTAGCTTTTTCTCGCGGCTCCGCCCACGTGATTAAATAAACAAACAAACAATCAAACTCTACAGCTTTATAATATTAGTATAGATTTGATTTTGATCTGACAACGGAAGCCTTCAAATAATATTATTTTGGTAGCTTAGCAACGGAAGCCTTCAAATATGAATAATTTTCCCCGTTTTTGCAACATTTTTCACTGATGCTTCGCTTCTAATGGTCGCAACGTAATGTTATATATCCTAAAGCCTTCCTCGATAAATGGACTATCCAACACAAAAAGATTTTTTCAATTCGAACCAGTAGTTCCTGAGATTAGCGCGTTCAAACAAACAAACAAACAAACAAACAAACAATCAAACTCTACAGCTTTATTATATTAGTATAGATTAAGGGAACACACAAAATCCCAAAATTGAATTGCTAGGCAGAAAAAAATAAGGAAGGTTGCTGCAAATCCTGCTTTATACCACTGACCCGTGATGCTGAAATGCCTCAGCCTGTAGTACTCCTCCTCGACGCCGGTGTTTGGCATGGAAGCCACTCTGGCGCGTTGCTGTGGCAGGCCCAGCAGTTGTCTCTCACCAGTCCGGGAGCGCTGGGCCTTCACTGACTGCGAACGGGAATGGTGGGGGCTGCCGTACCTGAGGAATGGATATAATTACGATATCTATACATATATAATTACTTGGTCTGACTGATTGGTTCATCGACACTGAGCTTAAACCGCTGAATTGAAATAATTTATTAATCATGGAGGCAATTGAAATAGCGCTTATGACAAGTCAGTACAAAAGTAAAAGAAACTTATATATAGAAATCAGTAACAACTAATGTATACATATATACATAACATCATCAAAATACACTCGGCGGCTGAGGCAACAATGTTATAATTTTAGTAGGTGATGCCTTTTATGTTGCATCCATTAGGGAAGGAATTTTAGAAATTTCATCAAAAAAGGGGGAAAATAAGGTATGGAAACAAAATTTAGTATAGGACTATGTGTGTGACTGTTGGATGTTTTTTTTTAAACCTTGTACCGTAAAGTGACTGCACTACACCTGATGGTAAGCGAAATGCACGCCAAAAAACCAGCAAACACCGACAAACAATGAATTTATCGGTAGTCACCATAATCATTCCGGCCTATATAAATGCTTCTTTCCTCTTCGGAAAGGGAAGAAGCAAATCGAGGGGCCTGCGACAGGACAGGCGGATGACCGATGCAGACACAGTACAAGGATGTACCCCTATATCCGCCCCAACCAACCATCAAGTCATGTCGCAAGCTCCTCGGGAGAACTGGATACACTGGCTGATCCTGGAACGCGATCTAGACAAGGCGTGTGAGTTACTATGGCAGGTTTTAACACCATGTGTACGGTGGTCGCTATCCGGGCGGATATCCATCCTACCACCAGCAGGCTGTATTTATTAAATTCCTTTTTTGCATATGTAGTTTTAAAGTCAACATGTGGATCGAATAAATTTAAAAATATATTACACCAATTCCTAGTAGACAAATAATTAATTCAATGTGGTATGGTTATAATTTTCAACGCAAGTTATTCCAATTTCTTTTTCATGTATGAGGTCGAGTTATAAACATTACGTTAATAACTTTTTAAATTAACCCAATTAAACTTTGATAATTTGTTGTGAGGGTATAATTCCGAATATACACCCAACAATCACACACACAGTAACGTACGAGTCTTGTGTCGTGGGTATCAGGAACTACGAGAGACTATCGGTCTCACAATACCCAGATACCGAAACAAATATTTAGGGATTACTACAGTCTCTTTTACAGAAGTTCTCAGGTATGCAGGTTTCCTCTCGATGTTTTCCTTACCCATGATTGACAACGAATAAAAATGGTGTACTAGATACACCTCTGCCCACCCCGTCGGGGATTACAGGCGCGAGTGAGTGTGTGAGTGTGTGTGTCCATCTAATAAATTTCTATCGTTGTGAAACGTTTTAATGGAGGCGTATAAATTAAGGGCAAGCTAGATTTTAACACCCGAGAGTAAGAGGAATGTTTTAGGTTTGACGTCTTTGTCTGTTTTTATTTATTTAATTGAATGACGAAACGAGCAAGTCTTTCGCCTGATGCTAAGCGCCACGTCCACCCATAAACAGAAGCAACACCATACAGAACTTTGAATTACAAAGCACTGCGTGGCACTGAAATGCGCTCGTCACCCTGAGACATAAGATGTTAATTGTCATAAAGCCCAGTAATTTCACTGGCTTCAGTGTCTTTTAAACCGAAACACAATAGTGCTTACACACTATTGCTTGGCGGCAGAAATAGGCAAAGCAGTGGTACCAACTCAGACGGCCTCTCGCATACGAGGGACTTACCACCTTGTGGTGTACTGCTGGGCCTATAACACGGGTCAACACATAATTTGACCTTGACTTTAAAGCATATTATTTCGATATTTTAGGTCGTAATTAGACGAAAAAAATATATATGACATGAAAAAGTTTGCTTTTGTATTGAGGAGGCCGATTTAAAGATATCTTTCAAAATCTGTGCTTTAATTTTTTATTGAAAATGAAACTTTTCAAATAAATATTTTTATTATAGTTTATTAAGTTTTATTATCAAAATAACTTACTATAAGTGGAAAATAATTTAAAAGTGCACGCTTTTACTTTTTTTTTATGTTCATAAGTATTTTTTCTCATTAAACCCCAAATATATTCTCCCATCATCTTTTCATTGTATTGGCCTTGATAACGTTGTTCAAAGCTCATAATGTCTTCATGAAAACGTTCTCCTTGCTCTTCTGAATACGCTCTCATGTTGTTTTTAAATGTATCTAAATGATAATGCAGTATATGTACTTTTAATGACATCCTACACAGCATGGCCTTAATATTTTTTAGCATATCGTCAACTACTTAGTTTTTAGCTTTGTTATTTCCTAAAAATCCAGAAACTACTGTTTTAAAACTACTCGCTTTTTGAGTACGATTCAGTAACGTTAGAAATAGAACAAATCGCCTTTTGAGTACGATTCAGCAACGTTGGAAATAAAACAAATCGCTTTTTGAGTACGATTCAGCAATGTTGGAAATTTTTCATCGGCGATAATCTGTCTCATTTGCGGACCATCAAAAACCTCAGCTTTAACATTGCTTCTGACTTGTAATCTATCTCATTCTCTCGCAGGCTAAATCCTATTTTTGAATATGTATGTCTTTGTCGTGACATTGTCATTTTCGTTTCATCGAGTTTCAAAGCACAACGATTCTAAAGAAGTTTCACTTCAATAAAAAATTATATATCTGTCATATTTGATTTACTTCTTAATTAAATATTGCTTACCTTTCAAACATCTTTTACAATAAGTACAAGCAACATGTGGAGGCCATGGCTCGTCTGGATGCCGAACAAGACAGTCAAAATATGCTTTGTAGGCTTCACAGAGAACGTCAGATGTCTTTAGTTCGTGTTTTACATCGCCAACTTTAATAGATTGACCATATATATAAAAAAATGCATCAGCATCATATTTCCACTGTCGCGACGATATTTTTAGACTTGTACAAAACACCTAATCCTTGTTTATCACTCGAGTGCCATCTAGCGGCACTTTTTGAACGTAAAAACCCCACTTTGAACGCGCAGTAGTTTTAAATGTATTAAAATTTATGAAAAAATCAAAAATGAGTATTACTACTACAACTATCACAAAAGCAAACTTTACTCCAAAAAAAGGTATTTTCTTTTCGGTTTTGTGCATAATTAATCGAAAAATTATAAAATAAACTTTAGGACAAAGAACTAATTTTTTTTTGTAGACCCGTGTAATATATCGAAACTACAGTATTACAATGCTATTGTAATGTGTCCCAGGCGACATCGTAGGGTACATCTACTGTGTCACTTTATTGTGTCAATTTGAACAAAGATGTAAAACTGTCAAACTTTACCGCTTACACGGAATTGCGGTCACAAGAGCGCGTATACAATTCCTGAAGCAATTTATAATAAAAACAACCCTTTTAATGGCATTCACAAGCGATTCATTTAAATTTCCTGTTTATACTTTAGAATAGGGTTGCTAACCGATAAAAAATAAACGTTCTCAGATAGAAACGAATATATTTAAAATAAAACTAATTTAAGTGGTTTTTTACGGACGGGGTCCACACCCCGTGACCACGAAGGCTGGAAAGCTTTCGAAACGTCGGGACCAAAATAAAAGAAAACCGCGATAAAATCCGTTTACATTAGTTTTATTTCAATGTATAACGAATATATTTAAATTAAAAAGCACTGCATGGCACTCGCCATCTTGAGACATAAGTTGTTAAGTTTCATAAGGCCCAGAACTTTCACTGTCTAATTTAAACCGACACACAACAGTGGCTAAACTGCTGCTTGGCGACAGAAATAGACAAGGGGTAGTACCAACGCAGACGGCCTCTCGTATACGAGGGACCTTCCTGGTACTTTGGGATTTAAAGTTCTGGGCGGTGTTGCCGCTATTTATGAGCAGACATGATGCTTACCATCAGGCGAGGAACGAGATGGCAGCTCGCACGACATTCCGGCGATTAAAACCGCTACAACCTATGCAACCTTAAATGTATATAGAGTTGACAACCCTACGTCATTTATAGCTAGGGTTGGACCGCTATAAATCCATCGCATTTACATACGTGAGTGTTGTTGCCCTCACGTAGTCCTTTGGAAGTATGTTATGTACTCCTTTGCCTGCAACTTCTTCCGTTTCATAAAAAGGTAGACGTTTATCGTCATAAATAAATATAATACACAATCACCAAGCTTTGATCCCTTTGTGTCGGATTGTCGTCACTAAATATTGCCAGCCACTCACCAAGATTAAAGCTATAATATGTTTTCATACGCGGGCAATACTAGAACGAAATGATAGTTGCAAGAGCCTGTCAATAAAGTTGCGATGAATTATCAAGTCACAACCAGAACTAACAGCTGAATACGCAATTATATATAAATAAATAAATACCCCCAACAGTTACACACATAGTCCTGACCCCACAGTAAGATACGAGTCTTGTGTCGTGGCTATCAGGAACTACGAGAGACTTTCGGTCTATAAAAATTCGGATATTAAAATTACCACCGAATCCTTAACGATCAAGCTTGAGAAGGCCCGGCTGAACAAACTCGGTGGGCTTTGTGCTTACTGACTAGTAAATAAAAAAAATAAAATCTCTATTATTTTAGAAATAATACACGACAATCTCCAAGGAGTTTTGGCGGGAATTCTGACAGTGCAGTTCATCGCTTATTATAATTTATTTCATAAACTAGTTTAGAGTTGTGTTTGTTGTATAAAAGTGGCGTGGATTTGTTCAATAAACATTGAGGATGATGAACAGTTTATGGAAACATTGAAATAAGTGAATTAAGCATCGTACTGAAAGGAGTTAACACCAAAACTCCGGCAAGACCTTGAAATCGACCGCAACCGTGTTTCATCGTTCTTGTAAAAATAACTTGAGAATATATTTTACTTGACACTGGCAAAATGCATAATAATGCGAAAGCCATAAATAAAAAAGAAGAAGAAGACAATCTCCAAACAGAAGCACACGCTTATTAGGTGCTTTATGAATTTAACAATCCTTTTTCTTATTTGGTAGAATTAAATAAATTTACAATGACATCGTGCAAACAACAATTTGACGAGTTCAATCACAGTAAATTATTAATACTGAGAACTTTTATGCTCCCGTATATTTAATTAAATGAAAACAAATGTTTATAAGATATAAGATAACAGCACAAAATAAACAAAGCAACTACAAAATAGCTACAAAAGAATTACCTCACTTAACAAAGTTGGGTAGACAGATTGCTTTCCATTAGCTTCGTTAACGGTATTTAGAGAGAAAATAGACGCCAATAAATCTAAAATGGCTTATTGGGGCTTTAAAGCAGCGTTAGCTTAATGGCGAATGGAATGGACGGCCGAGAGGAGAGTTGCAGGTTCGAAACCAGCCCCAAGAGCATACACACCTTTCACTGTGTGAATTCATTATTAATCAAAATATATAAAACTCAAAGATGACTGACATAGTGATCTATCAACGCACAACCCAAACCACTGAAGGGATCGGGCTGAAATTTGGCATGCAGGTAGATGTTATGACGTAGGCATCCGCTAAGAAAGGATTTTGATAAATTCTACCCCCAAGGGGATAAAATAGGAGATGAAAGTTTGTATGAAACTTTGTCAATTTTAAACCGATCGGGCTGAGACTTTGCATGCATATAGCGTATAGATCAGAATAAGACATATGCTACTTTTTATCCCGGAAAAATGAGATCACGCGGGCGGAGCCGCAAGCAAAAGCTAGTATGGATATATGAGAAACCTCTGCTATTGATAATTACAACCAACACCCGACAGTCCCGACACTTTTGCATTGAAATACCTCTGTTACTGGGAATTTTCAAACCTTTATAACTGAGAGTTGATTTCTTAGATTTTTGCGATGTTTACCTCTTATAATTGGAACTTTGTAGCTCAATAGCCCGTATAAGTGGGACAATTTATAAGGCGTAGACAAGTTATGACGCGTGACAAGTTATAAAATAACTTGCGAAGGAATTAGACTGTTTACTAACATTTCGACCTCTCATGGTGGGACCCTCTATAAATAAGACAACTGTCATGTTAACCTGCCTATTTAGGAAACTGGGTAAACGAAAAGCCTCTATAAATGATAAAAAATTTAAGTCCCTTCCGATCCCTTTTGCTATTCATATCCGGATAGCGACCACCGTACACATGGTGTTAAAACCTGCCATAGTGATCCACACGCCTTGTGTGGATCGCGTTCCAGGATCAGCCAGTGTACATCCGGTTCTCCCGAGGGGCTTGCGACATGACTTGATGGTGATTGGGGCGGGTATAGGCCATAGGGCTACATCCTTTTATCACTGTGCCTGCATCGGTCATCCGCCTGTCCAGTCGCAGGCCCTTCGATTTGCTTCTTCCCTCCGAAGAAGGAAGAAGCATTTACACAGACTGGCATGACTCTGGTGACCACCGATAAACTCATTGGTTGTCGGTGGTCGCTGGTTTTTTGGATTACACTATGTTTACTATTAGGTGTAGTGCAGTCACTTTGCCGAGCCCACTTATCCAGGTGTCACTGTATAAACACCTTACAGATCAACCATTTTTATTATTAGAAAACACAAAATCACCAGAACACATCATCAGCAGATACGGCTAGTTGTACAGTTGAGTAGTTTTACACTATATATGAAATGAGAGACTTCACACTACACGAAGCATAAAATCGCGCTGCACCAGTCATCGGACTGGAAACTGTATTTTAGACTCTGATGTGTTTATAGCATAACATTACCCACAACATTAGTTACTAGGAAAGCTGAGCTTTGTGAGGGCTCGCGTTGTTTTTCTAACGGGTAATAATTTTTAAGACATTTTTTCAATGTTTAAATCAAAGCAGCGATAGCTCAGCGGGGAGAGGTATGGACTGTCGAGACGAAAGTCGCAGGTTCGAAACCAGCCCCAAGAGCATACACCACTGACTTTTCTAAGGTACGTGTATATTAATTGTTAATTATCGCTTGTTTTAACGGTGAAGGAAACATCGTGAGGAAACCTGCATATCTGAGAACTCGATAAGATTTTTCGAAGGTATGTGAAGTCTGCCAACCCGCATTAGGCCAGCATGGTGGACTAAGGCCTAATCCCTCTCATTCAGTAGAGGAGGCCCATGCCCAGCAGTGGGACGTATATAATAAGGGCTAGTAAAAAAAAATAAAAAAAAATCAGACCAACAACGATGACATAAATTGAACTGTTTTATTTTTTTATTTTGAAGTGATAACTTCTTATGGGAGGGTGAACCGAAACGTTCCGTAACGCGAGCGCCGGCGAGCGGAAGGTTCCAGAATATTCGAGAACGTTCCTTAGACGTCACGCGGGCCAGTTGACCAGCCAGCGCTAGCCGACTTCCCTGGAACTTCGATAGTTTTGAAGTCCCAGGTGGCGTCACACAGTGACCAGTCGGATTGGACCGGACTTTCACAGGACTTTGACCGGACTGTGTTCGTTTTTTTTTATGGCGAATAGACATGTTACCGTAATTTTGTTTTTGATATTGATAAAAAAATGACGATCGATAAAGAAATACTTATAATTTGGAACATGGGGCTGTAAAAAAAGTACCAGGTTCGCATAAACGCGAAGAGAGTAGAATGTCCTCTTTTCATGACGAGTAGCCGTAATTAATAAACAAATGACGATTAGGACAAAGAAAAACTTTTTAGGTTTTTTCTTATTTAGAACATGTTGCCGTAAAAAGTACCAGGCTCGCATAAACGCGAAGAGAGTAGAATGTACTTTTATCATGTCGAGTGGGAATGTTGCCGTAATTTTGTATTCTCGCATCTTGTTTGGTAAGTTTTCACTTCTGTCGGCACTCCCAGAGTGCAACCCGTATTTTTTTATTTGTACTCTTTGTTTCACTGTACAAAAACATTAATATACTTAAATAAAAGGGATAATTAGGGATTGGGAAGGGGAGGGTATATGAGCATTCTCTGACTCACCGTATGAAACCTAACAGCAAGCTGCAACTGCGTCGATTTTCAGTAAGACAGTAGTAACTATCCGGTCGAGCCGGCCCAGTCGTGCTGTAGACAAAAGTGTCTACAGCGTGGCTCTAACACTTATGAACTCAAGTATTTTTTTTTTATTATTTGATTGAATGACGAGACGAGCAAGGCGCTCGCGTGATGGTAAGCGCCACGCCTGCCCATAGTTAGAAGCAACACCACACAGAACTTTGAATGACAAAACACTGCATGGCACTGAACTGTGCTCGTCATTCCGAGATATAAGATGTTAAGTTTCACAATTCCCAGTAATAAATTCAATGTCCTTCAAACCGAAACACAACAGTACTTACACACTGTTGCTTGGCGGCAAAAATAAACAAAGCGGTTGTACCAACCCAGACGGTCTCTCGCATACGAGGGACCTACCTTGTATTTACTCTACGCCGGCACCCTACAGCTATCCGAATAACATAAGGGTGAAGATAATATATAGAATCTTCACTAAGCCCTATTTTACGAGCATAAGGGAAAAGTAAGCCCCCAATGGCGTAATAAGGGAAAAACCGTAGCGTATCATTAATTTCATTGTAACATTGTCCGTCTGTCCCGCTGTGTTTAATTGCTCCTTTGATAGCAAGGACGTGTTTATTTTTGAAGCCATATTAGAGGCCTTATGTGGTAATTATTTTTAACCGACTTATTTAAGGAGGTGCTCGATTCGTCTGTATATGTTTGTTCGCGCATATTTCCTACAAGCACTCATTTCAAGTGGTAGAGCCATGCTGTAGACTGTACTCAGTATTAGCCTTGAGTCTGGAATTGGACCCAATGTGGCGATAGACTCGCTCCCTATCACATCATTGGACGGAGAAACGCTTGGCGAAATGTCGGTTTATTGGTTACATCTCTGCCTACCCCTACATAGCAGGCGTGAGTGCGCATTTTATTCGATCACGAGAGAGGTCCCATATAAATTCGGTTAAGATCTGATTATGGAGTACGAGGAACAATAGAAATGACTGGGCATTATGAGACTTAACACCTTATATCTCGGGGATGGCGAACGCACTTCAGTGCCATGCGGTGCTTTATAATTCAAAGTTCTGTGTGCTGTTGCTTCTGTTTATGGGCAGGCGTGGCGTTTTCATCAGGCGAGCGACTTGCTCGTCTTGTCATTTAAATAACGAAACAGGCTGCATGTTTGTGACATCCTAACTAATGTTATAACAATAAATGCGAAAGTGAGTTTGTGTTTTTACCTTTTCACGCCTAAATTGCTGAACCGATTTTGATGAATTTTAGGATGATCTATGTTTATTGATAGATGAGATCCTGGAGACGGTTATAGGCTATTTTAAAACCAATAAAAGGTGGTTCACGCGGGTAGAGCCGCGAGCGAAAGCTAGTTAAGCTATAATGAGAAATTAAACCATAACAAACTCGACTTTATTAGTCACAGCCATTTAAATTAGCCGGCATGTTCCGCAATCAACATACAGTTTTATGGGGTTTAAAGTAGGGGATGAATGTTCAACCCTTGCTGAAATAGCAATTTATTACCCTAAAATAGACCCTAGTTAAGTTTAAAACAGATTAAATGTAAATCAAAAGTACTTCACCGCACCAACATTTTGACAGACTTCTTGGCGCAGCGGGCGAGTAGCCGGCTGTGAAGCGACAGGCCGCGGGTTCGATCCCCGCACCGAGTCAAATGATTGTGTGATCCACTAATATTTGTTTCGGGGTCTGGGTGTTGTGAGACAGAAAGTCTCTCGTAGTTCCTGATACCCACGACACAAAACTCGTATCTTACTATCACATACATATCAGGACTATATATGTGACTGTTGGGTGTATTATTATTATTTTAAATGAGAAAGTAAATGTGTTTGTTTGTAAGCCGCTGAACTGATTTGGCGTGAAATTAGTTGAAACACTAAGGAAGGACATAAGGTACTGCTAGAAAAACATACGTGTGAAGCTGCCAGCAGACTAGTACAAATGTGATGACATTTTATATATATTTTTTATAACATGGCCCGGCAAAGGAGCAAGTGGGGCACATGATGGTAAGTGATTTCCACCGCCAATGTATGCCCACAATACTAGAAGAATCATGGGCGCGTCGCCGACCTTAAAGGAAAAGCACTACACCTTATGGTAAGCGTAATGCCGTCCAAGAAACCAGCGAGCACGGACAAACAATGAGTTTATCGGTGGTCACCGGAGTCATGCTGGCCTTTATAAACGCTTCTTCCCTCTTCAGAGAGGGTAGAAGCAAATTGAGGGGCCTGCGACAGGACAGGCGGATGACCGATGCAGGCACAGTAATACAAGGATGTACTCCTATGCCCAACCCCATCAACCATCAAATCATGTCGCAAGCCCCTCGGAGGAACCTTATATACTGGCTGATCCTGGAACGCAATCCACACAAGGCGTGTGAATCACTATGGCAGGTTTTAACACCATGTGTATGGTGGTCACTATCCGGGCAGATATGAATATCCTACCACCAGCAAAAACCTACTTTAATATTTAGTTATAATAAATTTTACTGAATTTAAAACAAATTTATGTTATTATAAATGTATGCAAAGTCCGGTAAAGGGTTGTACAAATATTTGACTCATGAAAACATTTATCTTTCTGTGTGCTTTTATAATGAAGGTATATTAAACTGAGTTCTAATTTGTTATTACATTTTGCAGATATTTTAATACTAGCTTTTGCTCGCGGCTCCGCCCGCGTGAACAGTATTTTCCGGGATAAAAGTAGCCTGTAACCGTCTCCAGGGTCCCATCTATCCCTATAGATAAATCCATCAAAATCGGTTCAGTGATTTAGGCGTGAAAGCGTAACAAACAAACTCACTTTCCCCTTTTCTTTCACCCCCCTTTTCATCTCTTATTTACTAAAATTTCCAAAATTCCTGAAACACGTATTTATTTGTTTTACGTCAATAACCGAAATACAACATTGAGTTTATGTAACTTTCAAAATGACGGACTTTCATACATATTATCATCCCCTATTTTGACCCCTTAGGGTTGGAATTTTCTAAAATCTTTTCTTAGTGGGTGCCTACATAACAAAATGAACATACAGTCCGAATTTCATGCTTGTAGCCTTGATAGTTTGCGCTCGGCGATGATGAATCAGTCAGTCAGTCAGGACATGTTATTTTATAAGTATAAATAATTGAAAGTTTTTGTGTGAATTAAAACTTTATTCATTTATGACAGC
Organism: Amorpha juglandis; assembly: GCA_949126905.1. Taxonomy (NCBI): domain Eukaryota; kingdom Metazoa; phylum Arthropoda; class Insecta; order Lepidoptera; family Sphingidae; genus Amorpha; species Amorpha juglandis. Next base: position 11,769,912 of record OX421388.1, read on the forward strand.
GTCCGTGGCGTAGCGGGTGAGAAGTCAGATATATGATAAGGTCGCAGGTTCAATCGTCGCACCGAGACAATTTTTTTTATCCAGGCACGCCAAATAGGGTATTTGAGTTTTAATCAATACTAGCAGACGCCGACCACGCGTTGCTGTGGCTAAGGGCCACTGTGGCCCCCCGGCCGGCCGTCGCAACCGCTAGGCGCTATGTCCCTGCATTTAAAATCTGTAATATCTTCGAAAATATTTATTTAATTTACATGCTATAAAAAGCTATATTGATCTTTATTAAATGCAAAATATATTTACTTAATTGGATAAGGATTAATGCTGTATTGCTTAATATCGCTTCGTAAATAAGCCATTATTTCGCGTAAAAAGTAAAGGAAAAAAAATGGTTATTGTGAGAGGGTTCTAAGAGATAGATATATACCATCGCGGACTTTTTTGTAGGCCTTTTTAAGGTGTACAATACTGTAGTACATTACTTTTGATCTATCTCGTAGGGTTTAGCCAGCGTTTGCAATGTACGCGCAAAAAAACGTGTTTATTTACGACATCACATTAGAAACCTAAAATGATCAGTGTTTCTCTACTATATTATGCATGTATTATACATATAAACCTTCCTCTCGAATCCCCATCAAAATCCGTTGCGTAGTTTTATAGATCTAAGCATATATAGGGACAGACAGACAGACAGCGGGAAGCGCCTTTTTTTTACTATGTATTGCTTGTTTGAAGCTACGTTCTCCAAAACCTAAAAAGAATTATATAAATCAATTCAAAAACAAAATAGTTAGATGCTATTTCAATCTGCGGGAAGATAATAAATAATGAAAATACACAGGCTGTCCCTGGATCGCGACTCGCCCGAACGAGCCGTTACGCATAGTTTTTACCATGTGTTGGTCGCCAACCAGGGTACAAATATGTTTCTGGTACCCTCCCAACAGCATTTCGTGATTGAAAAATACTATATCACTTTTACCCGAGTCGGGCATCGAACCCGATACCTCAGCACAGCAGTCGTACCGTGAACGCAATACAACTGCGCCGCATACAATCTGTATGTAAAGAAATAAAATCCAACTAAAAAATAAAAAATAAATTTTAATGAATTCGAATTAGGAATAGTGTACAAAATTTAAAAATATATATAAATTAAGAATAGTGTAAATAAGAAAAAATATGTATTTTATTGTAAAAAAACGTGGGGTGCTTTTTAAGACATTATCAAAATGATGATCCTTCTACTCATATCTATCAATAAAATATTTTTATAACTATTGACACCATGCACCCCACGCTTTTTTTACAATAAAATACATATTTTTTCTTATTTACACTATTCTTAATTTATATATATTTTTAAATTTTGTACACTATTCCTAATTCGAATTCATTAAAATTTATTTTTTAGTTGGATTTTATGTAAAAGCGTGTTTTTTAGTTTTTTTAAACTATTATTTATTTTTAATTTTTTAGTTTGATTTTCTATAAAAAGGTGTATTTTAATTTTTTTTACCATTTTTTGAAGTGAAACTTCTTTCGAATCTTTGTGATTGGAAAATTCGCTGAAACGTTAAAATGTCACGAAGGAGGTAGGAAAGAAACAAGTTTTACGAATGGCTTGTTTAACAAGCCATTTGTAAAACTGTACCCGATCAATCGGACAACACCCATAGTTCATACAAAGCGTCGGAGGTAATGAGTCGCTGGAGAATCTTGACATCGCGATGTAGATGTGCCAGTGGCGCCATCTCTTAATTTTTTTCTTGTTTTATTTTAATGTGTCATGTAGACTATAATCCAATGTTCTATTATATTGCTGCCACTAATTGTAAATAATATAAAAAAGCGTGTTAAAAAAAGTGTTTTGCGAACATCCCTTACTACTGAAGTAATTTCAATAACAGTTATAGGTAATAAATTTGTAATTTATAACAATTATTCAATGAAATATTTAAGGACGTTTTAATTTTTACAATATTTATTTATTTTGTTTTAAACTCGTATCAAAATAACACAACAATACAACCAGCGCCACCTTTATTGCATTTAAGCTACAAGTTGACAAGAAAAAATCATGAGATGGCGCCACTGGCACATTTACATCGCGCTGTCAAGATTTTATCCGACGTTTTGAAGTAGGTCAAAATCACGTTCAAAGACAAGTTACAGACAAACCTACCAACATTCAAACATACAAACATACCAACATACCAACATACATACGTATGAAGCTAATAAAAGCGTGTTAAAAAAAAAATATAAATGTAATTAACATTTCTGAGTGCAGTTACTTATGCGCAGTAACATAACGAGGTTTGTCAATAAAATGAAAGAAATTGAAGGAGCTAAACGCGGCAGGGTGCGGCACGGCAGGGGGTTGTGGTTAATGACTCAGCAAATGTTATTATGCTTTGTTTGGATTGTGCTTTAGAAAATATAATCTCATTTATACTGTTTTTTTTATCCGATCACGGCAAAGGGACTGCACTACACCTGATGGTAAGCGTAGTGCATAACAAAAAACTAGCGACCATCGACAAACAATGAGTTCATCGGTAGTGACTATGATACCGGCCTGTGTAAATGCTTCTTCCCTCTTCGGAGAGGAGAAGAGAATCGAGAGGCTGCGACAGGATAGGTGGATAACCGATGCAGGCACAGGGATTCCCGGATGTACCCCTATACCCGCCCAAACCAACCATCAAGTCATGTCGTAAGCCCCTCAGGAGAACCGGATATAAGTACACTGGCTGATCCTGGAACGCCATTCACACAAGGTGTGTGGGTCACTATGGTAAGATTTAACACCATTGTTAGATGGTTTACGGTGGTCGCTATCCGGACGGCTATGAATATCCTACCACCCGCAAGCTTCATTGTACATAAGACAAATATAGAGAAAAGATAAGAAACTTAAACATTCAATCACAGTACAATTGGCCGCCTTATCGCCCAGGGCAATCTCTTGCAGGCAACCATTTACGGCCTATTTTAATAAATTATCTTAGTTTCATTCTCGACATAGATCCCACAACTGTAAGGTTTCATTGTGGCACAACAATTTTATGTTTAAAAATATAAAATGGAATTAGTTTTAAGAAAAGGAGGCTGAGCGGTCGGCAGATTGATCTGTTCTGTACATGACGGCTGACAAGATATGAACTTATCTAGCCAAGTCAAGAGAACTCTTAAAACTTGGTTACTTGTTCCAACGTTAACAACCAGCCCCCCGACCGCCTATTCAAAGCGATAGCGATAGCGATAGCAATGCGCGAAAGCGATGACAATGTATTGTCTTAATTACTTAAAAATTACTGTCTGTTTGCTGTCAAACGTATGGATAAATCATTCGGTCAATTTTTAAGTAATTAAGATCGTTAATTTTTAAGTAATTAAGACAATACATTGTCATCGCTTTCGCGCATTGCTATCGCTATCGCTATCGCTTTGAATAGGCGGTCGGGGGGCTGGACTTTGTCAAGAGATTTAATAAATAATAGTTTAAAAAAAACACGCTTTTATAGAAAATCCAACTAAAAAATAGAAAAAAATCATAATAAATTTGCATTAAGAATAGCGTAAATAAGAAAAAATGTATTTTATTGTAAAAAATATATTTTGTCTTGTAAAAAATGCATGGTGTCAATAAATATTTCATTCACAGATATGAGTAGCAGGATCATCTTTTTGATAATATCTTAAAAAGCAATCCACGCTTTTTTTAATTTTTTTATTTACACTATTCTTAATTTATATGAAGCTAATACAAGCGTGTTTAAAATGCAAAGTGTATGTATGTATCTTGAATCTTGGAGTTTATTTGGTAAAATCTCTGCACAATGAGAATACACATTCACAAGGTAAGACCCTCGTATGCGAGAGGCCGTATGGGTTGGTACCACCCCTTTATCTATTTCTGTCCCCAAGAAACAGTGTGTAACCATTGTTGTAGTTCGATTTGAAGGACATTGAAGCCAGTAAAATTACTGGGCATTATGAGACTTAACATCTTATGTCTCGAGGTGACGAGCGCAGTTCAGTGTCCTGCAGAGCTTTGCAATTCAAAGTTCTGTGTGGTTTTGCTCCTGTTTATGGGCAGGCGTGGTGCTTACCAACAGGCGAGCGCCTTGCTCATCTCGTTATTCAATCAAATAAAAAAAGGTATTTTTGCAGCCCATGTTGGGGTAATTCTACATCATCGCTGGCTTATATATTTCGAGATAACAGTAAATTCAAAGTGTATAAAAACAACAAACAACATTATGCTCTTTTTTACTGCCTTTACACCCCTCGACAACAGGTTTATTTTTAAAATATATAATGCAAACGACACAGGGGCCCTGTTGTATATTTATGAAGAAGGGCGTGTCCAAAGGCTTTTTGAAGTCTAATTTTTCTGACGACAACTGGCGGCACTTGTTACCATATTTATTGTGATGGCGTGCAGTATTTTTAGGATTCCATGGGTACCCTTCGATTATTTACACAGTCCAGGAAAATACCTTACTCATTTAGCAGTTGCAGTGTGCCTTATTCGTTGGTTATGTCTGTATTCCCTGCCAACAATTATATCGCCGCTGTTTTTTTATTTTATCCTAGCACGGTAAAGTGACTGTACTACCTGATGGTAAGCGCAGTGCAGTCCGAAAAATCAAAGACCATCAACGAACAATGAGACTATCGGTGGTCACCAGAATAATGCCAGCCTATATAAATGCTTTTTCTCAATCCGAAGAGGGATGAAACAAATCGAGGGGCCTGCGACAGGACAGGTGGATTACCTATGTAGGCACAGGGATACAAGGATGTACTCCTATACCCGCCCCAGCCAACCATCAAGTCAAGACGCAAGCCCCTTGGGAGAACCGGATTTATATTGGCTGATCCTGGAAAGCCATCCACAAGAGGTGGGTGGGACCATGTATATGGTGGTCGCTATCCGGGCAGATATGAATATCCTACGACCAGCAAAAGAATAGTTAATAGAAGTAAGCAGCAAAACCTGCAGTGATATAAAAAATATAATATATACGAAATAATAGCAGTAATGACTAGATGATATGTTATTGCTGGTTGAAAAACCAAGCTCTTGCTTAATAAAGGGCTACCTTAAAATTAGCCAAAATGAAATAATAAGAAATCAACCTCATTATTTATGAAAGCATGGAAAGTGATTTTTTCCCCTTGATAATTTTATATTATGAAAAGAAAGAAAACACTCTTGTATACCATATACAATAGAATTTGTAATAAAGGTTACTTTAGAATTAATATGGTATTAATACACGCCCACCATTGCTGGGGCTCATTTTTGAATCAATTTTGATTGTGTTTCAAAAAAGGGTTTCTTTTTCGTATTATTTTCTGTTGCATATAAATTAATGTATATAATTGAGTATAAGAAACAAGCCTATTACATTTCTTTCCAAATATTGGCTGTCTGTAACAATTTATCCCTTGTTTCAGATGTTTCTAATAAGGGATTTACCGTAACCTTATTATAAGTAATCTTGTATTTCTTTTGTTTATTAGAATTTAGAGGGATTTTGATCTGGCAATTAATGTTCAAATTGTGTTTCGAGGCAATAGCGTAGCTTGGGGGTGCTCCACGTGAAAAAAAATAGACGACTTATATTCATTTATGCCAGGTTTACTGCTCGTGTTTCGGTATACATACTACACCAAAATCCATACACAAAACAATGTTAATTTTTTATAGTCGAAAAAAAATTGCATTATTGACTTTTTTATTGCCTTGATAGGCAGACGAGCAAGCGGCCCGCCTGATAATAAGCGGCCACCGCTGCTCATGGACATCGGCAATGCCAGGGGCACAGCCAAGCCGCTGCCTATCGCTATTGACTTTGCAATTGTATATAAATTCTAATCATAAGCGCGTCGACCTTAAAGGATAGGGACTAAAGTAACTAACTAAAGGATTGGGGAGGGGAGGGGGATTTGGGCCTCCAGATATCTCACTCACCGTACGAAACGCAACAGCAGGCCGCTACTTTACGTCGGTTTTCTGTGAGACCGTGGTAACGACCCAGTCGATCCGGCCCATTCATGCTCTAGACAAAACCGTCTACAGTCACTCTATCCCTTAAATTTAGTGTCCTAATAAATGTATTAGAGTCGAAACGTCATGACAATTTGGCTGTTGACTTTAATCTGTTGACCCTAGAACCTACGACTTTCCCATCAAAGCAACAAGCACTTCAAACGAAACGAATAAATCCTAATCAAGAGGCCGTTCTCATCCCTCTTCACAAATAATAAATACACGCGTATAAACTTGGGGTCAATGGCGACATGAGGGCTTTACGTTTGCCGATACGTCGGGTAAAGCCTTAGAGATGCGATCGTGTACGATTTGGTATATGAAATAATTATATTACGTGTTATTTTAACACAGAGGTTCCCAAACGTTTTTCACATAATCTATTTTAAAAAATTAGCTAGGCGTTGTGGACCTCCTGCTTTCTACCATATTGTAATCTATACCTATATCATACACTTGTAATCTATTTCATTTTCTCGCAGGCTAAATCCTAATTATGAGTTTGTGTCTATTTTAACTGTCGCTTTTTCGTTTCATCGCATTTTCAAATGACAACAGTGCTAAAGAAGTTTCACTTCAAAAACTTCATTCATTTTTTTGTCGGTTAGAAATGCACACACATCAACACTATACATACAGCCTTTAACACACGCCATATTTCATGACCGGATATGGAATAAGTCAAGCATTATTAAAACGTAATTGTCCCCTCCCTATATGGGATACTCGAATGAAATTCCCGCGGCGTTTTAATAAATACAATTACATTGGGAGCACTCGATAACTCTTTGTGTTGCCAATGTGATATATATACGTTTTTTTTTTATTCGAGCACAGCATTTTATGATTTGAATGCACTACACCTGATGATAAGCGCAGAGCAGTCAAAAAAACCAACAACATCGCATCGCATTTCTAATGGTAAGCGCCACGCCTGCCCATAAACAGAGGCAACACCACACAGAACTTTGAATTACAAAGCACTGGATTGCACTGAAATACGCTCGTCACTCCGAGACATAATTTGTCTTGAATGCTAAAATGTTTAAAATGAAACGAAATGTCTATCAGAATTACGGACGCGTTGTCGACCTCAAAGGAAAGACCTTAAAGGTTTGAAGGACTGTAAACTTGTGAAATTATTGGGCTTTATGAGACGTAACACTTTACATCACTAGGTGAAAGTGCAGTACAATATAACTTATAACAGTTTTTTTTAGACCGGCAAACAAGCAAATGGGTCAGATGATGGTAAGTGATCTCCACCGCCCATGTACACCCACAATACTAGAAGGATCATAGGCGCCTTGCCGACCTTACAGGGAAGGCATAATTAAGGAATTGAGATGGGGAGTTGTTTTGAGCCTCCGGATATCGCACTCACAGTACGAAACACAGCTTGCTGTTAGTTTACGTCGGATTTCTGTGAAAGAATGGTAACGGCCCGGTCGAGCAAGACAACTCGTGCTGTAGACAAAACTGTCTACATCGTGGCTCTACCACTAAAAAAAGCCAGTGGGCAGTCAAATTAGAACACAACATTATTGCACAATTAAGTTTATACAACGTTCGTGTATTTTTTACCCATTGTAAGAACAAGGCTCAATAAACGTCACCTGTTAGGAATATAAAGTCAAAAGGAAGTGAGCGTTAAATGAAAAAGTTGAGGCTGGGCAGAGGCGGCAACAATGAGCCAAATTATCCAGTCACGAGCCACTTTCCTTATTTTATCTATCCCCTTTTTACTTTGGAACAGTCCCTTTAAAGTTTTGTGAAGTTGAAACGTCAGATGTGAAATGTCGAATAGGGTTCTAGTAGTAGTAAAGAACTTTAACGATATTATTTTTTGACTGCCTCGGTGACGTAGTTGTATTGCGTACGCGTGATGAGTCTAGAAGAAGTCTAGAATTGTGCCCGGTATAGATGATATGCTCCTATCACATCATGTGACGGAAATAAGCTCGGCGAAGTCTGGATGTAATTTTTTTTATAGCTTAGACCGGCAAACGAGCAAGTGGGTAATATGATGGTAAGTGATCTCCACCGCCCATGTACACCCACAATACTAGAAGGATCATAGGCGCGTTGCCGACCTTAAAGGGAAGGTTTAATTAAGGGATTGTGAAGAGGAGGGAGATTTGAGTCTCCGGATATCACTCACCGTACGAAACGAAGCAGTAAGCCCCTAGTTTACGTCGATTTTCTGTGAGATAGTGGTAAAGACTCGGTCAAACCGGCCCATTCATGATGTAGACAAAATAGTCTATAGCGTGTCGCTACCCCTCATAAACTACTAGTATCTGTTACACTTCAGCCTCCCCTTCGGAGATTACAGGCGTGAGTGATTGAGGATGGTCAGAGACGGTGGAAAGCAAGCAATTTAAAGACCCACTACCTTGTAGGCCTGTCGCGCTATAAAAATAACTTCATTTACCTCTTATCAAACTCATGAAGGTCTTCGGAAGTGAACTGACTGGTCACGTCCAATAACTGCTGGATGTGGTCACTACACACTCTACTCTTCCTTCTGCCGTCCTCTCCGTCTCTCACGAGGATTGTGGAGCAGCCTCCATAGTCAAGGGATAACGAAGGTTGCTGGACTACGATGGTGGTCCTCCCAGCTGGAATCGTGGTTGCCGCTGAGTCGAGCGGGTTCGCTGTTACATGGACTTGAGCTGCTGTGGAGATTGAATTGGTGTGAGATTTGAGGATAATCATGATGGTGGAAGAGGTCTCATATTTAAACCAAACGATCACCGTACACATGGTGAAATAATAAACATAATGGGTTGTTCTGGCACGTCAGTTTGTTTGTGGGTAGATCTCTCTTATTTATTTTATTTATTAAAAGATACACCTTTGGCTCTTATGCGAGAATATAAAAGTATTTAACTATAGGCAGCATGGTTGGCATGGCTATGCTCTTGGCATTGCTGAAGTCCTTGGCTGTTGGTAACCACTGACCATCCGTGAGCCGTCAGCTCGTCTGCCTTTGAAGACCAATAAAATATATTCTGTCTAGTTAGGTACCACGGCTTCATCAATTTCTTTTCAAGCAGCACTGTTATGTCTTTTTTATCCCAGGACGGCAAAGTGACTGCACTACACCTGATGGTAAGCGTAGTGCAGTCCAAAAAACCAGCAACCACCGACAAACAATGAGTTTATCGGTGGTCACCAGAGTGATGCCGTTCTGTATAAATGCTTCATCCCTCTTCGGAGAGGGAAGAAGCAAATCGAGGGGCCTGCGACAGGACAGGCGGATGGCCGATGCAGGCACAGTAATACAAGTATGTACCCCTACACCCGCCCCAACCAACCATCAAGTCATGTCGCAAGCCTTTCGGGGAACCGGATTATATACTGGCTGACCCTAGAACGCGATTCACACAAGGCGTAAATCACTATGGCAGGTTTTAACACCATGTGTACGGTGGTCGCTATCCGGGCGGATATGAATACCACCAGCTAATGTTCCAGTTAGAAGGACATTAACCCAGTGAAATTATTGGGTATTATGGATATCCTACCACTATATTCGAAACCGAGTCCGCAACATTTCCTCCAGGCCTCATGATAATCGCGAAGTAATCACACTAAGCTACGTTATACCTTTATACATATTACTATACCCTTTCCAAGTCGATGCTCGTAACTACAATAAACTTTCGAACTCCTGTGAGAAATCAGGCAAGTTATAACAATTACATTTGGAAACTGCTACTTGTTCGAGTGTTATTGTGTCTTGAGATTTTGTGTAGAGCTCTGCACGTTATATTACATAATGCTCGTTAGTATAATGGTTTTACGTGGTTGTAGAAGTGCTATAAAATCCTATTTCATTTGTTTTAGCTTTTTCCTATTCTGTTAGATGACTGCAGAGACTTTGGAGTACGCAAGGTTCAAATGTAACCGTAATTACATTTCGATACATGCTCATAGTCAGCCAGTGCTTGTTCAGTAACTTCAGGTAAGCCTAAATCTGCTGACGGTCGATGGATACAACTCTCGACTATTGACATTAAACAATTTTTTTTATTTGCGCCATGCGTGCATGCATGCATGCCTGCTCATAAATAAGAGCAACGCCACAGAGAACTTTGTTTTTCAAAGTACTGTATCGCACTGAACTGCGCTTGTCAACCCGAGATATAAGATGTTAAGTCTCATAATGCCCAGTAATTTCACTGGATTGCACTGTATTTACCATCGGATGCAATATATCACTTTGGCATGGCCGAAAAAAAAACATGCAAAGATCATACGATATGTATAATACTTTTTTTAGTAGAGTTACGGTGTAGCCAGTTTTGTTTTGGCATGAATGGGGTGCCCCACCATAGTAGAATAGCACCTCAATAGTACAAAAGATGGACAGAGCAGATTTCTTACCATCAGGTAATATACTTAAAACTACCTTGCGAATGAATATAATCGTTAAAAAACGGTAAAATAATTAATTTTGCACTGTATTATACACATCTAACTGCTGGTCACGAGCCTCTTCTACTTAATGCGATGGGTTAGGCCTTAGTTTACCCTACTGGCCTAATGAGGATTGGCAGACTGCATACCTTCGAAATTCTTCTTAGGTATGCAAGGTTCCTCACGGTGTTTCCTTCACTGTTTAAACAAGCGAAGAATTAACAATGGCTACACACTTAACTAACAGTTAAAAATAATAGAAAGATACCTGTAGACTGTCTTCTAGAAGAAGGTGGGGGAACAGAATGTTGGTGAGCTGATGATCTTCTCCTCGTCGTTGTGAACACCTCAGTACCTTCCAACTGTCTTCTCAACTTGGCCACTTCATCCTTATAATACTCTTTCTCCTTCTGTTTATTCTTTAACCGAGGCTCACTGCCTCTCCTCTTAACCGGTTCGGGCTCAAACTTAAAATGTGTCTCATACTTTGATTGACTCGCTTTTGGACTTTTGGGGGGCTCCATTTTCGGATCATACCCCACTTGTATCGAGGTAGATGGGCCTCCAATCTCTTTGACTATTGTTTTGTTCCTCTTCTCTTGTTTCTTAGGGTCTGGCATGGGAACATCGAAGACGAATCTAGCTGGGCCTGGCCTCGGTGATTCTATGACGTCGGTTGCAGATTGGGGCTTGGTGTAGGCGGGAGAATCGATATCGCAGCTGTTCTGGGCGCGGTGGTAATGCGGTGGGGCCGTGCTGGGAGGCTGGACCGGGTCGTCTATGAGGCTGGAGTTGGATACGGGTTCAGGAGGTTCCGGTTCTGCGTCCATGGAGTCGTCTGTGCCTTTAGACAAATTATATTAGGTAATTTTTATGACACAGCTTTTTTCGGGAAATTATGCTAAAATCAGAATCGAGCTAATAAAGGACTATTTATTTTCGAAGCTGTAGTTTTCCATGGATTTTTATTAGCCTGAACACGAGCAGGTCGCTCGCCTGTTTGTAAGTACCACGCTTACTCATAATCAGAAGCAATAGCAAACAGAACCTTGAATTATAAAGTACTACATTGCACTGGATTGCGCTCGTCATCCCGAGATATAAGATGTAAAGTCTCATAACGCTCAGTAATTGTACTTGCGTTAAAGCCAGTGAAATTACTAGGCATTATGAGATTCAACAACCTATGTCTCGGGATAACGAACGCAGTCAGACGAGCGACCTAATAGTTTTGTCATTCAAGAAAAAGATCAAAACAAAATAAAAAGTCGACCACATTTAAAATGGTCTGCTAATAATTGCTACAGTACAATAAAATGTAACTTAAATCTCACTCGTTTAACTGAGTTTATTATGAGAGTTCATATCAGAAAAAAAAAATTACATTTTTCAAACACTAATAAATAGCCCCTATGTTTTACGATTTAATTTTAACACACTACGGCTTGCACAACGAACTTAGCCATTAAACATGATTAAGAAACGTCAAATCGGATAAAAAGTTGACATTTTTAAACATGTTTATTTGTTAAATACGATTCGGGATTGTCGTGTAAATTGGCCCACATTTCGATACATTACATTATGCATAACGTCACTAGATAGGCAATCAAATTCAATAAAATAACCTTTACAGTATGTAGAGCGTTTTAAAGTTGTTTTTCACGATAAAAATTCATAATAATTATATTAGGAAAATATTTTTTTTTTTTTTTTTTTATATTTCATTGAATGACGAGACGAGCAATTCGCTCGTCTGATGGTAAGCCTAACAGAAGCAACACCAAACAGAACTTTGAATTACCAAGCACTGCATGACACTGAACTGCGCTCGTCACTCCGAGACATAAGATGTTAAGTCTCATGCTCAGTAATTTCACTGGCTTCAATGTCCTTCAAACCGAAACACAACAATGCTTTAGAAAATAAAATGAAAATTAGCCTGTAGCTAAATTTGTATGACCTTTTATCGTAACAAAAACAACTTCGAAAAACTACCATAAAATTCACGTATTGGCTTTAGTATGTTTTATTTTTTACCCGAACACGGCAAAGTGACTGCACTACACCTGATGGTAAGCGTAGTGCAGTCCAAAAAACCAGCAACCACCGATAAACAATGAGTTTATTGGTGGTCACCAGAATCATGCCGGCCTGTATAAATGCTTCTTCCCTCTTCGGAGAGGGAAGAAGCAAATCGAAGGACCTGCGACAGGACAGGCGGATGACCGATGCAGATACAAGGATGTACCCCTGTACCCGCCCCAACCAACCATCAAGTCATGTCATAAGTCCCTCGGAAGAACCGGATATACACTGGCTGACCCTGGAACGCGACCCAGACAAGGTGGGTCACTATGGCAGGTTTTAACACCAGTATACGGTGGTCGCTATCCGGTCGGATACAAATATCCTCCCACCAGCAAAATAGCAAATAATAAAGCAAATATAGCACCAGCAGTATGTTTGTTTTTTTAGTGTAGATATTACATCTTACCTGTGATAGAGGTGAGGGCAGTGGCTGCGGAGTCAGTGCTGGTGTTGATGGTCTTGTCTGATGTGGTGCTGCTGCCCATAACCACCACCTGCTGTCAAACAATGCTCATCAGCACTGGAGTTTGGTTCGCGTTTGAGTCGCTTATCTCAAGTAAATAGTTAATGGACGATAAGAATTGTCTTTGTGAATGTGGAGGGGGATGTAACTCCGCTGTCCGCTGATTTATAAAAGATTAGCATTCGCTCGCGGCTCCGCTCGCGTCAAATTCTGCACCGTTATATTATCGATATCGCCTATGTTCATCACGGATAATGTAGGATTCTAATGGTGAAGGAAATTTTCAAATCGGTCTAGTAGTTTCCTACAAATTAAAAACTCTTAGGTAAGTAGTTTTCTTTTTATTGGTGGAAAGTAGGTCTGATGGTAAGTGATCTCCGCCGCCGATTTACACCCACAATAGAAGAAAAATCATGGGCACATTGCTGACCTTAAAGAAAAGGGATTGGGAAGGCCTCCAGATATCTCACTCACCGTACGAAACGCAGCAGTAAGCCGCTACTTTACGTCGGTTTTCTGTGAGACAGTGGTAATGACCCAAGCCGCCCCATTTACACTGTAGACAAAACTGTCTACAGCGTACCTCTCCCACATTTTTTCATTTCATTTGGCGCTTACCATCAGGCGAGCGCCTTGCTCATCTCGTCGTTTAATGATATAAAAAAAACATGTTAAAATCCGTTTACATAAAGAGAAATTCTCGTAAGACATAAGCGAGAATTTAAGAGAAAATTCTAGTCTACGACGCTACTATTGAATTAAGACTTTCATTTCGAATTAATTCGGTTTGAGTTAATTTCTGTAACTAATTAACACCTCACGTGTATCGATCTTGCGGCAAACCTTGTTAATGTCAAACAATCTGTCAACGTACATACTTGATTGAACTCTGTTTCTTTAGTAATTAACAAAGTTCAGAATAATGTATCGAATAGATTCTGTAATTGGCCATAGGTTTTTTTTTATATTTTTACGATCTTTAACTTATACATTATTAGCAGACCCGGTATATTATTATAGTAGCATATTGTAGTAAACTATTCAAAACAGAATGCGCCAACTATTGGATACTGACTCAATCCAGCCGATAAATTACCTTACACTGCCATCTTTTAGAATCTTATGGAACTTACAAGAGCGATGGAACACGGGTGCGGTCGATTTCAAGGTCTTGCCGGAGTTTTGTTGCTAACTCCTTTCGGTACCATGCTTAATTCACTTATTTCGATATTTCCATATACTGTTCATTACCGTCAATGTTTATTGAACAAATCCACACCACTTTTATACAACAAACACAACTCTAAACTAGTTTATGAAATAAATTAAAATAAGCGATGAACTGCACTGTCAGAATTCCCGCAAAAACTCCCATTTAAGGGTCGTCGTGCAAGTCGACCTTAGTGTATAATCTGTGACGGTGAAGGAAGAGAGGAAGAATTTACAGTGCGTTGCCGGTCTTTGAGCAAAGAGTAGGCTCTTTTGTTGAAGGTTCCGAAGTCGTATCAGCCTGGAAATATCGCAGTGTTACCTCAAGCGCGTATGTGAGTCACAGTGGCTTTTGTCAGAACCGTTATCGGTTTTAGCTTTGGCATAGTTTTAAAGTTGCTTCTCTACGCTCGCTCCAATTGTATGGAGTATGTTGGAAACATTTTGATCAATAGAAACGTAGTAAAGTTTATACTCGTAGTGCATCTCTGAACACGTAGATGTGGAAATTTAAATATTCCTAACTTACAGTTGTCTGGAATGGAATGACTAGAAATGTAGTCCGCAATTAAATTTTACTGCAGTTTTGTACAAGTTTGCTAGAAATTCTCTTTTACTGTTTCAGTAAATTTGATAAAGACTTTTATTTTGTTAATATTTTTTGCATTCTCTATCTATGATCCATGTACTTACAAATAATATAACTAGATTGAAATAGAGTAGTTTCCTATTGAATATTGTACATTATTTTATACGTAAACGAAAATAATACGTAAAAGAAACCCTTTTGTTAAAACACAATCAAAATTGGTCCAAAAATGGTCCTACAATTACCATTTTGAAGTTTATTTAATTGAATGACGAGACGAGCAAGTCGCTCGCCTAGTGGTAAGCGACACGCCTGCCAAAAAACAGAAGCAACACCACACAGAACTTTGAATTATAAAACACTGCATGGCACTGGACTGCGCTCTTCACCCAGAGACATAAGCTGATGTTAAGTCTCATAATGGCCAGTAGATAATTTCACTGACTTAAATTTCGTTCAAACCAAAACACATCAGTGCTTACACAAAAGTTTTTAATATTTAAATATTTTTAAAAACAATAGCATTACATAGTTTTTCAATTTACAAATAAATTTCAAAACTTTTTGCTTTTAACAAAATTCATTACAAAAATAAATATATAAACTTTTAAGTGAAAAATATGCACAAAGGACTCATTAAAACGTCAGAAACCTTTGCATAAATCCATGCTCCAATAGTTTTGGGTTACCAATTTGTGAATACAAGAGTTAACGTACCGTAATTTTTAAAATTGCTGAGTTATAATTGGGAGGTCGGTCGTAGGGTCAGTCGACCGCTGAACCTGAAATCTGAATCTGGTTTTTCGCCCAATATAGAGGTGAATAGGTTTTAATTAGCTATACGTCTGCAATATATGTATTTTGTTTTCGCTTTTGAGATTTTGCACCTTACTAATAAACTTTCTTAAGTAAACATTAGTTAAACTTCTTCGTCTAGCCTTTTTATAAATCGCGTTGTCAGAGAAAGACAAAATAGTGTTTAATTAATCATTGCTTTAATAACTCTGACAGCCTCCGTGGCGCAGCGGGCGAGTAGCCGGCTGTGAAGCGAGAGGCCTCCCGCACCCGCCACTGTAACTCCTGTGCACCAGGATCAACAGTGACACGCATTTTTGTTGACACTGAGTAGTGAAGCTCGGCGAGGCTCTGGGAATGCTCTGGGAATTTGCGTTCCCACAAATAATATAAACATAACATAAACATTGTGGATCACACAAACATTAATAATTAGGGATTGACTAGGGATGGGGGAATTAGGCCGCCGGATATCTCACTCACCGTACGAAACCAGCAGCAAGTCGCTAGTTTACGTCGGTTTTCTGTGAGACAGTGGTAACGACCCCGTCGAATCAACCCATTCATGCTGTAGACAAAACTGTTTACAGCGTGGCTCTAATACTATGACCGAACAAAGTATTTTTCTTACTTTCTTTATGTCAGAATCTTCTCCGTCATTAAGGCGAATAAAACTACCTTCACAATCTTAATAACATAAAAGGTATTCGCAACGAAGTCGCCTAGTTAACATTCGTGAGGATTCAGTGAAACTCATTTCTCATTGAGTTTTACCTCAGCGGTCTAAGCGATGACACATAACAGTTTTATTTTATTGAAATTTTATTCATTACTCTCCCCCAAACTGTAAAAATGGGTCTGTGAATGTTGCCAGTGATAATTTAATTTAGATTTTATAACTTTCTGTCTCACTAGGACTTGGGAATGGGATCGGACCGGCAAAGGAAATGGCTCGACTTTTTTGTAACCTGCACACTAGAAAGTGGTTCACATAATATAGGTTATAACATATATTTATTACATTTAATATGTATACTAGGTGACGCAGACGAATACGTCGTACCGATAGGGATCAGTTACGGAATTTAATAAAGTAGAATTCGTAAATAGCGACAAACATAAGATTTAAAACTATGTTTCAATCATTTTTGATGAAGAATTAAATACGTTATGGCGTTCCGGCAAAAATATATAGAAATAACTTTCTTTTGTCGTAACACTACGTTTTTAAGAATGAAAGAAACATTTATTTGGTGCAACACAGTTTAAAAACAAAAATAAAAAAATAATGACAAGCTAAAATATTACTTTGCACCAAAAGGAGGCCAGTTAAGCATTTGGGTATTTTTTTTAATGAGCACGGCAAAGTGCACTACACCTGATGGTAAGCGAAGTGCAGTCCATAAAACCAGCGACAAAAAACAATGAGTTTATCGGTGGTCACCAGAGTCATGCCGGCCTGTATAGATGCTTCGGAAGAAAATCTTTTTTTCTTCTTATTTCTTTATTCAATATTTAAATAATATTTAAAATTATTTTTAATATTTAAAATTATTTATATACACTTTTTAAACCAGAAATCGACAAACGCTTAAGTGAGTCACCTAAAGTGATCTCCACCGCCCAAGAACGTCTTATATCAGAGGAGTCATGAATGTGTTATCGACATTTCAAGGACCCACAAGGTTTGAGGGTTGTTGGCCTCCGGAAGTCTCATTCACCGTGCGAAAAAGCTACCCACTTCACGTTGGGTCGATTTTTTAAGACAATGGTACCTACCTAATCGGTCAAGCCGTCTTATTCTGATTGTAGAAAAAAATCTTGTTGGCGGTGGTTCCTTTATATTGCAATTAGAGGGTGTTCGAGACAAATAAAGGTGCGTGTATGGAAATAATTATGGAGGATTGATGAACCAGTTGTGTCGGGTAGGAGCATCAGGCTCATTAGAAAAGAGCGCCTCCCCTTAGGAGCGGGTTCAGTTCTCGATCGGTTAAATCAGTTCTAAGTTCCGCTCCTAATCACCCCCATTACCATCCACCCTCCCATCCGAAATCCTTTAACCCCAAGGATAAGATACTGTAGGCGTCGCCATTATCCCATTAGCTGGGACCCCTGCAGTTTTTCCGAAAAGGTAAAAAAAGAAAAAAAAAAAAAAACAGTTCTAAGTGATCAGTCGATAGTCCAATAGTTCATTACACGTTAGCTCTGCTGGTTTAGGTACTGTTCGGTCCTAGTTCTGTCTTCATTCATTCATTCATCATCAGCCGCAGGACGTCCACTGCTGAACATAAGCCTCCCCCAAAGATTTTCAGACCGACCTGTTTGAAGCGGCCTGAATCCAGCGACTTCTGTCTTGGTTACAATTAATTAAAGAGCGGTCTATATCCTGAATCCTGATGTGGGGCTGTGGTCTGTAAAGCAAAACCATTATAAGTGACCAATAAACTAATTCATAATAATACTCGTCTCACGTAACTCCTAACAAAGTGTTTAAAAGGTCCCTCGTACGCGAGAGGCCGTCTGGGTTGTTACCACCGCTTTATCTGTTTCTGCCGGCAAGCAACACTGTGTAAGCAGTTTTGTGTTTTGGTTTGAAGGTAATTGAAGCCAGTGAAATTACTGGGTATTATGAAACTTAACATCTAATGTCTTGGGGTGACGAGTGCAGTTCAGTGCCATGCTTTGTAATTCAAAGTTCTGTGTGGTGTTGCCTCTGTTTATGGTCAGGCGTAGCGCTTATCATCAGGCGAGCGTCTTGCTCTTATTATTCAATCAATTAAAAAAAAACTAACAATTTAATAAAAACCTCAGTCGCCTGTCCATTACACCACACACAAAGGCGTCAAACCGCACAATGTATTCCCTTTGAACCGTTCCGGGGGGATTTGTGCAATACTGCCCGTAATTCAACTAATACCGATCTCATTTAGCCTTCTGTAGGGAAAAACCGCTTTATAATGCAAAAGAAGTGGCAAAAAAGGCTGTTTGAGAGGTGATTTTGAATGACAGATTAAAAGAATATGCTCTGGATTTCAGGGTTCAGTAAGTGGTAAAAGGTATGCTTTGTAGTCAAGTATATTTGTTCTTTTGATATCAATACGGAGGTAAACCTACATTTAAAACATTATACTTGTAATCTTCTTTGAAATAAAACGAATTTAAACGGATTTTATCGCGGTTTTTTTATTTTATTTTGGTCCCGACGTTTCGAAAGTTTTTCAGCCTTCGTAGTCACGGGGTGGACTTAATTATTATGTATTTTAATGAGTAACATTCGCGTTAATATAAGAAATCACTTTGTAATCCTCTTTTCAAACAAGGTTTTGTAAATTACAGTTAAACTTATTTTCGTATTCTATTATGTTACTTTGTAAATATTTGTGTCAACTCGTGAACAGTGGTGTAAGGTACGCATTTATATATTTTATTTGTAACATAGGCCGGCAAACGAGCATGTGGGTCACCTGATGGTAAGTGATCTCCACCGCCTATGTACCCTCACCACCAAAATAATCATGGGCGCGTTGCCGACCTTAAAGGAAAGGTATAATTGGGGATTGGGAAGGCGAGGGGATTTGGGCTTCCGGTTATCACATTCACCGTACGAAACGCAGCAGCGTGCCGTTTGTTTTCCGTTGCCGTTTTTCGTCGGTTTTCTGTGAGACAGTGGTAACGACCCGGTCGAGCCAGCCCATTCTTGCTGCAGACAAAACTGTCTACAGCGTGGCTCTACCACTCAAACTATCAAAACAAAATCATCATTTAATAAATAAAAAAGTACCTATGGTATTGCATTATGTTGGTCAATGATAAATAGCGTCGACTCAAACTTAGTTAAGTCTGATTACGCGCTAATTGAATGTTTTGCTTTACGATTTTTTAGACCTGGATTTCAAACCAAAAACAAAATAACTTCAACAAATAACATTGAAGTTTAATTCAATAGGTCTTCTCTTTGCAGTCAGTACAATTTCAGTTGAATAATAAAAACAATATTAGCCCTGTACTATATACGCAGCGTTAGCTCAGCGGGGAGTGGTATGGACTGTTGAGACGAAAGTCGCAGGAAACCAGCCCCAAGAGCATATACCACTGACTTTTCTAAGTTACGTGTATATTAATTGTTAATTAGCGCTTGCTTTAACGGTGAAGGAAACATCGCGAGGAAATCTGCATACCTGAGAACTCGATAAGATTTTTCGAAGGTAAGTGAAGTCTGCCAACCCGCATTAGGCCAGCGTGGTGGACTAAGGCCTAATCGCTCTCATTAAACAGAGGAGGACCGTGCCAAGCAGTGGGGCGTATATAATACAGGACTAGTAAAAAAATATACAGGGTTATTTTTAAAACACCAGCAACCTCGCAGGGGTAGATACCTAAGGTTATAAGCTACTACTTTTGTTCTACGACTTTTGATAATTTGTTAGATTTTATTTTCATACAAAAATAAGTATTCATTTAATTTCCGTCTTGAATGTTACCTACACGCATCGCAGATTACGTAAGCAAACACGCGAAGCGTGGGGAACCGGGCTAGCGCCGAAGGTCATCGCCCGAGCCAGCTGAGCGGCGCCTTTGAGTCGCGCGCGCACGCCGAACGCTACGAAGAAAAATACGACACAACAAAAACTTGTAAAATCATTTTTTTTTTAAATATATTGAGTTATATACAAACTCGTAGAACAAAAGTTGTTCCGTATGGGGTCAGCTATCTGGTCCTGCGAGGTTGCTGGTGTTTTAAAATTAACCCTGTATATATACGTCCCACTGCTGGGCAAAGACCTCCTCTACTGAATGAGAGGGCATTTACTGTTAAAAAATACCCTCTAATTCAACAGAAATGTATAAAACGATGTTACGGAACCTATTCAAAGCCGGATATTAAACCTTATAAAACGAGTTTCGTGAAAGCCGAGTCTTTGACAGAAGTTTTAGCGTTATCAATGAACAACCATTTATCAAGTTTGTTACAGATTCGTGTTCTTTGAAATATTTATTTTTCAAGTTGAAACATTTATATAACTAAGAAAATGGTTCACAAGATGGTAGGTCCCTCGTATGCGAGAGGCCGTCTGGGTTGGTACCAGCGCTTTGTCTATTTCTGCCGCCAAGCCACACCGTGTCAACACTGTTGTGTTTCGGTGTAGAGACATTGAAGCGAGTGAAAATACTGGGCATTATCAGACTTAACATCCTATGTCTCGGTGCTTTGTAATTCAAAGTTCTGTGTGGTGTTGCTTCAGTCTATAGGCGTGGCTCTTACCATCAGGCGAGCGCCGTGCTCGTCTCGTCATTCAATCAAATAAAATTATATCTCACTAACGAAACACAGCAGCAAGCTTTACGTCGGTTTTCTGTGAGACGGTGGTAACTCGGTCGAGCCAGCACACTCATAATGCAGACAAATTGTCTACAGCGTGGCTCTACTACTCGAATATATATAACGCGTTTTTTTGCTATAGAACATATAAGGTCAAGACACGACTACTTAACAGGCTGAAGAGCTAAGCTAGAAATTATAAATTCAACAGACATATGTAGGTCATGTCATCAGCTGTGAAAAGTAGTTTTAAGAAGGTCGCATCTTGGACAAACGGAGGGCTCATTTACATCGTAAACTATTTTCTAGTAAAATGGTACTCCGGATAGTATTTTTTTTTACTTTTTTATTTATGGCTCTTGCAGTACTATGCATTTAGCCAGTGTCAAGTACAATTCATTCTCAAGTTATTTTTACAAGAACGATGAAACACGGGTGCGGTCGATTTCAAGGTCTTGTCGGAGTTTTGATGTTAACTCCTTTCAGTACGATTCTTAATTCACTTATTTCAATGTTTCCATACACTGTTCATCACCGTCAATGTTTATTGAACAAATCCATACCACTTTTATACAACAAACACAACTCTAAACTAGTTTATGAAATAAATTAAAATAAGCGATGAACTGCACTGTCAGAATTCCCGCCAAAACTCCTCCGGATAGTATAATGTAACGCCCGTATGCAGGGGTGGGCAGGAGAACGCCGATTATCCGAAAGCCGATTAACCGAATCGCCAATTAACCGAATCGGTCCTAAGCGTAATATAAAAAATTTAAACCAAGTATTTTTTGTTTTGTTTTGTTGTAACAAGTTGGAACTCGTTGGAGTCCAGATATATTTCAATTGTTATGGTTGCAAGCTAGAGGCAAGATACTACATGCAGGCGGTGCAATCTTCAGTCAAATATTCAACGAAACTAGATATTGATAGATAGATAATGTCGCGTAGAGATATATACAACTTACTCTGATCGAAATGTTCAAGTGAGCGTAATTGTAGAACTGTGTTTGTTAAACTCAATAAAGTTTATTCTATGTGTGACAGTTTGTTTTTCTTTATTACCGATTATATATCCGATATAAGTCTATAATCCGATTATTCGAATCGACCCCGGTCCCAATTAAGTCGGATAATCGGATAATTCTACTGTACTTCTATTGTAAAACTTTTACGCCCAAACGTTGCCAATAATTGTTTCTTCCTTTCTTTAAGTCTCTAGCGATTATTTAATTATTACTGAGAGCAAAAGATTTTACAATATCTGACGCTAAGACACAGATCACACAAAATATCTACAAACTACACCACCTAGAGAGCCATTACATAAGCTGGCGATTACAACCAGATGGCATCACGAAAGCAAAGCTTAAGGGGAGGTTACCCCACACTTTTGCTTTTTGAAACTTCGACCGTAGAGCGAAAGCGAATTCGCTCTACGGTCGAAGTTTCACACTGAAATGACAAACACAAAAATATATGAAACACAAGTGTGTCAGTAGTTTGACACTGATGCTTGCAGCCAGAGCGAATTCACTTTGAGCGTAGTTTTCGTCACCCCCTGTTTCACAAATATTAGTTTCGGGGTCTGGGTGTTGTGAGACCGAAAGTCTCGCGTAATTCCTGATACCCACGACACAAGACTCGTATCTTACTGTGGGGTCAGGACTATGTGTGTGACTGTTGGTGTATTTATTATTATACTTCTAGTAGCTGAGGAGTAGCTGTGAAATAAGAGGCCGCGGGTTCGATTCCGGCACTGAGACCAGTGTTTGTATGATCCCCAAATATTTGTTTCGGGTCTGGTGTTGTGAGACTGAAAGTTTCTCGTAGTTCCTGATACCCACGACATAAGATTCGTATCTTGTAATGCATGATATTATGTTATACATAATATTATCTCTCTAATACTAATTATCTTGCAAAGACTGAATTGCATGCAGGATAATGCATTATAAAAAGGCGCAGCACGTGTGTCAGTGGTAAACTTATTTACACGCTGCATCGCATCCAATTTACTCCTACCGCCATCTTTATATGCATTAAAGGTGTCGGTTTTCCAACACGATACGGCACGTTCATTCGATTATTCTTCTTCTATCTTTGTTTTATTTTCTTTAAATGAGATTATATTCGATATCAGATTTTGCATACGGCCGTGTGATAGAGCTACGCTGTAATCAGACTTATTGATATTTAGGTCGGTATGTCCGAGGTGGATTTTTTATTGTTTTGATGGCGAGATCACTTGCCTGATATTTGATATTTAGCTCCTGCCCATAAAAAGTAATCATCATCATCATCATCAGCCTGTATTAGTCCACTGATGGACATAGGCCTCTCTTAAAGCACGCCATTGAGCCCTATCCTCGGCTCTCTGGGATGTAAGGGAGCGAAATATCATCTCACTGCTTCAAGCCAACCTCACCTGCACGTAGTACATCCCGCCAGTTAGCGAACGGGGCTCTGACGAAACCGACAGAATGGTGGTATAACCATCCAAATACACGTGACTAAATGTCACTGGCTAGTAACGGGCAGCAGCGTTACTGGTATGAGAAGTTACGTCCTGCGATCGCCAACCCGCTTGCCCGGCGTGGCGATTATGGGCAACAAACCTCTATGGCAAGCCAATAAAAAGTAATACTTGCTAGTATTAGGATTCATATCCGCCCGGATAGCGACCACGTACAACTGGTGTTAAACCTGCCATAGTAACCTACACTTTGTGTGAATCGCATTCCAAAATCAGCCAGTGTATATCCGGGTCTGCCGAGGGGCTTGCGACAGAACATGATGGTTGGTTGGGGCGAGTATAAGGGTAGATCCTTGTATCCCTGTGCCTGCATTGGTCATCCGCCTGTCCTGTCGCAGGCCCCTCGATTTGCTTCTCCCATCTTCGGAGTGAGAAGAAACGTTTATAAAAGTCGGTATGATTCTGGTGACCACCGATAAATCGTTATTGGTTGGTCGCTGGTGTTTTTGGACTACACTGCGTTTACCATCAGGTGTAGTGCAGTCGCTTTGCTGAGCTCGGATAAAAAAAACTTGTTCAGAAACCGGAGGATGGGAGCTACCGAGATATATTGTATTTTAGACACGTCGGGAACTCGCGCGCGTTTATCTTATTCTAAGAGCAAATTCTTGCAAGATGACATTATCTTGCAAGAAAGTCGGTGTGTTATTTAATTGTTATCGGTAAATACATCAGTATACGTTATAGCATGTATTGACGAGATTTTTTGAAATAATATGCACTAGAGTAGATTCCTATGTCGAATATTAAACATTATTTTATAAGCAACAGAACATAATACGAAAAAGAAACAAGTTTATTAAAACAAATTCAATATAGGTTTAAAAATGAGCCCGCAATTATAATTTCAAATATTGGTATGAGCAAAAGTGGGCGTGTAGAGGGGACTTCTCACTATCTCGCTCGCACGCGTGCACCGTAATGGTCATTTTACACAATGACGTCAAAGTTTGCGTCGTCTGTTATTTGACAAGTGCCCCCCTCCAGAATCAGATTCAGAATTGAATGGTTTCTAACATATTTATTTTTGGACGGTTTTATGAAATTCTTTTTGCAATGAGTTTTGGATAACGTAATTTATTGACTTAAATAATTAAAAAAGTCAAGTCAACTACTCTAGTATCTAAATCTGTGCATAAATGTTTTAATCTTTCATCATCGGTTTCACGCCCTTAACTATGAAATTATTTATGACACAAGACTCGTATCTTACTGTGGGGCCAGGACTATGTGTGACTGTTGGGTGTATTCATTTATTATTTTTCGAATGGTCCAAGGGATTGTCCAAATCGGTGGATATTTGCGTTATGCGTACATAAGTCATGCGTGAATATACATAAAATGAGGTAGTTTAAAAAATTATACAGACGAATTTGAAACATTCTTTTTTTGAGTAGGTTAAAAATACGAAGTAGCTAACACACAACCTTAAAAACCTACCCCAATCCATTGTTTGGTAAAATGTACCTTGTTCTGTTTATTGTAACCTGTACAAGGGTAATAAAACAGCCACTGAGGTCTAAAAAATCAAACAACGCTAAGTAATTGTTTCGATGTAATAAAATTTTATTTGAGGTCCGGAGTGACTGCTTAGTTTTACGATCAGTATTAAATTCCAAGTGTTGTTAAAAGGGCCATTATTTATTAAGTATATGGCAGTGATTTAGGAAATTTTGTGGATGGAATGTGAATATTTTAAATACAATAATGTTCACACTTCTAAGAGATCAGCGGTCTGTGATATTCAATATTCTTTTCTGTTCATTTGAGCACGACAAAGTGACTGCAATACACCTGATGTTAAGTGCTCTGCAATCCAAAATACCAGCGACAAACAATGAGTTTATCAATGGTCACAAGAATCATGCCGGCTTGAATAATACTTCTTCACACTTCGAAAACGGAAGAAGCAGATCCAGGAACCTGCGACAGGATAGGCGGATGACCGATGCAGACACAGGGATACAATAATTTACCTCAACACAAGGTGGGTGGGGTTGCTGTGGCAGATTTAACACCATGTGTACGGTGGTCCCTATCCGGGCGGATATAAATCCTACCACTGTTCCACCTTGATCCACATGCATTGTGTGGATCGGGTTCTAGGATCATCCAGTGTATATCCGGTTCTTCCGAAGGGCTTGCGAGATGATTTGATGGTTGATTGGGGCGGGTATAGGGGTACATCCTTGTATATTATCCTTGTATCATCAGACTAGTATGCATTTCCGACGCACTGGTCACACATGACATTTCAATGAAATTTATCTATTTTTGAGGTGTAAAAGAGCTCTTGTGGCCTACTTGCAAAATAAACGCTTTGATTTCATCACTGTTCCTGCATCGGTCATCCGCATGTCCTGTCGCAGACCCCTCGTTTTTTTTCTTCCCCCTCCGAATAGGGAAGAAGTATTTATACAGGCCGGCATGACTCTGGTGACCACCGATAAACTAATTATTTGTTGGTGATCGCTGGGTTTTTGGATTGCACTACGCTTACCATCAAGTGTAGTGTAGTCACTTTGCCGTCCTCGGAAAAAAAAATAAGTTAGTTGGCACATATACTAATTCATTATTCTTTTATTAAAACCTTAATACCTCATTCAAATCACGCAACGCTTAAATTCAAACTCGAGTGGTGTTCAATTAACTGGTGTAGAAATATTTATGAACACGTATATTTTCTTAGTGGCATGAAAACATCGTAAATTCATCTCTTGTTTACTGAATTAATACAGCCCAGATAAAATCTGCTTAGTAATTGAATAATAACAATATTCTTGTAGATTTTAAGTGCGTTTATACGTGTTGCCGAAATATATATTTTTTTTTAATTGAATGACGAGACGACTAAGGCGCTCGCTTGATGGTAAGCGCCACGCCTGCCCATAAACAGAAGCAACACCACACAGAACTTTGAATTATAAAGCACTGCATGGGACTGAACTGCGCTCGTCACCCCGATGAATAAGATGATCGCCCGTATACTGAAACTCTACTCAAGTATTTAAGATCGTTTTAAACAAGTTGAATCCCTCTTAGCTGTAAAAATTGTATGAAAATAAGTAGCCCTTAGCCGTCAGACAGCTGAGAAGCTTGGCGGCAAAAACAGACAAAGCGATGGTGCCAACTCAGACGGCCCCTCGCATACGAGGAACCCACCACCTTCACCTTATATATTAAACACTTTAAAATGCTCTACCATAAAGTTCATGTACTGTCGTTTTAGTAACACTAAGTTGTGCAACGATAAACTAAAATATCTATAAGTAGCATGTTGCGCTGCAAGCACGTTGTAGTGGAGTAATATGAGGCTGCTAGAACCAGAGTGGCCTAACTGCATTTTGATGACTTTTGACCAATTTGTATTTTTGCCAATTTAAACCACGGCCGAAATGGACATGTACTGCCATCTATGTCAAGATGATGTTACAAATTTTAGGCCGGTCTGCTCTTGTAGATTAACATTTTTAAATTGGCAAAAATACAAATTGGTCAAAAGTCATCAAAATGCAGTTAGGCCACTCTGGTTCTAGCAGCCTCATATTTGGAAGAAGACAGAACAGACGATTTTTCTAGATTTTCTCTAAGCTCCACATCAAGCGACCCGTATGGCTCTTCACCCCGTTATATTAAATTACTGGCACGAAATGCGAAAGCGTCGCGCCTTTCACCTGCACAAAGCAAATGCACTTAAAGTAGCAGCTAAAAGGGTGCGCTATCTTGAGTGCTATTTATTTAAAAAATTATCTCTATCGATACTTATGCCTGTTTGTTACATTTAGTCCTGACCCCACATTAATACGATTATCTTGTGTCGTATGATGAACTACGAGGTACTTACGTTCCCACAACACCCAGCCAGTTATTCAGTTTTCTGTGAGACTTTTTTCATCCGAACACGGCAAACTGACTGCCCAACACCTGACGGCGCAGTGCAGTCCAAAAAACAGCGACCACCGACAAAATAGGAGTTTATCGGTGGTCACCAGAATCATGCCGAACGGATAAATGCCGCCTTACACTCCCAAGAAGAAAGAAAGAAACTCTACTTTGCTTGGGGCAACATGACTTGATGATTAGTTGGGGCGGATAGAGTTATATCCCTGTATTACTGTGCCTGCATCAGTCATCCGACTGTCCTGTCGCAGGCACATCGATTTGCTTCTTCCCTATTCGGAGTGTGAAGAAGCATTTATACAAGCCGGCATGATTATGGTGACCACCGATAAACTTATTGTTTGTCGGTGTTCGCT
The DNA here is from genome assembly GCA_949126905.1 of Amorpha juglandis. Classification (NCBI taxonomy): domain Eukaryota; kingdom Metazoa; phylum Arthropoda; class Insecta; order Lepidoptera; family Sphingidae; genus Amorpha; species Amorpha juglandis. The sequence goes on from OX421388.1 coordinate 11,797,663, forward strand.
TGGTTTTTGGACTGCACTGCGCTTACCATCAGGTTATTGCAGGCACTTTGCCGTGCTCGGATAAAAAAATGCGAATTGCCGGCCCAGTGAGTTACGAGCACAGTGAACAGTAATAAATATATCACTTGCCTTCACCTGCGCTTCTAAACTTCTATCACACCGACGTGCAACAAATATAGGTATTTTTTTAATCAAATATCGTCATTTTTTTGTTAGTGTGTTTTTCTCAAAGGGTTTTTTTACCTTTGGGATGAACTACAGGCGTCCCTGCTAATGGGATACTTGGAACCCTCGCAATAACTCATCCCAAGGAGGGGAAGGAATAAGGGATGGGAAAGGTTTAGGAAGAGGGGCAAGCCCCCTCGGGAGAACCAGATATACACTGGCTGACCCTGGAACGCGACCCACCTTGTGGGTCACTATGGGAGGTTTTAACACCAGTATACGGTGGTTGCTATCCGATCGGATACTTCCCAAAGGGGCTGACGTCATACAGCCAAATATCAGGAATAAAAACCACAAGGTAAATCTTTCTGAAACATATATTAAAACGTATGTTAGGGCGTCCCCACTATGAGTGGGATATGAGCTGGTGGAAGGGTCGATATTATGTCAAAGGATCGAACTGCAATTTAAAAAAACAAAATAGAATTGAATTTCGCGGGCTAGTACTGATAATCCTACTAATATTATAAACGCGAAAGTTTGTAAGTACGGATGGATGGATGGATTGTTACTCTTTCACGTAAAAACTACTGAATGGATTTTAATGAAACTTTACAATAATATAGCTTATACATCAGAATAAGACATAGGCTACTTTTTATTCGGAAAAGCAGATCACGCGGGCGGTGCCGCGAGCAAAAGCTAGTTGATCATAAGGTTATCGGTGTACATATCAGGATATATGCTATGACATCAGTCATGAGGCATAGCTCAAATTTGTAAACCCCTGTGTGTGAATTAATATGTATACTGTTGGTGTTTCATAATAAATAAATAAATAATTAAGGTAATCCATACACTTCGGTGTAATGTTCAGCATCTGCCATGGTCTCTATCGAAGGTTTAACGATGCTATAAAGCTATCTGAAGCGAACAGTACCATTAAACTACTTAGATTATGATTAAATGGTGCGCTTTTATCTATGCATCACTTAAAAATGCCAGATGGTAAAAGATGCCAGCAGAATTACCAGCGCTTTGCTTGATTGAAGCGAAGTACATTGGTGAGCTGGGACCTTTTTTTTATAGCATAGGTCGGCAAACGAGCAAGTAGGTTACCTGATGGTAAGTGAGCTCCACCGCCCATGTACGCCCACAATACGAGAAGAATCACGGGCGCGTTGCCGACCGTAAAGGAAAGGGATTGGGAAAGGGAGGGGGATTTAGGCCTCCGGATATCTCACTCACCGTACGAAACGCAGCAACAAGCCGCTACTTTACGTCGGTTTTCTGTGAGAAAGTGGTAACGACCCGGTCGAGCCGGCCCATTCATGCTGTAGACAAAACTATCTACAGCGTGGCTCTACCACTCGAAAATTTCGACGAAATTTACGACGATTTGATTTCGGCGAATTGTACGACAGGGCTATTTTTACCATGTTATTTTCTATTTTATTTTATCATTATATTACTCTGTGTGATGTGTAGCCGAAATAAAACTTCTATCTATCTATCTAAAATCTTAATGACTTTCCGATTTTAGAAATATATACAATATTATATAGGGCATGCATTTATCTCTCCATTTAAACAGCTTTTTTATATTTTGATATTGGTTACTCACCCAAAACGCTACAGGGGGTTTGTAATAACATAGTACCTGAGAGTCTTTTAATGGATACATGTTTCATTTCAAAGTGACGTAACGATGTCAAGTTATCAAATAATATGTGATATTTATATCTCCTGGCAAGAGAGAGATAGCGTGAAGCGTAGTTACGAATAAAAACTATACTTCTCGTCTTAATACAGTTTTTATAATGGAACGATGAGTTCCACGCATAGCTATAAATAATAGCACACAGAACATTGAATTACAAAGTATTGCATGGTACTGCGCTTATCCCAGATACAAAAAAACTAGGTCTCAGAACGCATCATCAAAAAAATATCAACCTAATATAAATTAACATTTTTAAATGAGTAATGCTTATAAAAATTAGGAAATTTTGCACTAATAGTTTTGCCCAAATAATAATATTATTTTATAGAAAGCCAAGGGGATTTAAATTTTATATAATTAATATATTTTATGTATCCATTAATCAAAGCTCGGAAATTTAAAACAATACAAATACTTCTTGTTTTAAGACAAAAGATACAAAATATTTAATAATTCGTCACCGGAAAGGCTAAAATACGTAATACAACACGTAATAAGTAAATTTTTCGGTAGAGCATTTTAAAATTTGTTTTTACGATAGTAAATTTAAATGTATCTACTGAATAATTTTTAGTAAAACTTATATTTTATTGAATCATATTTTTTTCCTTATATAAATATTATGAATTTTAGTATGTTTGCCGTTTTATTGATGATATTAAAAATAGAACCACGTAGAAGTTGCTACGTCGTAGCGCGAAGCTACGTAGTAGCTGTAAATTACAGGATTTCATTGGCAGACACGCTGCTGTCTGAAGTTATTGACGTTTATTCCGGCAAGTTTCTACTTTGTAACTGTACAAGATTTTGGAGTAAAGGATAAGTTTAAACTGTCAATTTTGTCTGATAGAAATGAGCTGACCGACGCGACATAAAATATTTTTACTTCATAATGCCCAGAAGTACTGTTCACTTTAAGAGGGTTGTTTTGCACTTTTAAATATTACATTTACAAAGAAAATTACACTTATACTTCATCTATATACATATAATAAAAATGTAAAGGTTCGCTGTCTGTACATGTTTATCAACGCAACAGCACCCCATACAATGATTTTTAGAATTTTTGTCGGTTTGTCTGTGCGTTTGTGCACGATGATCTCAGAAACGGCTTATCCGATTTAAACGTAGTTTGCAATAATATATTATGGTAAGCTTCACTTAACATTTATTAAGTGAAGGTTTGCTTCATCAACGTTTGCTTCATGTCAATCGGTTCATAAATAAAAAAGTTATGCTAATTTAAATATATCGGTAATATAACGGTGCAGAACTTCACGCGGGCGGAGCCGCGAGCGAATGCTAGTATATTAATATAAATGGTATAATGTATTGTGTTTTAGCCAAAATTAATATTCTAAGTAAAACACTCAACATGTTAAAAATACATTCGAATAAAAGAACATATATTTTACTTCAGAAATATTTCATTAAAAGAAAACTGCTTTGTAAAAAACAAATAATCTATTTTATGTGTAAATCCACGAATTATCTAGTAGAAGATTACGCAAATTAGACATTCTAAGACTATTTAAGTGGGTGTCAAAAAACCTAAGGCCCAACTAATAAGATTCTTGCTCACTTCAAATTCACTCATCCAGAACAAACCTGCTCTACTCGTCTTAAAGAAATATATTTTTAGAATTATTTTTACGAAGGATCCTTGTATATAATTGCATAGCAACCAGAGAAAACATATCAAGGATTCTGAGGCATAATAAAAATGTCTAGCTTTGATTTAAAGCAACTTGATTTGCCTTTTGATTTATAGAGAATGTTTATTATAATTGGATTCTTTGTATCAGAATTTTCGCTTTGAACAATTGCAAAGCAGTTATTATTATTTTATATACGTCTTTTGACAGAAGTATAACGTCTTTTCATATCTAGTAAACTATTCTCTGATTACATTTTTTTATAGTATAAACCCGCAAACGAGCAAGTGAGTCGCCTGATACCGTGTACGCCCCGTACCCCGTACATACTAGAAGAATCATAGGCGTGTTGCCGACCTCAAAGGGAAGGGATAATTAAGGATTGGGAAGGGGACGGGATTTGGGCTTCCGGATATCTCACTCAACGTACGAAACGCAGCAGCAAGCCGGCTACTTTACGTCGTTTTTCTGTGAGACAGTGGTAAAGACTTCGAACGATTCATTCATGCTGTAGACAAAATTGTCTACAGACAGACATACAAAGATTTATCTCGATGCTGGGATCGAACCTACGGCCTCTCGTTTTACAGGCGGCTGCACCACGGAAGCTATCAAGTGGAAACAAAAAACAACATTATCTAACTTAAAAGAATAAGATAAAGCTTTATATCTCTACATGTAACAAGATCTTAAAACCCCAATTTAAACCAAACTCCATTAGATAGAACAGTTTCCAAAAATATATCCAGAGACATTCGGAGAAAAGAGGATTACATTATCAAGATCCAGTGGGATAGCGCGTGTGATGAACCCCAACGAGTGCATTGTCTGTACTTGGACGCAGCTACGACGCGAAAATAACAACATCGTAGTTTTTAAATTTGGCATTCACAAACGCACAAAGGGTCAAACTAAAAAACACACTTTTTAACTGGTATTAAAAAACATTTGGTCCGATTTTATAACCGATTTTTATAGATATATTAATATCGAAGTCGGCTTTTTTATAATAGCATAGGCCGGCAAACGAGCAAGTGGTACATCACCTGATGGTAAATGATCTCCACCGCCCATGTATGCCTACAATACCAGAAGATTAACGGGCGCGTTACTAACCTTAAAAGGGATAATAAGGGAAGGCGAGGGGGATTTGGGCTTCCGGATATTTCATTTACCGTACGAAACGCAGCAGCAAGCCGTTACTTTACGTCGGTTTTCTGTGAGACAGTGGTAACGACCCGGCTGATTCATGCTGTAGACAAAACTGTCTACCACTGTTCTACCACTCGAAAAATATATTTAAAAAAATATCGATATGATGCACATATATATCTTCATTTTTGTCTTCCCTACGTGTATGTAAATCAGAATTCGCTTCTAAGCTGTCGCCACAGTTGAAGCGCGGCTTCATTCACAATAGGATTTCAGACACACCTCGTTTAAAATGTAAGCCGTGAAAACATTTTTAAAGAACATTTTTCCTCGCCGCTACTGAATGGCATCTTGTGTGCATTTATATTTGGTTTTAACTCAGTTTTAGAGATGGCTCACGGAGGCAGACTATTTTTTTTTTTATTTAATTGAATGTCGAGACGATCAAGTCAAGTACGCTTTGTCTATTTCTACACACCATGCTGTCTATTTATACCGCCAAGTACCAGTGTGTAAGCACTGTTGTGTTTCGGTTTGAAGGACATTAAAGCCAGTGAAGTTACTGGGCATTATGTGACGTAACATCTTATGTCTGGGGGTGACGAGCGCAGTTCTGTGCCATGCAGTGCAGTCGTTTTGCTTCTGTTATGGGCAGGCGTGGCGATTAGCATCAGGAGAGCGCCTTGCTCGTCTCGTCATACAATCAAATTGTAGTAAAAAAAAACGGCCTCTCACATACCACCTTGTAAAATATACGATATTATGTAAAGATAATCACTTTGTTAAACGAGCTCTTTCATATAACTTTGTCTTTGTTACTGACAAAGCATACTAGATGTTACAAATGACATTGGCAACATTTATTATATTAAAATATGAGAATACTTATTTTCCTAAACCTAATATTTTCTATATTTGCTATTGTATAAAAAGACCTGAAATGAAGGTTTTAAATGTCGTTTCTTTCTTTTTAAAGGTGAATATTCTGTTAACAAATATTGTAATTATTCATGTTGTTATTATATTATAGACTTAGACTTAGACTTTATTCTGATTAGATGTTATGTACATAAATAAAACTGTTATTATACAAAGAGAAACGTAATTATATCTTTATTTCGTTATTCTTATTAACAAGGACAAAAACCCTTATATATATTTAACGAAATCTCTATTGAACTCTTAAAAAGAATAGCAAAAATTTTTATACAAAAATGTGTTAAAAATGTTCAATATAATAACATTTTCTTTCGATACACGGATTGTTACAAGAAAAGTAATTTAAAGTTTACTCGTGCCGTGTAATTGGGTTGATATTGTTTCGAAACTCCAGTTTCATGACAACGCTGCACCTGCCGGCGACGCCTTACCGAATATAAAGTGTATAAACACACTTCATTTAAAAATAAGTGGTAGGAGAAACTGGGGAGGTACTGGGTTGATATCCTTGATATCTTACGTTTACGCGAATGTTACTCATTGAAATAAAACTAATTTAAACGGATTTTATCGCGGTTTTTTATTAATTTTGATCCCGACGTTTCGAAGACTTTTCAGCCTTCGTGGTCACGGGGGGGACTGAGGTGTAGGTTGTCCAAAAATGTTAATGTTACATTATCTACCTTTAGTTTACAATTATAAATTTTTATGGTTTGGTCGGTTATCCTTGGCCGGAAAATCGCAATTTTCTGTTTAAATTAATGCTGTTTATATTGCAAGGATGTTTGCAACTATAATTATTGCAATACTTGGCATAGGTTTGATTTCATTGAACAATTATGACTATGTTGGTGTTTGCAATGTTGTTTCGATTTAATCTAAATATATAAAACTCAAAGATGTCTGACTGACTGACATATTGATCTATCAACGCACAGCCCAAACCACTGGAGGGATCGGCCTGAAATTTGGCATGCAGGTAGATGTTATGACGTAGGCATCCGCTAAGAAAGGATTTTGATCAAGTCTACCCCCAAGGGGATAAAATAGGGGATGAAGGTTTGTAAGTATGGATGGATGTTTGTTACTCTTTCACGTAAAAACTACTGAATGGATTTTAATGAAACTTTACAATAATATAGCGTATACATCAAAATAAGACATAGGCTACTTTTTATCCTGGAAAGCAAAAGCTAGTAAATAAATAAATTTCCCATTGACTTGTCTATTCGAAAAATTACACATGAGTTAAGTTTAAAAAGGTGGTAGGTCCCTCGTATTCAAGAGGCCGTCTGGGTTGGTACCACCGCTTTGTCTATTTCTGGCGCCAAGCAACAGTGTGTAAGCACGTTGTGTTGCGGTTTTAAGGACATTGAAGCCAGCGAAATTATTGGGCATTATAAGACTTAACATCTTATGTTTCGGAGTGACGAGCGCAGCTGAACAGACGAGCAAGTCGCTCGCCTGATGGTTAGCGCCATGCCTGCCCATAAACAGATGCAACACCACTCAGAACTTTGAAATACACAGCACTGCATGGCACTGAACTGCGCTCGTCACCACGAGTCCTTCAAACAAAACACAACAGTACACTTTTACACTTTTGCTTGGTGGCAGAAATAGTGTCAGAAGGATTGCCACCTTTCACATATCGGGACGAACCAACCTTCGCGAAAGTTGGTTGCAACGCTAATTGCATCTCAGCTTACCCCTTTGGCTCGCTATAGTCTAAAAAATCGTTCTATTCCAATCATTGCAACGGTTTGGCGGGTGGAATGAACTCGCAGTGTTCGTGACTAGTAAGCGAAATTCGGCAGAGGGGCTATGATTCGAGTAGGGTTGCAATATTCCTGATTTATAAAATGCTGCCCTGCTCCCATGGGTCATAGCGTGATGTACATAATATAAACCTTTCCATTAAGGGTATTAATCACTATCTATTGCTGAAAACTGCATTAAAATCCGTTGTATAGTTTAAAAGATCTCAGCGAACAGACAGCGGAAGCGACTTCATTTTATACTATGTAAAGATAGGCGCCGAAATGATACCTCCCCTTTTTGAAGTCGGTTAATAATTCACGTTAATATGACACCATACGTAGCGCAATGGATGAGCCGGCTGTGGACCGACAGACCGCGGTTTGATTCCGGAATCCCAATGTTTGTAGCCACCGCAAACTATATTTTAATGTTTAAATTATTTTTGTCCGTAAATATTTGTTTTGAGTTTAGGTATTTTTTATTACTAGCTTGAATTAAGACACAAGCAGGTCACTTGCTTGATGGTAAGCGCCACGCCTGCCCATCAATAGGTCACCAAACTACTCATTCACGTCAGAGATATTGGATATTGTAAGCAATTAAGTTAAAATTCAAAGAGTGGTAGAGCCACGCTGTAGACAGTTTTGTCTACATCACGAATGGGCCGGCTCGACCGGTTACCACTATATCACAGAAAACCGACGTAAAATAGCGGCTTGTTGCTGCGTCTCGTACGGTTAGTGGGATATCCGGAGGCCCAAATCCTACTCCCGTCCCCAATCTCTTAATTATCCTTTCCCTTAATGTCGGCAACGCGCCTATGATTTTTCTAGTATTGTAGACGTATATGGGCGGTGGAGATCACTTACCATCAGGTGATCCACTTGCTCGTTTGCCGGTTTGCCTCTAGCATACGAGGGACCTTATAATAATATAAAAAAATATTTTTTTAGATTAATTACAAATGTTACTCTCGTTTCTTCCCTGAAGAGTATCATTTAAAAGATTCAATGGTTAATTACGGTCGATTAAAAAAAAAACTACGTGAAATAAACATTCTTACGTCGACTTTAGACAGTTGTCTTTGCTGAGTTCATATCGAAGTTTACTACTCAGTCACTAACTGGATGACTTAGGTCGAGTCCATAAATATCGGTCTTAGTATACGCAGCCCAGAGTGGCATCCCTATAGAGTTTGCAGGGCATTTTCTACTCAAGCTAGACGATATTAATAGGTTTTGATTCATCGATAAGTCACAGGTGGTCGACTCATCTGAATTTCAATTTAAAACAAGTAGCTTGAAGGGTCGCGGTGAAGCAATTTTTTTTTTGTTTTATCCTGGCTCGGCAAAGTAACTACGCTACACCTGATGGTAAGTGTAGCGCAATCCAAGAATAGTGTCGACCAACGATAAACAATGTGTCCATCGTAGGTCGGCAAGATCATGCCGGTCTGCCAAAGTTCCTGGGATGAACTACGGGGTCCCTGCTAACGGAATACTGGCGATCCCGCAGTATCTCCTCCCAGAGCTAAGGGGGAGGGGAAGGAAAAAGGGATGGGAAAAGGGTTAGGATCAAGGGGCTGACCCTTGGGGAGAACTGGAAATACACTGACTGACCCTGGAACGCGACCCGCACAACGTGGGCCACTATGGCAGATTTTAGCACCAGTGTACGGTGGTCGCTATCCGGTCGGATACAAGTATCCTCCCGCCAGCAACAAAAGTGGAGAGCACGTTTTCCACCAGCAAAAGTGGATAGTGTCGGTGATTTTATAGTTTCACGATAAGAAAAGTCCTTAATAATTAATTACTTTATGGGTCTCGTAATATTAGGGGTAGAGGAAGACAGAACTGTAACTATAGCACCCAATTTTTTTTTTTATTCGAGCACGGCATTGTGACTGCACTACATCTGATGGTAAGCGTAGTGCAATCCAAAAAACCAGCGACCACCAACAAACAATGAGTTAATCGGTAATCACCAGAGTCATGCCGTCCTGTATAAATGCTTCTTCCATCTTTGGAGAGGAAAGAAGCAAATCGAGGAGCCTGCGATAGGACAGGCGGATGACCGATGCAAGCACAGTAATACAAGGATGGCATGTTTTAACACCATGTGTACGGTGGTCGCTATCCCGGCGGATATGAATATCCTACCACATAATGGTTACTAAATAATTTCAAAGGTATTCGAAGGTAGCTCAGCGGGGAGTGATACGGATTGTAGAGATGAAAGTCGCAGGTTCGAAACCAGCCCAAAGAGCATATACCTCTGACTTCTCAATGTTACGTGTGTATTCATTGTTAATATCGCTTTAACGGTGAAGGAAACATCGTGAGGAAACCTGCATACCTGAGAAGTCATAGGAATTACGAAGTTATGTGAAGTCTGCCAACTAGAAATAGGCCAGCGTCATGTAACCCCTCTCAATCAGTAGCAGAGGCCAGTGCCCAGCAGTGGGACGTGTATAATACAAGGCTAGTATTATATTATATACTTATACATATAACAAATGAGGCTGTTAACCAAAATATGACGGGCCTAAAAAGAGAATCTCGTCAAAAATATAAATAAAAGCAGTTTTACGACTCCATTCTCGTTTTACGATAATATCCGACATTTTTGTCATGGCTTATAAAAATATTTAAATTAAGATTTTAAATGTTGACAGCCTCCGTGGCGGTGTCCGCGAGCAGTCTACTGTGAAACTAGAGGCCGCGGGTTCGATCTCCGCATCGAGACGAGTGTTTGAGTGATCCACAAATATTTGTTGCGGGTCGGGTGTTGTGAGACCGAAAGCCTCTCCTACTCTCTGGATACTCACGACATAAGACTCGCATCTTACTGTGGGGTTAGAACTATGTGTTGCTGTTGGATGTATTAATGTTCACATCGGCTGAGTTTCTTGGTGCTTCTTTTCAAACCAGTGGGCATTTCCGAAGCACCTTTAGATTCAAAATGACGTGTAAAAGTACCCTTGGCGGTCTAATTACTTATTTAAGAATTTAAATTTGGAGTTATGACCGTTACTACCTATCTGTACTCACGACTAGTGTCGGTAATTACCTACCAGGGACTCTCACATACGAGAAACATAGCTCTATTAAAGTTAAATAAACTGACATAAATCAAATTATTTATAAACACAATTCACCTTACAAACTTCCATGGATCCATAATATCATCAAAACTACATAACCGATTTATTAAAGTAAATTTCAAAGTTTTCATAACCTGCATTAATAAATTAAAAATTACTTTCTCGAATGTTCACGATCACTCCCGAACTTGACCGGCCGGGCGCCATTTTTAAAAACAACACTTTTCTATTGGTCCATTCTAGTTTCCTTTTAACTGAAATCGTTTTGTGAGCACTTGGTTTAAGATGTTATTATTGAATTGAACTTATTAGTTTGATGTTATTAAAAAAGACCTGTAGTAAAAATATATTTTATTAAGCGGTATGAATACCAATAAGATAAAAATAACATGATTGTAAATGAATAGTTGGTCTATAGATTAATTTCAACGATAACTAAATTTCAAACCCAACTGTAATTAAAACTGCTCAAAGTTTGTCTACACAAAATAATATTTCAATTATAGAACGTAAATCAAATTCAAACAACCGCTTTCATCAAAAAGTATATTAATTTATAGTGTAAAACCAAACGTAATTTTTTCAAACTGATTTTAGTCCGCCATATTTGTTTTGTACTTATAATTAATTAAATCACTATGTATGTACATCTCTAAAAATTTAAATACATTCACAATAAATGACAATGCGAGGGTACATTTCCGCTCAAATTCTTTTTACAAGCTTATTAGATTACACATTGCATTGATTTTTTTTAAATAAAATATTTATTGATTTATACGTTCATAATAAAATTATAGACACTATTAAGTTTGAGGAAAGAAACTCATAAAATAGGCTACCAATTGTTACACTTCCCGCCAAAATGTATCTGTCAACTTATTTTTTTTTAACACATGTATATGTCACAGGTCTCTCAATCCAATACAGCCGAGTCTGTCAATGATTTTGTAGTTTTATTGTGAATATAGGCGCGAGGGTGCGGTCAGTAATCGGCGGACGCGGCGGACGGTGTGTCCACTACGATGCTTTTCACCCCCGTGAAGGGTGAGGACTACGTGATAAGCGTAAGCGGGAACAATGAGCGAGTATTTATAGATGCAATTGCTCGCCTGTGATCCCCAAAGGGATAGGCAGAGGGGTAACCAGTACACCCATATTTCGCCGAGCGTATTTCCGCCCCATGATGTGAGCGCCTCTCTTCTCGTATGCGAGAGACTGTTTGAGTAGTGTCAATTGTGCCGCCAAGCAGCAGTGTGTAAGTATTGTTGTGTTCCGATTTAAAGGACATTGAAGCCCGTGAAATTACTGAGATTATGAGACTAAACATCATATATCAGGATGAAGAGCGCAGTGCAGTGCTATGAAGTACCTACTTCATAATTATTCTAAGTTCTGATTGGGGTATCTCTCGTCTGGCCACTAACGTAATAAAAAATTGGTGTGTGTCGTGGGACACCAGGTAGGAACGAAGTTCCTTCGGCTAATGTAGAATCGACACAAATTGCAAAAAATTCAAATTATCAACTAAAATAACAAAATATGTCTCTTTATTTTTGTTTGATAACATAAAATTACATAGAAATAGAAATAAAAAAAAGACGTGTGGCACTCGGAGACTGCCGCGGTAAAGCTATTGTATAGCATTTTTTATCAACTTATGTAATAATCTTTTAAAAATCGAAGGAGTATTTTTATATACTTCAAATATAACTGGCTGAATGAATTTCATTTTAAAAAAGGAACTAACTGGCTGGTTATGCGACTGTCGCGCCTGCGCACTTCTCATTTAACGCTTTTATTCCACGCATTTTTTCCACGCATTTTTCTTACGGTTTTACTATCACATTTTTTTCAGTTTGGTCACGCAGCGAAATCCCTATCCCCTCCAAGCCTGCCGTAAGGAACTTCGTTCCAATAAATTTTAATGAGTGGTAGAGCCACGCTGTAGACAGTTTTGTCTAAAGCATGATTGGGCCGGCTCAACCGGGTCATTACCACTGTCTCACAGAAAACCGACGTAAAGTAGCGGCTTGCTGCTGCGTTTCGTACGGTGAGTGAGATATCCGGAGGCCTAAATACCCCTCCCCTTCCCAATCCCTAATTCTCCCTTTCCTTTAAGGTCGGCAACGCACCCATAATTCTTCTGATATTGTGGGCATACATGGGCGGTGGAGATCACTTACCATCAGGTGACCCACTTGCTCGTTTGCCGATTTATGCTGTAAAAAAAATATGAAATCTCAACTCAAAACGCTACCGCTCGCGCTGCCTCTCATCAACACCTCTAAATCCGTCTTAGGCCAACGACACGCCACACGTCATGTACTTTTCCTTTCGTCCATCAAATTGGTTTCGGTGGCTTGTGACGTCATTGTCTACGGGTGATGGATCGCCATCTAATTGAGAAAGTGATAGCGTTTGGTTGTAGCGTAAATAATCTTATTGAAGCTTTCGCTATATAGGGATCAATAAAGCGTCATTTTTGGGGTTCTGTACGCAAAGTGTATTTAAACCAAATCAAAGTAGGTCCCTCGTGTGCTAGAGGCCGTCTGGGTTGGTACCGCTTTGTCTATTTCTGTCGCTAAGCAACAATGTGTAAGCATTGTTGTGTTTCGGTTTGAAGGACATTGAAGCCATTGAAATTACTGGGCGTTATGAGACTTAACATCTTATGTCTCGGGGTTACGAGCGCAGTTCAGTGCCATGCAGTGCTGTGTGATTCAAAGTTCTGTGTGGTGTTGCATCTGTTTATGGGCTGGAGTGGCGCTTACCATCTATCTATCTGTCTATCTATCTTACCATCAGGCGAGCGCCTTGCTCGTCTGGTCAATCAATCAAATAAAAAAAATCAAATTATTTATTGAATCATTAAAATGTCAAACATCATTTAGATTCAGTAAAATTTTAACTCTACCAGTTCGAAATGCTGTTTCGTTAAAGAAGAACGGGCAAGAAACTCTAACGTTGCTCTTTTCTAAACTGATTTGCAATACATATTAGTACTAAATACATTGAAGTATTATTTATTTGAATTAGAGCGCTCAATTTATGCCAATGAGAACCGTTATAAAGTAAAATAATTAGATTATTAGTTTTTGTGTGGTAGAGCCAGTGGTAGATAGAAATGTCATCACGAATGGGCCGGCTCGACCGGGTCGTCCACTATCTCGCCGTAAACTGACGTAAAAAGCGGCTACGTTTCGTACGGTGACAGATATCCAAAGGCCCAAACCCCCTTCCCAATTCCTTTATTATCCCTTCCCTTTAAGGTCGGGAACGTGCCTATGATTCTTTTAGTATTATGGGCGTACATGGGCGATGGAGATCACTTACCATCAGGTGAACTGGTTCGTTAGGCTCTGCTATAAAAAAATATCACGCAAAATTTAGGTAACATAAAAAGCATCTCAAAATACTTTTATTAAAAGTAATACATCACTACGGCCAACATATATCAGGTTAATAAGGCACAGCTTTATTAATGTACGTGACTTGGCCGTAAAAAGTATCCTTTTCCTGAGCGTGACAATAGCCGCGCGTGTCACGCTACTCTGGCTAAACACGGCCGTCTGGATTTAGACGAGCGTCAATTTGTCACGCAACGGTGACCAAGTGCTAGGGCCCCTATGCTACAAAACTAGGCGACGAAGCATGATAACGTAGACTTAATGTAACAGAATATGCTTCACAATAATCTTAATACATAAAATTTCGTGTCACGTTGTTTGTCCGCGATGAACTCCTAAACTACTTAACCGATTTTAATCAAATTTTTCAAACTGCGTGTGTTTGATTCAAGTTGAGAGATAGGATAGTTTATATCTCAATTTATAGTCGCAATATTTTTATTGCAAATTATTTGTTTTAAAGAGTTATAATTATCTGTGAGTTCCATAAGATTCTAAAAAATGGCGTTGTATGGTAATTTATCGGCTGGATTGAGTAAGTATCCAATATATGGCGCATACTCTATTGAATAGTTTACTACAATATACTAATATTATAAATGTGAAAGTTTATTTGTTTGGATGCTTGTCCGTGAATCACGCTGAAACTGAACTTATTTTGATGAAATTTGGTATACAGACAGGGTATGAGCTGACGTGGGTGATAGGATACTTTTTATCCCGGAAAAAGCGGATCACGCGAACGGAGCCGCGAGCAAAAGCTAGTTTAACATATATCTTAGCAACAGCAACGCCGGGTCTGCTAGTAATATTTATAAAATTAAAAATGACCACATATCTGGCACACGAGGTTACCGACATGTGGGATATGGATTCGACAATGTCTCGATAGTCGTTACTGTTAAAGGGTTGATACCAAAGAGCGTCGACCACCAATCAAAAATACACCACCTCGATGTCCAGCATTCCACAACAGCGCGATTTTTAAGGAATTTTCTACCTCGCGCAACCACTCTGTGGAACCAGCTGTCGCCGGCGGTCTTTCCGAACCGTTACGACTTGTGAACCTTCAAGAAGAGAGCATATTCTTTTCTGAAAGGCCGGCAACGCATTTGCAAGCCCTCCGGTGTTGCAGGTGTTCATGGGCGGCGGTGATCACTTTCCATCAGGTGAGCCTTCTACCCGTTTGCCCCCTTCTTCCATTAAAAAAAAACACCTACCTCCATAGACTCTCAATTGATTGTTGGGTCAAGAGCCAGAGTTATGTTGTTTTAAGACTATGGTTTAAAACTTAACATCTTATGTCTTGGGATGGAGACTGCAGGTCTATGCAATACTATATAATTCTAAACTTTGTGTGGTGTGGCCTGTTTATGGGCTGGCGTGACGTTCACCATAAGACGAGCGATCTTCTCGTCTAGTCGTTTAGATAAATAAAAAAATAATTTATAAATGGTAGAGCCACGCTGTAGAAAGTTTGTCTACAGCATAGGTTCTCAAAATTATTTCGTCTATTGACACGGATTATTACACGGATGGTTGTGGTATATGTGGGTATGCCGGGGGTCATTTTTTTCCTTTTTTAATTGTTTTTGATTTGTTTGTGTATTTTTTTAAGTTTATTTTATTACACTTTTATGTTTTTGTATGTATTTTATACTTCCGTGTGTACCTACGATTCGCAATTTACTGCCATCCGGTCCATAAACAATGGCCAAATATAGTTTATTTCTTTCTTTCGTCTACTGCCCACTTTGAGAATCAATTTAGTGCCCCCCGAAATTATAAACCTAGTCATTACATCGCCCTAAAAAACGAATCCAGCTTGTTCAGAAAATATCTTTTAAAATAACGTCTTAATTAGATTTTACATTTTAATAAACAATTACTTACAATAGTTGGTACGAACGGAGCGCGCTTTAATATAGAATGTACATTGTACAGCGTCTTACAAGGTTAAGTGCATAACGTAAATGCATTTATTACACGCTATTTTGAACCCAGCCAGTGGAAAATTGGATCTCAGAGCGAGTATAAACAAGACTGTCTTAGGTTACAGGCACATTGATTTTGGGGCCCTGTTAGAGAGCACATTTTTAATGAAAATCAATTAGATATTTTATTTAGTTAAGATTACACAAACCTTTGAGTCTCTGTAATGCAGCGGGCGAGTAGCCGGCTGTGAAGCAAGAGGCCCGGGTTCGAATCCCGCAACGTGTTCAATGTTTGCGAATGGGTAGGCTTACTGGATTGTTACCATTGTCTCACAGAAAATCGGCGTATAATGCATGTTGCTGCGTTTCGTATGATGAGTGACATATCCGGAGGTCCAATCTCTCTGCTTTAAGATTGGCAACGCACCCATGATTCTTCATTCTACATTATGAGACTTAACATCTTATGTCTCGGAGTAACGAGCGTAGTTCAATGCCATGCAGTGCTTTATAATTCAAATTTCTGTGTGCTGTTGCTTCTGTTTATAGGCACACAGGCAGACTTGCCCGTCTCGTCATTCAAATAAATAAACAAAAATTACTATGTTTTAAAAAGTTAATAATTTCGCTCAAAATTTAAAATAATAAATAGCAAAGCACTTCACTGCGCCCATCGTCCCGAGACCGGAGAACCCTCTGTTAGTCGAAAGTTAAATATAAACATGGGACAAATTCTTACGATCCTAGTCGACCGAGACTCTTTAAACACTAATATATGAGCAACCCTGTGAGTCGTTACAGAGGACTATAAGCCTCCGTCCTCAGCACTACGCCCGTAATATTCCACCGCTAGGGTTGCCAGCTTTTAAGAATTCCACACTTTAGAGGAACACATTTTTTTTTATATAGCATAGGCCGGCAAACGAGCAAGTGGGTCACCTGATGGTAAGTGATCTCCACCACCCATGTACGCCCACCACCCGAAGAATCATGGGCGCGTTGCCGACCTTAAAGGAAAAGGGTAATTAGGGATTGGGAAGGGAAGGGGATTTGGGCTTCCGGATATCTCACTCACCGTACGAAACGCAGCAGCAAGCCGCTACTTTACGTCGGTTTTCTGTGAGACAGTGGTAACGACCCGGTCGAGCCAGCCCATTCATGCTGAAGACAGAAATGTCTACAATGAACTGAATACATATTAATTAATCTGTATTCATAAGATAAAAAAAAGTTGTTTGTGCAATTTACACACGGCGGAAGTTAAACTTCAGAATTATTAACATAAATTAATTAACCAACGAATTTTAATACGCAAATGCAAAAAATAAAACACGTGAATAATACACCACGTTGTTTATGACATATTGCCGTTGTACGCAGGCGCAAAGACACGTGATAGCATACTTGTAATCTATCCTCATTCTCTCGCAGGCTAAATCCTATTTATGAATATGTTTGTCTTTGTCGTGACGTATTTTCGTTTCATCGAAAGAAGTTACACTTCAAAAAATGCTCTATATGTGACCGAGCAATGCAATGTGTACTTCGGGGGATGAAACGCTTCTATTATACTCTATACATTGCTTTAAATTGACCAGAATTCAGAATAAACAAACACAGACAGACCAGAATTATAAAAAAATGCTTAGTGAAAAAAATAGTGGACTGCAATTCCCAAATTTAAACTATCGATGGATGCTTGGCCGAATAAGCGTTAAAAAGGTTTTACTATGTTCATCTTTATTCGAACGCGTGGCAACCCTACTTCCTGCTGACTCTGTACTAATCTTATTTCTATTTGAAATAACAAAACGTATTGTGACACGAAACCACATTTTCGGTTTCAAAGAATGTATGTATGTTTAAATGTGGTAGAGCCACGCTGTAGAGTTTTATCTACAGCATAAATGGGCCGGCTCAACCGTGTTACCACTGTCTCACAGTAATCCGACGTAAAGTAGCGGCTTGCTGCTGCGCTTCGTACGGTGAGTGAGATATCCGGAAGCCCAAATCCCCTCCTCTTCCCAATCCCTGATTATGCCTTTCCTTTAAGGTCGGCAACGCGCCCATGATTCTTCTGGTGGTGGGCGTACATGGGCGGTGGCGATCACTTACCATCAGGTGACCCACTAGCTCGTTTGCCGGCCTATTCTATAAAAAATAAAAACAATCTTATCTATGTCATAGATACTCCACTTTGGGACATGAACGTTTTCCCAGCCCAATCACGCTACCACTACGATGAAAATAAACATTATTTGAAAACATTTAAAGAATCCGAGACATGTTTGAGTCGGTATGGCCGGCACCGCAGAATTTAATATGTGGTAAACAATAGGTCGGTCGGGGAACGTCGCAACTCAACAAATCGAGGAATTCTGTTATTAAGAAAAATAAATGTGGACTGCCTGTGGGTTCCAATTCAATTTTGTAATGGCGCTTTATACGTTTACAACAGTGTGGTTGTATTGCTATGACGTAAATTGCATTTACTTTTATCGAAAAATTTACATTTTGGTATTCGACTTGCAGATTGGACAACACTACTACATACGACTAAGACAAGGTGGCATATGCGGGAGGAAGGCCGTCTGAGTTGGTACCACCGGTTTGTCTATTTCTATCGCCAAGCAACTGTGTGTAAGCACTGTTGTGTTTCAGTTTGAATGACATTGATGTCCCCATTATGTCGTGGGTATATGTTAAGCCGCCAGATATGTACTATTATGTACATGCTTATGCACTATAAAATGCGCAAAGCAGGAGCATATTCACAAGGACAGTGTACTTATTGTATGAATTACAGTAACAATATTCTAAACTCACAGGTGTGGTGTTTCGGCGGCGCGGAATGTAGAATAAAATAAAATATTAACCAATATGGCGGTCAAACCGGCAGCGTGGCACAATGATAGGTAATTATAGTCCAACACGCAGTCAAGTTCAGTGTCGTGTGAGGTCATGTCTGCGATGGTGTACCTAATGTATGTAATAAAGTTAAGTAACTTTTGCTCGCAGCTCCGCCCGTGTGAATGTTGTTTTCGGAGGTAATAACAAAAATAAAAGGGACTGGAAATAAACTAAACAAACTCAAAATCACCATATTAATATAAAATCACAATAAAGAGTGGTCGAGCTACGCTGTAGACAGTTTTGTCTACAGCATGAATGGACAGGTAGTTACCACTGTCTCACAGGAAACCGTCGTAAAGTAGCGACTTGCTGCTGCGTTTCGTACGGTCAATGAGATATCTGGAGGCCCCAATCCCACTCCCTTTCCCAATCCCATAATTATCCTTTCCCTTTAAGGTCAGCAACGTGCCTATGATTCTTCTAGTATTGTAAGCGTACATGGGCGGTGGAGGTCACTTACCATCAGGTGACTCACTTGCTCGTTTGTCAGTCTTTCTTTCTGCCTTGCGTTATCCCGGCTTAGTGCCAGGGTCCGCCTTCCTACTTAAATGCCTCCACTTCGCCCGATCTTGAGCATCCTCTATAGTGAGACCATTGGCTTTCAGGTCTCCCTCCAATACGTCAAGCCAACGCTTTTTGGGCCGACCACGGGATCGTACCCCTGGTACGATCTGGCTCAGGCACCTGCGACCGACGTACACCTGTGTTTTTTTTTACTGTTTTTTTTTTCGTTTGTAAGTCTATGCTATAAAAAACAACTCTAAGTTGGTGCTATTAATTTAATGCTAAAATTTGCGCCATTCAAAACAATCTATCGGAATGGAATTTTCGCGCAACCGAAATCAGCGAGACGGCATTGTTTTTCATGGTTTTTATTGATCACTTTAACTTTTTATAATGTTGTAATAGTAATACGTTACGTTTTTTTTATTTCGTCACAAAGGTCAGCTCGGTTGAGAATGTATAATTGATACGTCGATTCAATAAAATTCTTGCGTCAAAGATTGAAAAAATACCAATTAAAACTATTTTTAATACGAGTTGAGCGGACTTATACAAATTCTGGTTCGAATAAAAAAATCGAAACAAAATTATGTTACTATATTTTTTGTGAGTTCTGCACAGCAGTATTGTCAGTTTTTTTTTATCCGAGCACGGCAAAATAACTGCACTACACCTGATAGTAAGGGCAATGCACTCCAAAAAAACCAGCGACCACGGACAAACAATGAATTTATCGGAGGTCACTAGAATAATGCCGGCCTGTATTAATGCACACACTCCAAAGAGGAAAGAAGGGAATCGAGGGACCTGCGATAAGACTAACGGATGACCGAAGCAAGCACAGAGATACAAGTATGTACCCCTATACCCACCACAATCAACCATCAAGTCATGTCGCAAGCCCCTCGGGAAAACCGGATATATACTGGCTGATCCTGGAACGCGATGCACGTAAGGTGTGTGGGACGCTATGGCAGGGTTAACACCATGTGTACGGTGGTTGCTATCCGGGCGGATATAAATATCCTACCGCCAGCAAAATCATGATGAGAATGGCAGGGTTATGCCATGTGTACGGTGGTCGCTACCCGGGTGAAATCATATCAGGAGAATAAACCTCTAACCTTCAAGAACCAGACGCCAAGATGTGGAACAAGTTGCCGGAGTCTTTGTTCTTCAATAAATATTTTTTTTATAGCTTAACCGGCAAACGAGCAAGTGGGTCACCTGGTGGTAAGTGATCTCCACCGCCCATGTACATCCAACACCAAAAGAATCATGGGCGCGTTGCCGACCTTAAAGGAAAGGGATAATTAGGTATTGGGAAAGGGAGGGGATTTGGACTTCCGGGTATCTCATCGTACGAAACGCAGCAGCAAGCCGCTACTTTACGTCGGTTTTTTGTGAGACAGTGATAACGGCCCGATTGAGCCAGCCCATTCATGCTGTAGAAAAACTATCTACAGCGTGGCTCTACCACTCAAAAAAAAATATAATCTGGGTGCCTTCAAGTCGCGAGTGAATCGGTTCTTGCTAGGCAAGCGTGTTTCATCTTAGGCCTCATCGTCACTCACAATTAGGTGAGATAGTAGCCAAGCGCAATATACATTATATTATACGCTTATTTTGAATAAATTTACAAGGTGGTAGGTCCCGCATATGCGAGAGGCCGTCTGGATTGGTACCACCGCTTTGTCTATTCCTGCCGCAAAGTATCAGTGGTGTAAGCACTGTGTTTCGGGTTGAAGGACATTGAAGCCAGTTAAATTACTTGGATTTATGAGATTTAACATTTTGTCTCGGGGTGACGAGCGCAATTCAGTGCAATGCTTTGTAATTTAAAGTTCTGTGTGGTGTTACTTCTGTTTTTGGGCAGGCGTAGCCCTGACCATCATCCGAGCGCCTTGCTTGTCGCGTCATTCAAATAAAAATAACCTTCATTTGTATCATTTAGCCTTAAAAACACAGTTGTTTACTGTTTGTGTTTACGCGTGAAGGGACCACGTCCGTGACCATGGCCTTATCACATCATTTATTTATAACTTATCATCATCAATCAATAAATACATAGTATAAAACAAGGTCGCTATCGGCGTCTGTCTGTTTGTCTGTTTAATTCTAAGTACCTGGGCGACCGAGCTTTGCTCGGGTGAAAAAAAAAAGTGTGCGTTCGGGACGCTCGACAGAAGTGATAACTTAAACTAATGTGGGTTAAAGTGAGAGCGGAAGGAGCCTGCCTACTGCTACCGTATGCGTGAGAGAAAGGGAAGCCAGACAGAGTGGCCCCTTAACGCGTTACGTTACGAAGTCCGGTCAAAGTCGTGTCAAAGTCATGTCAAAGTCGTGTCTAAGTCGTGTCAAAGTCGTGTCAAAGTCGTGTCAAAGTCCGGTCAAAGACGTGACAAAGTCGTGTCAAAGTTGTGTCAAAGTCGTGTCGAAGTCGTGTCGAAGTCGTGTCAGAGTCGTGTCAGAGTCGTGTCAAAGTCGTGTCGAAGTCGTGTCAAAGTCGTGTTGAAGTCGTGCCGAAGTCGTCCGGTCGAAGTCGTGTCAAAGTCGTGTCAAAGTCGTGCCGAAATCGTGTCAAAGTCGTGTCGAAGTCGTGTCGAAGACGTGCCGAAGTCGTGTTGAAGTCGTGTCGAAGTCGTGTCGAAGTCGTGTTGAAGTTGTGCCGAAGTCGTCCGGTCGAAGTTCGGTCGAAGCCCGGTCGAAGTCCGGCCAATGTCCGGTCAAACTCATGTCAAAGTCGTGTCAAAGTCGTGTCATAGTCGTCGAAGTCCGGTCGAAGTCCGGTCAATGTCCGGTCAATGTTATGACAAAGTCGCGTCAAAGTCGTGTCAACGTCGTGTAACAGTCGTGTCAAAGTCGCGTCAAAGTCGTGTCAAAGTCGTGCCGAAGTCGTGTCAAAGTCGTGTCAAAGTCGTGTCAAAGTCGTGTCAAAGTCGTGTCAAAGTCGTGTCAAAGTCGTGTCAAAGTCCGGTCAAAGTCCGGTCAAAGTCGTGACAAAGTCGTGTCAAAGTCGTGTCAAAGTCGTGTCGAAGTCGTGTCGAAGTCGTGCCGAAGTCGTGTCAAAGTCGGGTCAAAGTCCTGACAAAGTCGTGTCAAAGTTGTGTCAATGTCGTGTCAAAGTCGTGTCAGAGTCGTGTCAAAGTCGTGTCGAAGTCGTGTCAAAGTCGTGTTGAAGTCGTGCCGAAGTCGTCCGGTCGAAGTCGTGTCAAAGTCGTGTCAAAGTCGTGCCGACGTCGTGTCAAAGTCGTGCCGAAGTCGTGTCGAAGTCGTGTTGAAGTCGTGTCGAAGTCGTGTCGAAGTCGTGTCGAAGTTGTGTCAAAGTCCGGTCAAAGTCGTGTTGAAGTCGTGCCGAAGTCGTCCGGTCGAAGTCGTGTCAAAGTCGTGCCGACGTCGTGTCAAAGTCGTGTCGAAGTCGTGTCGAAGTCGTGTCGAAGTCGTGTTGAAGTCGTGTTGAAGTCGTGCCGAAGTCGTGTCGAAGTCGTGTCGAAGTCGTGTTGAAGTCGTGTCGAAGTCGTGTCGAAGTCGTGTTGAAGTTGTGCCGAAGTCGTCCGGTCGAAGTTCGGTCGAAGCCCGGTCGAAGTCCGGCCAATGTCCGGTCAAACTCATGTCAAAGTCGTGTCAAAGTCGTGTCATAGTCGTCGAAGTCCGGTCGAAGTCCGGTCAATGTCCGGTCAATGTTATGACAAAGTCGCGTCAAAGTCGTGTCAACGTCGTGTAACAGTCGTGTCAAAGTCGCGTCAAAGTCGTGTCAAAGTCGTGCCGAAGTCGTGTCAAAGTCGTGTCAAAGTCGTGTCAAAGTCGTGTCAAAGTCGTGTCAAAGTCCGGTCAAAGTCCGGTCAAAGTCGTGACAAAGTCGTGTCAAAGTCGTGTCAAAGTCGTGTCGAAGTCATGTCGAAGTCGTGCCGAAGTCGTGTCAAAGTCGGGTCAAAGTCCTGACAAAGTCGTGTCAAAGTTGTGTCAAAGTCGTGTCAAAGTCGTGTCAGAGTCGTGTCAAAGTCGCGTCAAAGTCGTGTCAAAGTCGTGCCGAAGTCGTGTCAAAGTCGTGCCGAAGTCGTGTCAAAGTCCGGTCAAAGTCGTGACAAAGTCGTGTCAAAGTCGTGTCAAAGTCGTGTCGAAGTCGTGTCGAAGTCGTGTCGAAGTCGTGCCGAAGTCGTGTCAAAGTCGTGTCTTAGAAATTACCAATGTTCCAGGGAGATCGGCTAACGCTGGCTGGTCAATGGACCGCTCGCATTACGGAACGTTTCGGTGCACCCTCCCATAAGAAGTTATCACTTAAAAAAAATATAAAATGACATTTTCTAAAAATGATTCCTAGCTAGATCGATTTATCGCCCCCGAAACCCCCTATATACTAAATTTCATGAAAATCGTTGGAGCCGATTCCGAGATTCCAATTATATACAGGGTTATTTTTAAAACACTGACAACCTCGCAGGAGTAGATTCCTAAGGTCATTTGCTACTACTTTTGTTCTACGACTTTTCATAATTTGTTAGATTTTATTCTCATACAAAAATAATTATGAATTTAATTTCCGTCTTGAAAGTTACCTACGCATCGCAGATTACGTACGTACTACACGCAGCGCCCGCGTCAGTTCAATGACCGGCCGCGCCGTATCGATCGATAATACCTACACGTACGAACACAAACACTACACAACAAAAACTTGTAAAATCATTTTTTTTCTTATGTATTGAGTTATGTCCAAACTCGTAGAACAAAAGTTGTTCCTTATGGTGTCAGCTATATGGCCCTGCGAGGTTGTCAGTGTTTTAAAAATAACCCTGTATATATATACAAGAATTGCTCGTTTAAAGATATAAGATAAACTATGCAACGGATATATAAGCCATTTTCACTATTATTTAGAGAATTTATTCCGGTAATAATTAGTTTTTTTATAACATAGGCCGGCAATCGAGCAAGTGGGTCACCTGATAGTAAGTGATCCGCACCGCCCATGTTCGCCTACAATACCAGAAGAATCATGGGCGCGTTGCCGACCGTAAAGTAAAGGAACCGGGAAGGTGAGGGGGATTTGGGCCACCACATATCTCTCTCACCGTACGAAACGCAGCAGTAAGCCGCTACTTTACGTCGGTTTTCTGTGAGACAGTGGTAACGACCCGGTTGAGCCGGCCCATTCGTGCTGTAGACAAAACTGTCTACAGCGTGGCTCTAACACTTTTAAACGTGGGGTAGAGCCACTCATATAGAGCCATAACAGAAAACAACAGCCCTGTATTTTTACATCCAAATGCTAGACACGGGTCCCTTTTTCTAATGGGGGGTTTAGGCTTTAATAATATAAAATCGTCAAATTGAGAACCTCCTAATTTTTTAAAGTCGGTTAAAATACGAGCAGTTTCCGGAGATGCTGCTGATAAAAGCAAATAATCTTCAAATTAATCTACCGCTGGGTTCAAAGACCTTTCATTTTTTGGAGGTCAAATATTACATCGTGTGTACATTATCAGTAGTATTTCAATATGTACGGACAGCCGACAAAAGAATTGTTATAATATTATCTACTAATATTGTAAAGAAAGTTTGTTTGTCCATTTGGATGATTTATGCTCAGTTACAGGTCGGTCTGGAAAATTTTGGGGTAGGCCTATGTTCAGCAGTGGACGTCCTGTGGCTGATGATCCTGATGATAATGTTGATAATCAGTTACACCTTAACGGCTTAACGGATTTGGATGAAATGGAACATACTTAATTTTGACATGGACAAAATTTTATTCTGATAAAATATTCGTTGCGAGCTATAAATCCTACTTAAAGTTTGGATGTTTCTGATTTTTTTCTTAATCCATCACGCCTCCTTAACGGCTAAACAGATTTTGATGGAAATTGGCACACGGAGAGACCTTCACTTCCTTCTTTCCTTTACTAAAGTACTAGTTGAAAACCAGCGCTAGGCTTGCATAGTTTAGAATAATACTGAACCTTGTCGGCAACCTCGTGAGACAAACACTGCCAGTCCCTTTTTTTTACTATCCCTGTATTATACATGTCCCACTGCTGGGCACGGGCCTCCTCCACTGAATGAGAGGGGTTAGGCCTTAATCCACCACGCTGGCGGAATACGGGTTGGTCAGTCTGCCAGTCCCTTGATAAACCTAAAAGCATACTTGCCTACTTTTTGTTGTGGTTTCTATTGTTTTCTTATTAAATTTCTTGTTTTGTTGTGTGTCTCAAAACAGGCGGAATAGATGGTGAAATAATGAAAGAAAATTTCATTTTTCACCTCGATTAAAACGAAGGCTACTTTTTATCCCAAAAACAATATGCATTCGAGCAAAGCTGCAAGCAAAAGTTATTATAGCTGTCAAATAAAAAGGGGGTTATCAAAGTTCATGCTCATAGGAGAAATGACCGATAGAAATAAATTCACCCAACAGTAACACATAGTCGAAAACTCACATTAAGATACGGTTCTTGTATTTTTTTTCCTATTTTTTTATGGAATAAGGGGGCAAACGAGCAGGAGGCTCATGATGGAAAGTGATCATCGCCGCCCATGAACATCTGCAACACCGGAGGGCTTGCAAATATAAGGAAAGAATATGCCCTCTTCTTGAAGGTTCCCAAGTCGTAACGGTTCGGAAAGACCGCCGGCGACAGCTGGTTCCACAGAGTGGTGGTAAGAGGTAGGAAATGCCTAACAAATCACGCTGTTGTGGAACGCTGGACATCGAGGTGGTGTGGGTGAAATTTTATATTTTGGCGCGATGTCCGATGGTGAAATTCAGCGGCCGGGATCAATCCAAACAATTCCTCAGAACACTCCCCGTGGTATATGCGGTAGAAGATGCAGAGTGATCCTACATCTCTACGCGTATGATCTATCTATGTATCTCATCTCTCATCTCATCTCATCATTGTACCGCGGGTATGAATGTACCGTCTCATTTTTTCTGCCTAGCATTTTTCCAGCTTAATGCCAGGGTCTGCGAATCATGATTTGACTGTAATGTAATTCCCATCATGATTTAATGGTGGATTTGGTATTATATGTGTAGAACAAAAGTTGTTCCTTATGGGATTAGCTATCTAGTCCTGCGAGGTTGCTGGTGTTTTAAAAGTAACCCTATATATACATTTAAAAAAAAACACACCGAACAGTCACACACATAGTCTTGACCCCACAGTAAGATACGAGTCTTGTGTCGTAGATTTCAGGAACTACGAGGCACTTTCGACACGACACCCCAGAAAAAATTATTTGTGGATCACACAAATTTTTGTTTCAGTGCGGCGATCGAACCCGCGGCCTCTCGCCACAGCCGGCTTCTCGCCCGCTGCGCCACGGAGGCTTTCAGATATACTCAGTAACTTCTGCCGGCATTATTCTGCAAACCGTCGTAGAGTGCAATGTCCTTAACGATCGACATTGTGTTTGGACTACATCGTACTTAACACCAAGTCCAATTTGACAGCCTCCGTGGCGCAGCGGGCGAGTAGCCGGCTGTGAAGCAAGAGGCCGCGGGTTCGATCCCCGCACCGAGACAAATATTTGTTTCGGGGTCTGGGTGTTGTGAGACCGAAAGTCTCTCGTAGTTTCTGATACCCATAACGCGCCCATGATTCTTGTGGTTGTGGGCGTACATGGGCGGTGGAGATCACTTACCATCAGGTGACCCACTTTGCCGTTTTGTTTGCAAACCACTCGTTTGCCGGCCTATGCTATAAAAAAAAATACCCACGACACAAGACTCGTATCTTACTGTGGGGTCAATACTATGTATGTGACTGTTGGGTGTATTTATTTATTTAATGTAGCATATTGCAGTGCCTTAAAAAAACAGCGGACCCCTGGCTGTACCTCTCTGCTGGCAGGTAGGTATCAATTTAACTTGTTTAATTTTTTTTATCGACACAAAACCGGCGGTGGTTCGCCGACGCGTAAAATTTATTTATTCCTTTTTTTATGTATGACCACGCATGGCTTCTCACATAGTAGTTTATTTTTGATAATCTTGGTCGTATTTCATTTTTGAAGTGGAAATTCTGTGCCTAATGGGGTGAAATCAGGAATTAACGTCTAAAACTTCGGTATTTATACACGGATTTCGATGATTCTGTTACAAAAACTTTTTTTATATACATGAATGACGAGACGAGCAAGTCGTTCGCCTGATGATAAGCGCGACGCCTGCCCATAACCAGAAGCAACACCACACAAAATTTTGATCACAAAGCACTGCATGGCACTGTTGGTCGTCTGGGTTGGTTCCACTGCTTTGTCTATTTCTCCCACCAAGCAACAGTGTGTAAGGACTATTGTGTTTCGGTTTAAAGGATATTTAAGCCAGTGAAATTATTGGACATTATGAGACTTAACATCTTATGCCTCCTAACGAGCGCAGTTCAGTGCCATGCAGTGCTTTGTAATCCAAAGTTCTGTCTTGTGTTGCTCCGGTTTATGGGCAGGTGTGGCGCTTACCATAAGGCTAACCATTCAAATAAAAAAACTAAATACGTGTCACCAATGAATTTAAAACAACATTGTATACAGTACTTATAATTCCAATGCCACAGTTGGTAGCTATTATATCTGTCCTTGATAACTATCACTTCAAATTGTCATATTGACGGAAGCGACTGTACCGGCGTAAACAAAGCAATCGCGTGTAACCAGTCTGTCTGTGTTAATATGTTACGCACTATTTGCATTTGTAATCAAGTACAGTCGGACGCGCGGTCAGACGGAGCACAACCGTACAGCCAAGCACAACAGAAAACCGTCATGAAAAATACAAGAAAACTCCATTGTGACATCATAAAAATGTGACCTTGCTATTGAAATCGTTAAAGACAGAATATATAATAATTAAAGTGGTATTTAATATCATTGTGGTGCGTGCGGCAGTCGTTATCATGTCTTCGAAAAGGTTCAGCACGTACAAAATCGCGCTTGTTTCATCCGTGGTTTTGTGGCTGGCCTTGAGATATCATCAGCTGCCTATCGAGAAAGAAACGAAGCTATCCCTCGGATATCCGAAGCACTCCCTGATGAACTTTACGGAACTGGCTAACGCGCATGGATACGAATCAGAAGAGCATATCGTCGTGACCGAGGATGGGTATCTCCTGACAATGTTTCGAATGAGAGCGGCACAAAGACGAGGCAATACAAGCACACCGACGCTGCTCATGCATGGATTGCTACAAAGCGCTGACTCCTTCGCAGACTCGGGACCTGGCGCTGGACTCGCATATCTCCTAGCAGATGCCGGCCATGACCTCTGGCTGGGCAATGTCCGCGGTAACTACTACTCACGAGCTCATACCCACTTGCGGCCCGAAGACACCGCCTTCTGGGACTTCAGTGTTGATCAGATTGGATATTACGATACCCCGGCGATGCTGGACTACGTGCTGCAGCAGACTGGCGCCGCCAAACTCAACTACATCGGATTCTCACAAGGCGCCGGCATGTACTTCATCATGTGCTCTGAGAAGCCACACTATTGTAATAAAGCCCAACTGATCATCGGCCTAGCTCCTGCCGCAAGGCAAATAAATACGCGATCTCCTTTATACAAATTATTGACTAAATTTTTACTAAAAATGGAATGGGTGCTAAAATCTGCTGGTGTAGTGGAACTGTTCTCTAAAGGTTCTTTAAGTCAGGAGTTGGCTGCCTTCTTCTGCCAACTCAATCATGTAACGGATAAATTGTGCGCGGCTGGTATGAACTATTTAGACTCAGTAGACTCCCTGCATTCAGGGTCTGTGACTAATGAAACTACGAGGATACTGTTTGGGCACTTTCCTGCGGGTACTTCGCTGCATAACATGGCATGGTATGGACAAGCTATGAGCGTTGATAAATATGGAAAGTTTGACTATGGAAAGGAAGGGAATTTGGCAGTATACGGTAGCCCTGCACCTCCAGATTACAACTTGACTGCTGTTACAGTACCCGTGGTCGCCATTTATGGAAGGAATGATGGTATGGTGGACAAACATGATGTGGAGTGGTTGCTGGGGAAGCTGCCCAATGTGCTAGAAGCAGTGGTGGTAAAGGATCCTCAGTGGAACCATCTGGATGTTACCTACAGTCAGTATACTGGACAAATGATATTTCCGAAGATTAATGAGTATTTGCTTAAATATAGTTATACGTAGGAATGTGTTTTTTTTATTTAAACCTTATTTCAAACATTTCTGGATTGCCGAATTCATTTGGTAAGTTATTAATTGTATTTGTGTGGAAGATTAAAATATCAATTTATTCTATATATTTACTAAGTTTTGCCCGCGGCTCCGCCAGCATGAGCGGCCTTTTGTGAGATTAAAAGTATAGCCTATGTCATAATGATGGGCGAGCATGATCATGATCAATGATCATGGTCTACCTGTGTGCCAAATTTCATCCCAAACCGTTCAGCCGTTAAGGTGTGATTGACTAACAAACATCCAAATTCACAAACTTTTCACATTTATATTAGTAGAAAGATATTAGCTGTCCCTTGCAGTTTCACCACAGGAATGTTACTGCTCTGCTCCCATGGGCTATAGCATGATGTACATATAAACCTTCAGGAATAAATTATCGAAATGATAATGAAAACAGAATTTAAATGCGTTGCATATTTTAGGTTAATTGTTTAGTGATATTATTCCACAAGGTGGTAGGTGACCTTGTGGAATAATATAATATAATAATAATAGGGACCTACCATAGGCCCCTCGTATGCGAGAGACCGTCTGGGTTGGTACCACCGCTTTGTCTATTTCTGTCGCCAAGTAACAGTGTGTAACTGATATGTTTCAGTTTGAAGGATATTGAAGCCAGTGTAATTATTGGGCATTATGAGACTTAACATCTTATGTCTCGTGACGAGCGCAGTTCAGTGCCATGTAGTACTTTGTAATTAAAGTTTTGTGTGGTGTTGCTTCTGTTTATGACCAGGCGTGGCGCTTACCATCAGGCGAGCGCCTTGCTCGTCTCGTAATTCAATCAAAAAACAAAAATATACGAACAAACATACACAGATAGGGACTTTGTTTTATGCCGAGTATTATAAGCAGCGCTAGCTAAAGAATTGTACGGACTCTTGACACGGAAGTCGTAGGTTCAAAACCAGTTACCAGGGCATGAACCTTTAACTTTTTAAATGTATGTGTTCACTAGTCATCGTTAATTATAGCTCGCTTTAAAGATTTTTTTATTCGAGCATGACAAAGTAAGGCTTATCCCATGGACTAAGGCCTAATCCCTCTCATTCGGTAGAGGAGGCCCGTGCCCAGCAGTGGGAAGTATATAATACAGGGCTAGTAAAAAAAAATATGACAAAGTGACTGCATAGCACCCGATGGTAGACGTGGTGCAGCTCAAAAATCAGTGACCACCGACAATGGTGGTCAATGGCAATTATCGGTGGTCATCAGAATCATGCCGGCCTGTATAAATGCTTCTTCACACTTCGAAGAGGGAACAAGTAAATCGAGGGGCCTGTAGAACAGGCGAATGACCGATGCAGACACAAGGATACAAAGTCGTACCTCTATTTTTTTTCTTTTTTTTTAGGACAATCAGTGGTAATTACATTATAACATAACATAATACAGTAACATTCAAGTAACATGATAAATGCATTGCCTTCAGAAGCCACAGCATGCGTTGAAAATAATTATTGCAAATGGAAATAATAATTACAACTTGTTAGATAAGTTAGGAATTACATTAAAATAAAAGAAATATATATGTATATAATGAAACTTATTAGAGAGGAGAAATACAATCATTAATTACTATTTATTTATTATCAGGCATTATATTATTATTATCAGAACCTCAGTCTCTAGCCAGCTAACTCTATAACCCCAACCAACCATCAAAACATGTCGCAAGCCCCTCGGGAGGACTGGGATATACACTGGCCGATTCGTAGTAGAGGTCCGTGCCCTGCAGTAGTTAGTATATACAATACAGAGCTAAATAAAAAAAAAATACACCCAACAGTCACACACAGTCCTAACCCCACATTAGGCTAATCTGCATCGTATCAGGAACTACAAGAGACTTGCAGTCCCCCAACACCCAGCCTCGAAATAAATATTTGTGGATCACATTTATCCCGGCGGGAATCGAACCCAAGGCCTCTCGCTTGGCAGCCGGCTCGCCCACTGCGCCGCGGAGGCGGTCGAATTTTATTATATATTTTATCTGAATACCATTATTGTAAACTTCGTTTAAAAGGTTGTCTGGTAGAGATCCCTTCAAGAGATAAGACCTTTTGTAACATTATTTATTTGTAAGGTCCTTAATGTATCATTTTAATTATTGCTGTGCAATAAAAAGTTATCTTAACTAACTATCTATCTAATAAGCTGTATTAGGTCAAATAAACTGAAAGTATAACATTACACCGGACCAAACACAAGCCCACTGAGTTGGTCTAGCTGGACCTTCTCAGGGCTGCGTCGCGCCGCGTTGAATCCAGTGGTAAAGGAAGCCCACTTGAGTTTGTTTCGCCGGGTCTTCTCAACATGGGTCGTTTTGGACCGGTGGTAGTTTTAACACGTGCCGTTTCGGTAATGCCTATGGTTCATATCGACCCCTTTCCCCCAAATATATAACAATTCTGGACTTTTCCATAGCAAAAATATAGAATAATAATAATGAAAGATAAATAAATAGATGTAGTGTAATTGCCAAGTGTATTTTGATGATGCATACATTAGTTGATACTGATTTCTATATATAAGTTTATTTTACTGCTGTTGTTGTCAAACGCGCTATTTCATTTGCCTACATTATTAATAAACTACAGTAATACCCCGGACTTACGCGATAAGTGGGACCGAGCTATAACCGTGTAAGTCGAATTCGCGTAAGTCGGGGTACAACTTTGCATGCACTTTTGAGTGACATAATTTGAGGTTATCAATAAAACACAACGTACGTAAAACAATTCAACGCGGAACACGTTCGAACCTGTCGTAAACGGACCACTAACATGGCGAAATAGGAGAGCTGACGCGTTCGGCCATCAAAAAGAATAACCGCGTATCTCCGAATTCGCGTAAAACGGGGTAGCGTAAGTCGGGGTATTACTGTATCTCATTTCATTGCAACGAATACAAGAAATGTAATATTGTTATATAAATCTAATTTATTTGAAGAGCGCTATTTTGTTATCCATTTTATTCTGCTAAGTCATGTTATATACGAAATGATTTAGTATATAACTTGTCTGACCGGAATAAATTGGACTCAGGTTCAAGGAGTAATTACATTAATTAAAATTATTCAACTAATTTGAATATTTTTTATATTGTTATAATAAATTTATAATCGTAGTTCTAGGTAAGTATAAAAATACATTTTACATTTAACAACGATCTCCAAGACTTCGTTAAGACAGATGTTATATTATTTTCTGAAAAATAATCTTCTCTCTTATATATAAAAATCAATTGCCGGCAAAAACTCCTAAACGGTTTTTTTTTATTATACGTTGCGGGTGAAACCGCGCGGGACAGTAGTTTATTTATTTATTTTAGGGTTACACACTTTATAATGATAATGTGATTGCTACTCTAGTAATAGTAACCACAGCATGTGCCAAGTACAATACACGATACAATACATAAACGTCTTTAATCATACTATAAGATGGAAGGTTCAACAAACAAACAGTAGACCCAACCATTACCAACAAGTGGCAAACACAACATGAACGCAGCACGTGAGCTCGCAGTAAATAATAATCTACTACAAAGCGGTTATAAATGCATATTTTAATAATGTCAAATAGGATATAAATTGTATTATAAATTATATTTAAAATTAAATTTGAATTCAAATTTAGAATTTAGAGTTAGATCGCGGCATCAACAGTACAGAGTGTTCCGTGTTTTCTTTTTGAATGTAATAAAAAAAATAAGAAGTAGTAAAAGGGAGTTTTGGCGGGATTTCTGACAGTGCAGTTCATCGCTTATTTTAATTTATTTCATAAACTAGTGTAGAATTGTGTTTGTTTTATAAAAGTGGTGTGGATTTGTTCAATAAACATTGACGGTGACGAACAGTTTATGGAAACATTGAAATAAGTCAATTAAGCATCGCACTGAAAGGAGTTAACACCAAAACTCCGGCAAGACCTTGAAATCGACCGCACCCGTGTTTCATCGTTCTTGTAAAAATAACTTGAGAATAAATTATACTTGACACTGGCAATATGCATAATAATGCGAAAGCCATAGATAAAAAAGAAGAAGAAGTAGTAAAAGACCATGGACGCAGGATAAACAAACAGGAACCAACCCACAGCAAGTTCAAATGGAGATACTGATTTTGTTTTGCTAAATTCATTCATTTAAATTGAATTTAATACTGTAGGTATTTTTTTTTTGCAAAATTGTATATGTAATATATTTCATGCCCGATTTTTCAAAAATTACGAGATAAAATTAATTTAAATTATTGAATTTAGTAAAACAAAATCAGTATCTCCATTTGAACTTGCTGTGGGTTGGTTCCTGTTTCCAATTTATGAAAAGGTACGCATTTTTATACAAACAATAAAAAAATATATAACATCAACATTCAACTATGTATTTATAATAATTAACGGATATTTTGGAGTAAAATTATGCTTCTTTACATATTTCTATAATCTTTTAATATTCAATCTTTGTTGAACATAAAACTTTGTAAATTATAATGCATCGTGATGACGTCAATTATAATTTAATTGTTCTGTTTGAAGCGTTCAAATGTATAATTGCAAACTGGATTGATTTTGACGATGATTGTGGATGTGGCCGAAACCAGTTTTGTAAATATTTTTTCGGCTGTCTTAAGGTCGAGGACAAGAGTTTAATGATCTTATACTGACACAAACACAACAAAATTATCGGATGTTATGTCCTCGACATAATATTATAGCTTCGTCTGAGAGCGAGATGGCTGATCTCTTTGAACGGATTGAAGCCGAAAGTTGTCGCTTAGGGCTAAATATTAACAGATTTAACTAAGGTGATGTTCGTGGACAGAGATCATTCGTTGACACGCACCTACGAACTTAGCTATATAGAATGTGTCGACGAATTTAGCTATCTTGGCTCGCTAATAACTGTCGATGACTTGATTGATTGTTTGTTTGTTTGTTTGAACGCGGTAATCTCAGGAACTACTGGTTCGAATTGAAAAAATCTTTTTGTGTTGGATAGTCCATTTATCGAGGAAGGCTTTATGCTACATACATTACGCTGCAACCATTAGGAGCGAAGCATCAGTGAAAAATGTTGCAAAAACGGGGAAAATTATTCACATTTGAAGGCTTCCGTTGCGTGCGCTGTCTGGACCGATTTCAAAAATTATTTCTTCGTAGAATCCTACATTATCCTTGGTGAACAAAGGCTACTTTTTATCCCGGAAAAAACAGATCACGCGGGCGAAGCCGCGAGGAAAAGCTAGTAACATATAAAATTAATCATATTAACAATTTAATTCAGCATAGTTCCCACTAATGGTTACTGTTACTCGATATATACAGAGAAAACAAAAACTATCATCGTTTTAGAAAATTTCAATATTTGTACTAGGCCTACAAATGGCACGTCATCGAATAGCATCAGAAGACAATGTTGCTATGTACAAAACCAAAATCATCCGAATATCCCGAACTACTTCACTCTGTTTTTCCGTCATGCTATATAAAGTACATTTTATGGTATTAAATGAAATTTAAATGTCAATGTAACGTGAACGGTGAATGTTGTAGTTTAAACACAATTTAATCTACATGATTTCTCGGGCGCCTTGTTCCCTATCTTTTGCGCATATTTATTACATTACGCTTCCTGGCTCTGTCTGACTTCAAATCTGATGCACGCCCGGTGCTATCAAAGCATGCGCATTTTTTTTATAGTATAGGCCGGCAAACGAGCAAGTGGGTCACCTGATGGTAAGTGATCTCCACCGCCCATGTACGCCCACCACCAGAAGAATCATGGGCGCGTTGCCGACCTTAAAGGAAAGGGATAATTAGGGATTTGGAAGAGGAGGGGATTTGGGCTTCCGGATATCTCACTCACCGTACGAAACGCAGCAGCAAGCCGCTACTTTACGTCGGTTTTCTGTGAGATTTGATCAAAGACTCAGTATTGCCAACTCGATTACTACAGAATGTAAAAGTGGTGTTAAAAAAAGATAAACGCTTAATTAAGAATCTAAGATCCACAAAAATGTATGGCTGGGTGTTGTGCGATACAGGTTTAACCTAGTGTAGGGTCAGGACTATGTGTTTGACTGGTGGGTGTATTTATTTATTTTATATTTTTTGTTCTTTTCCCAAGAAATAGGGCCCAAGAAATCGTATAGTGTAATAGCCATGTTTACCGGTTTAACCGGAGATGAAGGTTCGAGAATGACTATAGGGTTTTTTCCAAGATTTTATAAGATTGCGGAAAAGTATCTGAGTAATGCAACTTTCAAGAACACAATAAAAGCTTTCACTCACGCTTCTGCATGCGTGAATTAAACTTCTTTCACTCTTTCAGGGTTACATTATAAGAAATATCTTTTTTTTAATTTATTTATTTATTAAACACAAAACAGGTTACAATCATGTGTAAATATACATTATGAGATGCATTTGATGAACAATAATTATAACCCAAAACATAAAATCTTTTTATAACATAAAATATAACCTTTTTAAACGAAGCCTACAATATGAAATCAAAGCCTCTCAAAATTTCACGTTTCTATTCCAGCCTGGGCTGGGCGACGAGCCCCTATTCCATAAAACGAAAGAAAGTGAAGAAGTTTGAAAACTTAGACATCATGTAAAATATCCATCATAATTATAATAATATTTGGCACCCGAGAATTTTTTTATTTGATTGAATGACGAGACAAGCCAAGCGCTCGCCTGATGGTAGCTCCACGCCTGCCCATAAACAGTAGCAACACCACACAGAACTTTGAATTAGAAAGCACTGCATGACACTGAACTGCGCTCGTCACCCCGAGAAATACGATGTTAAGTCTCATAATGCCCAGTAATTTCACTGCCATCAATGTCCTTCAAACCGAAACACAACAGTGCTTACACACTGTTGCTTGGCGGCAGAAATAGACGTCGCGGTGGTACCAACCCAGACGGCCTCTCGCATACGAAGGACCTACCACCCATAAAATTGTTGTTTATACATTTTTAAATGTTTTGTTTTTTTTGTAAATAATATTTAAAAATGTAAAAAAATAAAAAATAAAGAGAATAAAAAAGAATAAAAAACTTTTAAAATAAAGAGTACATACTGTACATATTTCTAATATAAAACACTGACTAAAAAAAATTGGTGTGTGTCGTAGGACACCAGGTAGGAACGAAGTTCCTTCGGCTAATGTACAATCGACACAAATTGCAAAAAATTCAAATTATCAACTAAAATAACAAAATATGTCTCTTTATTTTTGTTTGACAACATAAAATTACATAGAAATAGAATAGAAAAATAGAAATAAAAAAAAGACGTGTGGCGCTCGGAGACTGCCGCGGTAAAGCTATTGTATAG
Organism: Amorpha juglandis; assembly: GCA_949126905.1. NCBI lineage: Eukaryota > Metazoa > Arthropoda > Insecta > Lepidoptera > Sphingidae > Amorpha > Amorpha juglandis. The sequence continues at coordinate 11,834,477 of OX421388.1, forward strand.
CATTTTTTATCAACTTATGTAATTATAAATAATAACGAGCTAGCGTAATCTTTTAAAAATCGAAGGAGTATTTTTATATACTTCAATTATAACTGGCTGAATGAATTTCATTTTAAATATGTCTCTTTATTTTTGTTTGACAACATAAAATTACATAGAAATGACTGACATTAAAATTGACACATTGACTGTCGCGCCTGCGCACGTCTCATTTAACGCTTTTATTCCACGCATTTTTCCACGCATTTTTTCCACGCATTTTTTCCACGCATTTTTTCCACGCATTTTTCTTACGGTTTTCCTATCACATTTTTTTCAGTTCGGTCACGCAGCGAAATGCCTATCCCCTCCAAGCCTGCCGTAAGGAACTTCGTTCCAAAAAGTCGGTAACAACCTGTTTATAACAGGATATATGTTTTATTATTGCAACGTGATATTTATGTATTTTTTAATCCTTTTTTATCATATAAACAGAAACATTCACGGAAACCCAATCGTTTACATTAAATGATTTAATTACAAATTAATCTTTGTGGTAGTAATTTATATCAACAGTTTTACCTACAGCATGAACGGGACGGCTCGACCGGGTCGTTACCACTGTCTCACAGAAATCCGACGTGAGTGAGATATCCGGAGACCAAAATCCCTATCCTACAGCGTGGCTCTACCACTCATAAAACCTTGTTTGTTCTTAGTTAATTCGGCCAAAATCTTGAGTCAGTTTCAACCTCTAACAAATTGCAGTTTGCTTCTGCGTTTCATATAACCAATGAGATTATCGTACGCACAAAGTGGGTAGCTCCGACCACCGTACCACCGCTTTGTCCGTTTCTGCCGCTGAGCAACAGTGTGTAAACACTGTTGTATTTCGATTTGTAGGGCATTGAAGCCATCGAAATTACTGGGCATTATGAGACTTAACAGCTTGTCTCGGGGTGACGAGCGCAGTCCCGTGCCATGCAATGCATTGTAATATTCTAGTGTGGTGTTGCTTCTGTTTATGGGCAGGCGTGGCGCTTACCATCAGACGAGCGCCTTGTTTGTCTTGGCATTCAAGCAAGCAAGGAAAAATACCGAATCCCAATTTTTAGCTGAAGCCAACAAACAAGTGAGTCATCGTGTAACCCACTTTTTCGTATAACGGCCTTTGTTTTTTTCAGCAAGTAATAGACCCGTGCTACAAGCGTAGGTCAGTCACGCAAATATTAGAGAAAGTGCGGTGCGTTGCAACATTCGATTACTCCATCGAGTTACGCTTCAGCGAACTAAGCGGCTCTCAAACTTATAATAAAACTTGAAATGTACATTATTTAGACTCTGGTCTTGAAACTTACTTGAATATACATACTTACGCCGTCACGTAAGTGAGCAACTGAGTGGTAGAGCTAAGCTATAGACAGTTTTGTCTACAGCATGAATGGACCGGCTCGACCGAATCGTTATCACTGTCTCACAACAAAATGACGTAAATATAGTGGCTTGCTGCTGCGTTTCGTATGGAGGCCCAAATTCCCCTCCCCTTCCCAATCCCTAATTATTCCTTTCCTTTTAGGTCGGCAACGCGTCCACGATTCTTCTGGTATCGTGGATATAAAATGGCAATGGAAATCACTTACCATCACCCACTTGCTCGTTCGCCGGCCTATGCTATTAAAAAATCGTATTGTCCAACGTGTTGGACACACAAAGTATGTGTTACCCACAAATAATTGTTTCGGGGTCTGGGTGTTGTGAGACCGAGTCTCTTATGACGACACAAGACTCCTATCTTACTGTGGGTTCAGGACTATGTGTGTGACGGTTGGGTGTATTTATTATTATTATGTGTAGTCTGCCAACACACATTAGGCCAGCGTGGTGGCCTAAGCCCTAACCACTCACGTTCAGTTGACGAGGCCCGTACCCAGCAGTGGGACGTGTATACATGTCTAGCATTATTATTATCGCGTCAAATTCACAAAAATGTTGAACATATATGCACCAGACTTACATAATGGACTCGTCCGCATTTTCGCACATAGATAATAATTGCTGCCAAAATCGGAGACAATCGTTACTTGCAGGACCACTGTTTGCAGAGTTGCTCACTTGGCAAATTCCATTACAACGCACTCTTCAAGGTTAACAAATTCCTAAACTCGAAAGCAGAGACATGTTTAAAATTGGCAAGAGATGTTTATTTTGACAGCCTCTATGGCGCAGTAGGCGAGTGGCCGCAGGTTCGATCCCCGCATCGAGACAAATATTAGTATGATCCACAGATGTTTATTTCAGGGTGTTGTGAGACCGAAAGTCTCCCATATTTCCTGATACCCACGACACAAGACTCGTATCTTACTGTGGGGTCAGGACTATGTATGTGACTGTTGGGTGTATTTATTTATTTTTTGTATACTGCCTCGATGGCGCAAATGTATTGCGTACGCAGTGCTTAGTATCAGCCCGGAGTCTGGAGTTTGTATCCGGTATGGCTATAGGCTCGCCCCCTATCACATCATGGGACGAAAATAAGCTCGGCGAAGTGTGGGTGTACGGGTTACACGTCAGCCTACCCCTTCGGGGATTGAATGTATTATATAATCATCATCATCAGCCACAGGACGTCCACTGCTGGACATAGGCCTCCCCCAAAGATTTCCAGACCAACCTGTTGGAAGCGGCCTGCATCCAGCGACTTTCTGCGACCTTTATCAATGTATTGTATGAATGACGAGAATCTTTTGTCCGTCATGGCAATTGAGTACTAGAACCTACTAGAACCTTGGTCCCACCTTATCTACTTTTGCCGCCAAGCAGCAATTTGTAAGTACTATTGTATTCCAATTTGATGGATATTAAAACCAAGAAATTACGAGGTATTGTGAGACTTAATATCTTATGCCTCGGTGTGACGAGCGCAGTTCAGTGCCATGCAGTGCTTTGTAATTCAAAGTTCTGTGTGGTGTTGCTTTTGTTTATGGACAGGCGTGTCGCTTACCATCAGGCAATAATATAATATGTTACCAATAGCATTAACGAGCGGCCTGCTCGTCTCGACATTCAGCCCAATAATTATTAAAAAGGTAAATTATGTGTTTTAGAAAAATAATAGTTTAAAACAGCAGCAGCACGCTTCTATAGAAAACCCAAATAAAAAATAAATGTTAATAAATTTGAAGAAAAAAAATTATTGTAATAAAAAAACGCGTGGGGTGCATGGTGTCAATACTTATAAGTATTTTATTAACAGATATTATGAGTAGAAAGAGCTTTTAATATTGTATTGTAATCGGTCCTTGATAAGTATGCCAAATTTCGATTTAATCCGACGTTTTCAAACAGGTCAAAATCATGTTCCAAGTTTCCGTTACCAATACGTATGAAGCTAATAAAATCTGTGTTTTAAAATAAAGGGTATTGTAAATACAATGTAGTGTACATTTAAAAATAGGTTTTCTATATATTACACTCGTGCTTAGTTTTCCACCAGTTTTCCTCAATTACCTTATACTATCTCAGCGAGGACGTCCACTATATTAACTACCTTTGTCATATTTAATTACTATAAGTCGTAAGTAATTACACATACATGTGCAATCTTCATTACTTAGTTGTAACAATCGTTATTTATAAAATACTAGCTTTTCCTCGCGGCTCCGCCCGCGGATCTACTTTTTCCGGGATAAAAGTAGCCTATGTTCGTCAGGGATAATGTAGGATTCTAATGGTGAAAGAATTTTTCAAAACGGTCTGGTAGTTTTTAAGTTTATTAGTTACATAGAAAAATACAAATCTTTCCTCTTTATAATATAAGTGACGTGTAGATAACCTGCTAGTTTTTGCTTGTGGTTTCACTCACATAAATGTAATTTACCGGAAAAAGCCCTATGTGCTGTGTGCTGGTGGTAGGATATTTATATCCGCCCGGATAGCGACCACCGTACATATAGTGTTAAAACCTGTCATAGTGATCCACACACCTTATGTGAATCGCGTTTCAGTATTAGCCAGTGTATATCCGGTACTCCCGAGGGGCTTGCGACATGCCTTGATGGTTGGGGCGAATATAGAGGTACATTATTCTATCACAGGATAGACTGACTGACTGACTGCAACAGTGCAGGCCCCTCAATTTGCTTCTTTCTGCTTCAGAGTGTGAAGACGCATTAAGGCCGGCATGATTCTGATAAACTCATTGTTTGTCTGACTGCACTGTGCTTGCCATCATCTTTGTAGTGCTCGGAAAAAAGACCCAAAACTGTCTACAGCGGGGCTTTAAATCCATGTGAAAGGGAAAAGCCCTTAATTACCGATACCAACCCTTGAGTTTCCGATCATTAAAACTCGAGTCCGGTAATTTACAGAAAGGCTTAATCACGGGTTCGCTTTGTTTGAGGGCGTGGGGTTCGACCTTTGTGGATTGTAGGTACCATTATTCGACAATCCTTAGATATTATATCTGTTTGTCTAGATTTTATAGTGTCTCGACGAAATAACTATTAAACGAAACTGTGAGTTCAACGTATTACGCTTGATTAGCTTTATTTCGGTAAAAGACTCAAGTTTTTTGCTTTTTTATATATTTTATGATTTCTCCGAATTGTGGATCGAATTTGTCGGGAAAATTTTCATTCGATAGAATTTAGCTGCGAAGTGTTCCCATATAAACTTGTTTCAGATCTGATGATGAAGTACGGAGTAAAAAATTAAACTCCTCAACGGAAAAACAGCTCAGTCGTCGCGATTATTTTTTTTTTATCCCGGCTCGGCAAAATGACTACGCCACACCTGATGGTAAGTGTAGCGCAATCCAGGAATAGGGTAACAGCCTATATAAGATTGTGATATTGAGTTGGATTTAACACACCATAGCTGAATTCAACACTGAAAATTGGAAAATAAAATAAAATTTTAGCAACTGTAAAAAGACACTAAAAGGTCAAAAATAACAATTTCAATTGACCGATAAATAACAGACAATTACAGTTCAACGACACAGGCACGAAGCCCAAAGAGACTTGAAGTTGGTATTTTTTTACTTTTCAGTGTTATTTTTTTTTGTGTATTGTCACTAGAACCCGCCATAGGGAACAGGTGTAGCTTGTGTGGACTGGTCTACTCACACTGTTATTCATTAAAATAAAACTAATTTAACGGATTTTATCGCGGATTTTTATTTTAATGTTGGTCTCGACGTTTCGAAAGCTTTTAAGCCTACGTGGTCACGAGGTGGACGGCTAGATGGACTACATTTCACCGAGCGTATTTCCGTCCCATGAGGTGATAGGGGGCGAGCCTATCGCCAAACCGGGCAAGATTCTAGACTCCGGGCTGATACTGAGCATTTCGAGATAGAAAAACCCAATATTACTTGACCCGACCTGGCGATCGAATTCAAGTTTGAGTTTGAATTTCAAGAAAACCGGAGTGCTTGTGCGAGTCAACTTGACTTCATTTTCATAATTCAGGCAATTTATTCACTATTTCAACATGCTGAATTTATAAATATTGGAGACTTACTGTTTCGCCTACTGTAAGTAATTGCAACAGCTCATCGGCGGTATTGCTATTCATAATGTAGTAGGCATCAACTGGCAGAAATGACTCGAAAGGCTATCACGCAAAAGTCGCGAAAACGTATACAGGGTTATTTTTAAAACACCAACAACCTCGCAGGGGTAGATTCCTAAGGTTATAAGCTACTACTTTTGTTCTACGACTTTTGATAATTTGTTAGATTTTATTTTCATACAAAAATAAGTATTCATTTAATTTCCGTCTTGATTGTTACAACGCGCATCGCACTTTACGTAAACAAATATGTGAAGCGTGGGGAACCGGACTAGCTCCTTTGAAGGTCAACGCGCCGCTCAGCTGAGCGGCGCCTTTGAGTCGCGCGCGCACGCCGCATACTACGAAGAAAAATACGACACAACAAAAACTTGTAAAATCATTTTTTTTTAAATATATTGAGTTATATCCAAACTCGTAGAACAAAAGTTGTTCCGTATGGGGACAGCTATCTACCCCTGCGAGGTTGCTGGTGTTTTAAAAATAACCCTGTATACATACGATCGCGGCACCTCCGGCCAGCCCGATGCAGATTTTAGCGAACACAACGCGAACACGTCTCACAACAACATAAAACATAAGATGCATACGTCGTCGTGTGTACACGCGCGCCGTGCGTGCCCAACCAGCAAAGGTTTAAAATTTTGGCGGAGAACACTGCTGTAATCGTTTAGATTAAATAATAAATTTTATATATCAATTATGAAAAAAACTGAAACTTCACACAAATAATCAATACCAGAACTTACGAAGGACTTGCGGTCCCACAATACATATATATATATGTGGAAGGTGGAATATAAATTTTACAACCTAGTTCGATATTGTAAGTATTAGTTGTTAAAACACTGACATAACTTTACGATAATTTCTGTTAGATTATTTGATGAATTTACTGTTCAAAACATTGTTGAGATTATGTTTTGATATGATAATTAGATTATAGTTGTTAAAACACTGTTATAACTTTACGATAATTCCTTTTAGATTATTTGATGAATTCTAATAGTTAAAGTCATTAGATATAATCCTTTTTGTAAATTGTATCGAGTAAACACGTGGCGTATTTCCGTACGCCAATGAACAGAGCTGTTTGGAGGGATAGGGAGACGTGGCCTACCCCTTATAAGAGCTCGCACTGGCGTGTGCAGTCAGTCTGTCTTCGGCCTAGACTCGGGAAAGAGCTCTGCTCCCAACTAAACTGTTGGTTTCCCTGGTACAGTCTTGCGCTGTATGTTGCATATGCGGAATTGCTGACGCGATACCCTATGCTATAGTTATATTGCTTATGCAATACGCTATTCGGGTGGCTGTGTTGCCACTGTACGAACACTGTACTAATTATTCTGTTTAACGCTATATTTTTAGTTGTATTATTGTTATTAGTGTTACTAGTGTAAATAAATCTAGCTTTTGATTGTCAGTTTGTGACCACTTAATCCCTGCAGCATGGCAACTCCAAATCCTGACACATACCGCTCTTGGCCGCCCCCTGACTGATCCTGATGTTCCTACTTCTACATATACAATATTCGTGGGTGACACATTTCTCTCAGAATGATCCACGAATATCTGTTTTAGGGTTGGGTGTTGTGGTACCACTAGTCCTTCTTCGTTCATGTTCACGATACAAGTTAACCTAGTGTAGGGTCAGGACTATGTGTGACTGTTTGTCACTGTTAGGTGTATTTATTTCTTCTATATAGGATTATAGGTAGAGCCTTAAAAATCAAAGAGCAATAGTCATATTCGTCAACAATATTGCTATTGTTTTACTATAAGGCAATATAGCACGAGATCCGGCAGTAGAATCTCTAAGTTCATGACGTAGATGCTCAAGCTCAAATTTCTACATTCATTTTCGAATAGGACAATACATTGATCATAGGGTGCCAGTCAAAAAGTGCCCGCATAATTTAAAAAAAAAAATATAATTACATTTTGGGAAAAAAATTCGTTCATGGTGTAGTTAAATAAAACATTGTTCCTATTACACACCTATGTATGTAGAGAATTCAAAAAACTATGGGTGCCGTTGCCTACTCGGCCGCAACTACTTGGCAGCCAGGTGTAAACAGGTAATACTTTTTTGTACGGCAACTATGGTTTTTTGAATTCTCTACATACATAGCTGTGTAATAGGAACAATGTTTTATTTAACTACACCATGAACGAAATTTTTTCCCAAAATGTAATTATATATATATTTTTTTTTAAATTATGCGGGCACTTTTTGACTGGCACCCTATGATCAATGTATTGTCCTATTCGAAAATGAATGTAGAAATTTGAGCTTGAGCATCTACGTCATGAACGTAGAGATTCTACTGCCGGATCTTAGGCTAATACGGGCGATGATTAATGTCATCGATTGTTTAATTTTAATTTGTATTATTACAAAGCACTGCATGGCACTGAACTGCGCTCGTCACTCCGAGACATAAAATGTTCTGTTGATCGTGTTCCAGGATCAGCCAGTGCATATCCGGTTTTCCCGAGGGGCTTTGGACATGAGTTGATGGTTATTTGGGGACGGGTATAGGGGTACATCCTTATATCCCAGTGCCTGCATCAGTCATCCACCTGTCCTGTCGCAGGCCCCTCGATTTGCTTCTTCTCTCTTTGGAGTGTGAAGAAGCAATCATATAGGCCTGCATGATTCTGGTGACCACCGTTACTCATTGTTAGTCGGTGGTCACTGATTGTTTGGACCACAGTACGCTTACTATCAGGTGTAGTGCAGCCACTTTGCTGTAGTTGTTGCTGTTCTTCGATGAAAAAAAATTGTTCTATAAACTTGTGCCTTAGTAATTTTGCACGAAAATAACTTTGCTAAGTCTGAATTACCAATGCAGTCGACCTGTGAGTTCGAACACACATCAGTCAGACTAACTATTTGTGTCTACGTTGATTGTTTTATTTTTACTTTCCTCCTTCCATTACAATTATATTTTAAAATATCTATGATGATCAAATGTTTCCGTTGCTAGTACAATAAATTTTATGATTATTTAGGCTTGCATTGCACCATAATAGCAGTTATAGTTAAGTTTTATGTCAAATGTGACTATAACAGTGACGCTGACTTTTACATTGACTGCGGTGTGTGTTGCACCATCGTATTCCGATACTACTAGATTCCTCCATTAATTCGAGAAGCAGGAACATCATACTATTTAGGAGCACAGACGCTTTAGACGATATATTGGTTCGTCGGGTTATAATTGAACCATCTGACAGCTATTTAACTTAAACAATAGCTTTAACTAGCGAATCTTAGGTGGTTACGGTTAACAACTAAAGTTATGACGTCAAATATTTATCAAATGGAGCAACTCATGTTTTACTTAACCGATACTTTAACATGTTTGTCATCTCTAAAGAAAGTTGTTTTTTTTATAGCATAGGCCGCCCAGCGAGCAAGAGGGTCACCTGATGGTAAGTGATCTCCACCGCTCATGTACGCCCACCACCAGAAGAATCGAGGGCGCGTTGCCGAACTTAACGGAAAAGGATAATTACGGACTGGAAAGGGAAGGGGATTTGGGCTTCCGGATATCTCACTCACCGTACGAAACGCAGCAGCAAGCCGCTACTTTACGTCGGTTTTCTGTGAGACAGTGGTAACGACCCAGTCGAGCCAGCCCATTCATGCTGTAGACAAAACTGTCTACAGCGTGGCTCTATCACTTTAATCTGGTGCAATCCAGCATTAGAGATTGCAAAGTTGACTCTATTGATTTCATGATTAAGGTAAAGTCTGGAGTCAGCCTAACCCGCATGTTGTGGGGTTAACAAAAGTTTTGCTGATGGAAGGGTACGTGGCTCCTTCAGGTTAACCACATTCCGGGATCATTCAATATTTGTCCCGTATATTCAGGCCGGCATAATTCGACTGACAGTCGAGAGATGCAATGTCTGTTGATGTTCGACATAATATTTAGTTTGCACTGTATTGTTTATGAGTGGTATAGCCATGCTGTAGACCAGTGTCTTCCAACCTTTTTTAGGCCATCTTAAATTTTTTTGTTAAATTTGTCACCGATATCTGGCATTGCATTTAAAATTGGTTAAAGTCGTGTCAATTGCATTATTAAATTGCCGCCCTTAACTATCAAATTGCCCCCCGTGGGGCGTGGGCCCCACGTTGGGAAACACTGCTGTAGACAGTTTATTTTCTAGTTTTTAGTTACGACTTTCTATAAAAGCGTGTATACATTATAAAAGCGTGTATTAATTTAACTATTTACAATAACCATATTATAAATAGACTTCAAAACTCATATCGTGATGATACGTTGAGGAGTTTTTCAATTTCAAATATCGGGTGATAAACCATCATCATCAGGCGAGCAACTTGCCAGGCTCGTCGTTCAATTAAATAAAAAAACTATTAAATACAAAATTTATCAGGAAATAGGTTACACACAGATATCAAGAACTTCCTTATTTTTCAAGTCGGTTGAGAATTCTACGCAATAATTACTTACAATGCAATGCCATACAGTAATTTTAACTGACTACAAAAAGGGGGACGTTCTCAATTCGGCGAGTTTTTTGTTTTTTTATGTATGTACATCGAATTTTCCACCAATTGAGGACCGATTTTGTCTGAAAAAATTTCATTCGATAGAGTTTAGCTGTGATGTGGTCCCATATAAATTTGGTTAAGATCTGATGATACAGTATGGCGTAAAAAAATTCAACTCCTCAACGGACAACAGCTCAGCCGTCGCGATTGTGTTATTGCGTTGGATTTTACGTACGATAGCTGTGCTGAACACTGAAAGTTGAAAAATAAAACAAGTCTTAAAAATCTTAAAAACCGACTTCAAATAAAATTCTGTTGATCAGCAGCGACACAGTCACCCCATAGAGATCTATAGAAATAGTTATTTTTCACTTTACAGTGTTATTTTTAAGACGGTTTTTAAGTTTTATTTATGTAAGTCAAAGTTATTAATAATGTTGCCTGTATATGGGTAGGCGTGGCACTTCAAGCAAGGGATCAACTCATGTCATTCACGCGAAGAATTACAATAAAATAAAAGTAATGATTGAGCAAAATGACATATAGTATTAAATATTAATAAAGTATTAGCTATTTGTACTTCCCAATGACAAACATAGAGAACAATTTGTTTAATTTTAAGATCTATTTATTATGTTATTTTATTTTATTTATTTTTATTTATTTGGACATCCAACAGCTTATCTACTACAAAAGAAAATCGTATACATGTTCTGCATTTCTTCGCCAATTACAGGATATCACTACTTATATTATAATAAAACAATTACAGTCATGGTGAGGGGAAGTGCTGAAAGATACACTTGCAATTAGAAGTGAGATTAAAAAAAAAAGCATTATAATAATGATCTTGTGTGTATGTGAGTGTGAGTAGGTAGTTATATAGATATAAGAAAATATGGATATAATATAAAAATAATTAGAATAGGATACATTAGAATACAGATAATTTAAAGGGATAATTGTTTTAGAATTTTATCTTTAAAGACCTGCTTGGAGAACGCGTATACAGGGTTAATTTTAAAACACCAGCAACCTCGCAGGACCAGATAGCTGACCCCATACGGAACAACTTTTGTTCTACGAGTTTGGATATAACTCAATATATTTAAAAAAAATGATTTTACAAGTTTTTGTTGTGTCGTGTTTTTCTTCGTAGACTGCGGCGCGGCGCGACGTGCGCGCGCGACTCAAAGGCGCCGCTCAGCTGCTCGGGCGTTGACCTTCAAAGGCGCTAGCCCGGTTCCCCACGCTTCGCGTGTTTGCTTACGTAATCTGCGATGCGCGTTGTAACATTCAAGACGGAAATTAAATGAATACTTATTTTTGTATGAAAATAAAATCTAACAAATTATCAAAAGTCGTAGAACAAAAGTAGTAGCTTATAACCTTAGGAATCTAGTCCTGCGAGGTTGCTGGTGTTTTAAAAATAACCCTGTATATCAATGTTACTGAAAAAGGTGTTATATGTAGAAGTCAGACGGGAGACCATTTCATTTTGTCCATAATTAGTGTGGCTTTTTGGAACATAAAAGACATAATATACATTATTAATACCTAAGTTTACAAATACATTATTCTGATTCTGAAGAAGAAAAATTTGATGTATCAAGGTACATATAAATTCCATTACAAAATATTTATTTTAACAACAACCCTTGGCGATAGCCTTTGTCGTCCGAGGAAGTATGCCCTATGTATGGAGTGTCCTTATCCCACTCGAAGTGGGGTTAGCGCAACATGTTTAACAATGATACAAAACGAGAAAAATGTTTATGTGATCCACAAATATTTGTTTCGGGATCTGGGTATTGTGAGACCGAAAATATCTCGTGGTTCCTGATACCCAAGACACAGGACTCGTATCTTACTGTGGGGTCAGTACTATGTATGTGACTGTTGGGTGTATTTATTTATTTGGCTTGTAGTTTTATGACCGGCCGCCAGCCTATCGTTAGCCCCGCTAGTGAGAAAACACACATAGACCCAAAACAAATTTTGTAGATCACACAAATTCGCGGCGCGGGAATCGAACCCACGACCTCTCGCTACTCAGCCGCTTAATCGCCTATGGCGACATGGAACCTGCTAAATAAAACCAACTCAAAAAAATAAATTTAAAATAACCAATCTTAAGTCAAATAAATTTAAAATAAAATGCGCCACGAAGGCTGTGTCAATAAAAAAATAAAGACAAAAATACGACTTTAAATTATGACTTCTAAATCCTAAATGCACCACAATCGCACCAAATCACTAGGTTAATAACTTTAAATTCAAACACAAGTGCTAGTGCCTAAACTTCAATAAAAGTTCATTGATCTTTGGAAATACCATTTGCTTCATGTGTATACTGTAGGTCATATCAAGGTGACTCCAGCGCGGGTCCTTAATTATGAACCTTTCTACAGTAGGCAGCTTCTGTAGACACCATTCCACGTCCCTGATGTCCACTATCCCGTCGTTCTTCCCATAAATAGCCACCACCGGAACTGACACAGCACTTAAGTTGTATTCCGGAGGCCTCTCACTACCGTACATTTGTAGATTCTTGTGTTTCCCGTAGTCAAACTTCACGAATTTTTCGCTGTTCATTGCCTGTCCAAACCGCGCCATATTCTTCACCGAAGTACCCGATGGGAAGTGGGTCACCACGGTTTTAATAGTCTCCTCAGTTACAGACCCTTTATGCATCTGATAGACAGAGTCCAGCAGTTCCTTCATCATAAAGCAATACGTAGTTAACTCTGGAACCAGACAGAAGGATCCAAGCGTCTCTTGCGTGAGAGTGCCTCTGGTAAAGATCTCATAGATGCCGCTACTATACAATATTGTTGCAAATTCCTTCGAACCTTCTGTCACTAACCTGAATACTGGTGATCTGGTGTATAAATGTCTTGTAGCAGGAGAAAGAGCGATAATGACATTAGCTTTATCGCAGTAACTTGGTCTTTCAGAACACATAATGAAGTAGATGCCGGCGCCTTGCGAGAACCCGATGTAGTTGAGTTTAGCGGAACCAGTCTGCTGTAGAACGTAGTCCACCAAAGCGGGTATGTCATAACCTCCAATGTCATCCATACAGAAGTCCCAGAAGTTAGGGTCTTCGGGACGCATGTGGGTGTGAGCTCGGGAATAATAGTTCCCACGGACATTGCCTATCCAGAGGTCGTGGCCTGCTCCAGCAATTAAGTACGCCATTCCGGCGTCAGGGCCCGAGTCTATCCAGCAGTCACTGCTCTGGAGTAATCCATGCATGAGTAAGGTTGGTGTTCCACGGGTGCTGTTCTTCCGTCCTAAGCGGAATAGAGTAAGCATGTATCCATCCTCTGTCACGACGGTGTGCACCTCTGATTGGTATCCATTCCTTGCTACAATCTTTGTGAAGTTCAGGGTTAAAGGTGAAACTCCGTTGAAATGCTTCTGTGCCCTCAAAATCGCACTTCCTGACAACATTACTGTAAGGACGGTAAGTGTACGTGCCAACCGCATTTTGCCAAATGAATTATTTTTGTGGCCGCGGCACATTTAAACAGATTTCATTGATTAAAGATTCGAATTTTTACACCAACACGGTACAACGCATAAAGGTTATATGACAAAAATAAATAAACCAGTTTTGGAGTTAGTTAGTTGTTAGAGAAAATCTACGTACGGTATCAAAAAAAATATGATCGTAATATCAGCACGTCTATAGTTGGACGTAACTACGCAAAAAGGAACCAACCCACAGCAAGTTCAAATGGAGATACTGATTTTGTTTTACTAAATTCAATAATTTACACTATATTTTTTTTTATTTTATTTAACTGAATGACGAGACGAGCAAAGCGCTCGCCTGATTATAAACAGAAGCAACACCAAACATAACTTTGAATTACAAAGTACTGCATGGCACTGAACAGCGCTCGTCACCCCGAGAGATAAGATGTTAGGTCTCAAAATGCCCAGTAATTTCACTCGCTTCAATGTCCTTTAAATAGAAACACAATAGTACTTACACACAGTTGCTTGGCTTGAGTAATAGACAAAACAGTGGTACCAACCCAGACGGCCTCTCGCATACGAGGGACCTACCACCTTGTACCATATGATGGCTATGACGCCAACTTACATATCAAAACAAACTCAGTGTCTCCATTTGAACTTGCTGTGGGTTGGGTCCTTTTTACGTAACTTCGTCTAATTGAGTGTGTTCCTATGTATAAATTATGATGCCATTTCCAGGCTAATAAATATACTACATTCTTGCTAATAAAATACCATTAATTTATCAATTATCGCTTGCTTTAACTGTGAAGAAAACATCGTGGAGAAACCTACATACATGACAAGTTCTCCATATGAATTTCGAAGGTATGCAAAGTCTGCCAATCCTCATTAGACCATCGTGTTGGACTAAGGCCTAATCTTTGATTATTAAAGGAGGCCCGTGCCCAGCATTTAGACGTGCATGATACAGGGCTTGTAATGTATTAATAATAAGTTAGTAGTAAGTCCCTCGTAGGCCGTCTGAGTTGTTAGCACCGCTTTGTCTATTTCTGCCGCCAAGCAACAGTGTTTAAACTCTGTTGTATTTCGGTTTGAAAGACATTGAATCTAGTGAAATTACTGGGCGTTATAAGACTTAACACCTTATGTCTCGGGGTGACGAGCGCAGTTCAATCCCATGCTCTGTAATTCAAAGTTCTGTGTGGTGTTGCTTCTGTTTAAGGGCAGGCGTGGCGCTTACTATCAGGCTAGCACTTGGCTCTTCGTCATTCGATCAAATAAAAAAATACATAATACAGGGTTATTTTTAAAACACCAACAACCTCGCGGGACTAGATTCCTAGGGTCATTTGCTACTACTTTTGTTCTACGACTTTTGATAATTTGTTAGATTTTATTTTCATACAAAAAAAGTATGAATTTAATTTCCGTCTTTAATGTTATCTAAACTGCGCGCATCGCAGATAACGTAATATACGCCGGCGCGGCGCGAGCGTCAATTCAATGACCCTTAAGTGGCCGGGCCCGGCCGTATCGAACGATAATTTACCTAAACTCAGCCGTCAGCTGTTGATAATTTAAATACTGTAAATACGCTGATTCCACTATTTAAATACGCCTCCATTAATCAATAAAAAGTAAAGGAAACCAAACTACCAATATTAAATTGGTTTAATTAAACTTTAAACTTTAAAATATTTTGTTACGTAATCGTAACATATTTTAGATGTTTAAATACTGTATTTGTTTTTAATTGTTTAATGTAGCCAGTCCTAAGCCTGGTAAAGTATGAAGGGATTGTGGACACAGTGTAGGTATGTACATACTGGCTACAAACCCCGCGAGCTATTGAAATAAACTAGATTATTATTATTAGCAGCGCAAGCGGGCGCGAGCGTCGGGTCGTTCGCTTATGAATGAAACAGACCTTCAAACAAAAACATGACACAACAAAAACTTGTAAAATCATTTTTTTTAATGTATTGAGTTATGACCAAACCCGTAGAACAAAAGTTGTTCCTTATGGGGTCAGCTATATGGTCCTGCGAGGTTGCTGGTGTTTTAAAATTAACTCTGTATAACAATTTTTATCGTGATACAGAAAAGCCACAAAAATGCATTGATTGTGTAGTCAAGTCACATGCGCAAATAGACAGACAGACAGATATAGATGTTTAATTTATAACACGTTTTGTGGTTAGTTACACAGTCATGCTTCTCAGTATTATTAAATTTTGGCAGAAAATAATTCTTATAGCTTAACAATACACAAAAGTAGAATTACAAACAGCATGAATATGCAAAATCCTATGTTGTGGAAAAGAGGTCGCGTTGATACCGGCCGTATTTACATATAACGTTGGTGGCAGGAGTCAGGTGACATAGGATATCCTACATGTTTCATTTTAACCGTCTTTAAAAAAGAAGGAAGGTCTCAGTTCGACTGTATCTTTTATTTATGTTACACAACTTCCTAGAATGGTAGAGCTTCGCTGTAGTCTCTTTTGTCTACAGCATAAATGGGCCGCTTCGACTAGGTTATTGCAATTGTCTTACAAAACTAACGCGACTTGGCGATTTGCTGCTGCATTTCGTTTAGTAAATGAGATAACCGGAGGCCCAAAGCCCCCTCCCTTCCCAAGCCCTCAATTATCCCATTCGTTTAAGGTCGGCAACGCGCCCATGATTCTTCTGGTGTTGTCGATGTACATGAGCAGTGGAGATCACTTACCATCAGGTGACCTATTCCTTCCCATTTTCTGACCCATGCCAAAAATCTCCGAATTCATAGGTAATTTTGGTGGAATTAGGATGAATCGATTTTGATTAGATCCAGTTAATAAACAATAAATAAATACACCCAACAGTCACACACATAGTCCTGACCCCACAGTAAGATACGAGTCTTGTGTCGTGGGTATCAGGAACTATGAAAGACTCGGTCCCACAACACCCAGACCTCGAAACAAATATATTTGCATCACAAAAACATTTGTCTCCGTGGGGGATCGAACCCGCAGCCGCTCGCTTCACAGCCCGGCTACTCGCCCGCTGCACCACGGAGGCTGTCACAATCATTGTCAGGTATATGTAACCTTTAAATACGTCCACACCTTTTTGTCACATATCATAATATACGTATTTAAATTTGTCCATTTTCACGGCAAGTTCGTTCTTTAACAGGTAACAGGTCTGTGCACTGTGCATGTACTCGGTGACCCCGATCTTACATTTAGACTGGATTGCACCATAATAGCAGATATAGTTAAGGTTTATGTCAAATTTCACTAAAACAGTAACACTGACTTTAACTTTGCACCATTGTATTCCGATACTACTAGATTCCTCGATTAATTCTAGAAGCAGGGACATGATATTATTTCGGAGCACAGACGCTTTAGGAGATATATTATATCGGTTGTGGAGGTTATAATTGAACCATCTGAAAGCTATTTAACTTAAACAATAACTTCAACTAGCGAGTCTTGGGCGGTTACGGTTAACAGCTAAAGTTATGACGTCATCTAACATTTGTCAAATGGTGCAACTCATATTTTGCTTAAATGATACTTTAACATGTTCGTCATTGCTAAAGTAAGTTGGTGCACCCCAGAATTATGTTTTTTTGTATAGCATAGGCCGGCAAACGAGCAAGTGGGTCACCTGATGGTAAGTGATCTCCACCGCTCATGTACGCCCACCACCAAAGGAATCATAGGCACGTTTCCGACCTTAAAGGAAAAGGATAATTGGGATTGGGAAGGGGAGGGGATATGGGCTTCCGGATATCTCACTCACCGTAAGAAACCCAGCAGCAAGCCGCTACTTAACGTCGGTTTCCTGTGAGACAGTGGTAACAACCCGGTTGAGCCAGCGCATTCATGCTGTAGACAAAACTGTCTACACCGTGTCTCTACCACTCAAAAAATATTAAAAGATATAACTACATCATTTGAATTAAATGCTCTTAAAACCAGTTCAGTTTGAGGTCATCCCTAAGTGAATAAGGAAGCATTTATGTGATTGTATCGAAACAAAATATGCAACCAATTAAAAGTCGCAAGTGGCAGTTCACTGCGCTTAAGGTCTCGTATGCGTTTGCTGGTAGGTTATACATATCCACCCGGATAGCGACCACCGTACATATGGTGTTAAAATCTGTCTTAGTGTCCCACACACCTTATGTGGATCGCGTTCCAGGATCAGCCAGTGTATATCCAGTTCTCCCGAGGAGCTTGCGACATGACTTGATGGTTGGGGCGGGTATAGCAGTACATCCTTGTATCCCTGTGCCTGCATCGGTCATTCGTCTGTCCTGTCGCAGGTCACTAGATTTGCTTCTTCCCTTTTCGGAGTGTGAAGGAGCATTTATACAGGCCGGCATATTTCTAGTGACCACCGATAAACTCATTGTCTGTCGGTGGTCACTTGTTTTATTGGACTGCACTGCGCTTACCGTCGGGTGAAGTGCAGTTACTTTGTTACTTTGCCATGCCCGGAATAAAAAAAATGCGCGCTTAGGGTATCATTTCAGACATATATTAAGTTTTACTAGATCCAAGGTAAACATCTTAATCCTAGCTAGTAGTTCTCTTGTATACGAGAGGCCGTTTGGGTAGTTAATGCCGCTTTGTCTATTTCTGCCGCCAAACAGCAGAATGTAAACTCTGTTGTGTTTCAGTTTGAAATTTGTAATTCCAGGTTTTGGGTAGTTTTACTTTTGTTTATTCACAGCTGCTTATCATCAGGCGAACGAACTGCTCGTTTCTTCATTCAAGATAGTAAAAAACAAACCTCGGCCAATGAACTTGCGACATTCGTAAATTGCCGCCAGGTAAATAAAACATCCGGTATTATGTCGGAAGACTTGTTTATTCCGTCATAATGCCTCTTACTGATATAACAATATGGATGATAAAAAACAAGTTTACAAGGTGGTAGGTCCCTCGTATGCGAGAGGCCGTCTGGGTTGGTAGCACCTCGCCGTCTATTTCTGCCGCCAAGCAGTGTTGTATTTCGATTTAAAGGACATTGAAGCCAGTGAAATTACTGGGCATTATGAGACTTAAAATCTTACATCTCGGGGTGACGAGCGCAGTTCAGTGGCATGACGTGCTTTATAATTGAAAGTTCTGTGTGGTGTTGCTTCTGTTTATAAGCAGGCTTGTACACCTATACCCGCCCCAACCAACCATCAAGTCATGTCGCAAGCTCTTCAGCAGAACCGGATATACACCGGCCGATCCTGGAACGCGATCCACACAAGATGTATGGGTAACTATGGTAGGTTTTAACACCATATGCTCGGATATGAATATCCTACCACCAGTAAATAAAGTAAATGCAATAATATATTTGTTTTGAATACTCGATTATTCATAGCTAATAATATTACAGGAACGGGGCAGTAATATTCACGCAGCGCGGGCGAAACAGCGGGGGACTAGATAAATAATAGGTCGACCTCGGGTGGTCGTTTCCTATTTTGTATTGTTAGGAGATACTTGAGACGAGTACTATACAAAATAACAGTTATTAATTCTATTCATAGTATCTATATTACGGAAAATTTTAAAAATATATTCATGGCAAAATTAAAAAATAGAAAATATTCGTTCGGATTGGGTCTTTGTTTTCCGGGATTCATGAGACAAGCACGCTCGATGATAAACAGGCAGCGCCAGAGAGTTTTGGTGGTTGGGGGCTTATTGTAAAACAAGGTAGGTAATCCGCGACATTGTATTTTATAATTATCTGTGATGTACGTAATAGTGTCAAAAAATCCTACTAATATTATAAACGCGAAAGATTGTAAGTATGGATGGATGGATGTTTGTTACTCTTTCACGTAAAAACTACTGAATGCTACAATAATTTATTGGTGACTAGATGACCCGGTGAACTTCGTATCACCTACATAATATATTTGTGTAAAATGTCGTCAAAACTGAATACAAATGTTTTATTTACATTAAATGCAATTAAGTGAGGTACTGCGCCATTGCACTTGAGGTAGCCCGTCGCACATTTAATTGACTTCGACGACCTAAGTCAGGTCGTCTCCCACCTCCCTCCGGTTGGACAGTCCTGTCCCCGTCCCGTCCCGTCCCGTCCCGTCCCGTCCCCGTCCCCGTCCCGTCCCCGTCCCGTCCCCGTCCCGTCCCCGTCCCGTCCCCGTCCCGTCCCCGACATGTCCCTGTCCCTGTCCTGTCCTGTCTCACTGTCCTGTCTCTCTGTCCTGTCTCACTGTCCTGTCTCACTGTCCTGTCTCACTGCCCTGTCTCACTGTCCTGTCTCTCTGTCCTGTCTCACTGTCCTGTCTCACAGTCCTGTCTCACTGTCCTGTCTCACTGTCCTGTCTCACTGTCCTGTCTCACTGTCCTGTCTCACTGCCTGTCTCACTGTCCTGTCTCACTGTCCTGTCTCACTGTCCTGTCTCACTGTCCTGTCTCACTGTCCTGTCTCACTGTCCTGTCTCACTGTCCTGTCTCACTGTCCTGTCTCACTGTCCTGTCTCACTGCCTGTCTCACTGTCCTGTCTCACTGTCCTGTCTCACTGTCCTGTCTCACTGTCCTGTCTCACAGTCCTGTCTCTCTGTCCTGTCTCACTGTCCTGTCTCACTGTCCTGTCTCACTGTCCTGTCTCACTGTCCTGTCGCACTGTCCTGTCTCACTGTCCTGTCTCACTGTCCTGTCTCACTGTCCTGTCTCACTGTCCTGTCTCACTGCCTGTCTCACTGTCCTGTCTCACTGTCCTGTCTCACTGTCCTGTCTCACTGTCCTGTCTCACTGTCCTGTCTCACTGTCCTGTCTCACTGTCCTGTCTCACTGTCCTGTCTCACTGTCCTGTCTCACTGTCCTGTCTCACTGTCCTGTCTCACTGTCCTGTCTCACTGTCCTGTCCCTGTCCAGTCTAGACGCTATACGACCCGTCATCACGGCAAGCTTCGCAACGACAACCATCCGGTTTATACCTGCGCTTATAGATGTTTCATATCTAAAAGACATCAAGTGTTTCATACCCAGGAACAGTTTGTACTGGAAAATTAAGCTGTCATTTTTAGTGTTTTCCTTTACTTATTATTTATGTTACTCATTTTTTCTCACCGGGTAAACCTTCCCTGAACTTCCACAAATATTTCAAGATCAGAATTAGCCAAATCGGTACAGCCAGTCTCGAGTTTTGGCGAGACACACGCACAGCGATTCATTTTTATATATATAGATTATTCCAATATTTATTGCTTTACAGACCACGACTTATTGTTAAGATTCTCTAGAGACCGATCTTTATAACCAAGGAACTCGTTTTGCTTCTTCCCTCTTCGGAGTGTGAAGAAGCATTCATACAGGCTGGCATGATTCTGGTGACCACCAATAAACTCATTGTTTGTCGGTGGTCACTGGTTTTTTGGGCTACACTGCGCTTACCATCAGGTGTAGTGCAATCACTTTGCCGTGCTAGGATCGAACAGTAAACCTGCAGAGATACCGACTATAGACTGATCATTTAGAACTGACTGACGTGAACTGCCCAGCCCCTAATAGAGAGGACCTCTTTTATAATGAACCTGTCGCTCCCACCAGACACACAAGTTGACAGCCCTCCATGATTATTTGCGCGTATAATCATAATTAGAATAAAAAGGAATCACTGCTTACAATTTATGAAGTAATAATGCAATATCCTCGGTTGACCTGCTTGTACCTTAGCTGTTATTAAAAAGATGACTATTAAAAAAAGAATAAAAAAATAAATGTGTTTAACTTCATAGTTTTGGAAGGAATTTTGATAATGCGGTTGATCTCTTATTTCAATAAACTTTTAAACTTGTTTATAGTTGTGTTTGTTGTATTAAAGTGGTGTAGACTTATGCAATAAACATTGATGGTGATGAATAGTGTAGGGAAACATTGAAATAAGTTAATTTAGGTGACTTTTGACAAAGTGTGGAGGATACTTGTATCCGACCGGATATCGACCGTACACTGGTGCTAAAACCTGCCATAGTGGCCCACCTTGTGTGGGTCGCGGTCCAGGGTCAGCCAGTGTATATCCGGTTCTCCCCAGGGGCTTGCCCCCTGATCCTAACCCTTTTCCCATCCCTTTTTCCTTCCCCTCCCCCTTGGCCCTTTAGCAGGCCGGCATGATGATGGACACATTGATTATCGTTGGTCGACACTATTCTTGGATTGCGCTACACTTACCATCAGGTGTAGCGTAGTCACTTTGCCGAGACGGGATAAAAAAAAGTGTATTGATCGACCTTGTGCGTTTGACTCGCTTAAAGAAAGTCATAAGAAGCATAGTTCTGAAAGCAATGGATCACACCCGTATTTCATCGTTCTAGAAATATCACATAAGACGAGGCTGCATGAGCTAAATTTCTTTGCCTTCCCAATTAAGGGGAAAATTAAATGACTTTAACGAATAAATTCGACACATTTTAAAATTTTGAACAAAGATTGAACCTGTGACCTTTCGCTTTAAAGTTGGCGAGTAGCAACGGACTCTATATTTTGACCTCGGTTAATAGTTTGTTTTTAACAAAAAATACTCACTTCCTTTTACCTCAAGTAAAAAATTCTGTCAACTTGTTCCTTAATAGGAAAAGTTAATTACAAAACTCAATGCCAGTTCCGTAGAAATGTGAAAGTAAGGAATTTCGCCTTATTGATCTTGTGGCAACGTATTAAGGCTGAGAACTTTGAGGTCCTGGGTTCAATGCCCAGGTCGGGCAATCAATTTGTGTTTGAGTGATTAATTTAAAAAATAACACACGAACTGCCCGATATGGTGATGGAAGGAGCAAATCGGGGTCCTGCGACAGGAAAGGCGGATGATTGATGCAGGCACAGTAATACAAGGATGTACCCCTATACCCGCCCCAACCAACCATCAAGTCGTGTCGCAAGCCCCTCGGGAGAACCAAGTATGCACTGGTTGACCCTGGAACGCGATCCACACAAGGCGTGTGGATCACTATGACAGATTTCAACACCATTTCGACGGTGGGCGCTATACGGGCGGATATAAATATCACTTGTTCCTCGTATGCAAGAAGCCGCATCAGTAGCTTGCTTTTATCTATTTCCGCCGCTACCAGTAAAATACTGGGCATTATGAAACTTAGTAGCTAAGTCTCGGAGCTACGAGCACTAGGCAGTGTCGTATTGGTTCAAATTCAAAGTTCTCATTGATGTTACTTATGTTTGTAGGCAAGCGTAACAAATACCATCAGGCGAGCGACCTACTCGTCTCGTCTACATCAGTTAAAAACCTTTTTGGGTCAATTTAATTTGCCCCGAATCCTTCATTCAAAAGAAACATAAAAGGGAACAAAAGAAAATTATTTTTTTATCATGATTGTGTTCAATTCACATCAAGTAGATGACATTCAAGTTTATGACTAATGGTTGCGCCACGCTGTATACAGTCTTGTCTACAGCATAAATAGGCCGATTGAACTGGGTTAGTACCACTGTGTGAATAAATCGACGTAGATTGGCAGCTTGCTAGGTGGTAGGCCTATCGCATGCGAGAGGCCCTCTAATGCCCAGTAATTCAATGGCTTCAACGTCCTTCAAACCGAAGCACAACAGAGCTTACACACTATTGCTTGGCGGCAGAAATAAACAAAGCGGTGGTACCAGCCCAGATGACCTCTCGCATACTAGGGTCCTTGTAGAAAACCAATTAGGAAAAATGCTAACTACTGCGTTTTGCATGTGAGTTTTTTTTATCTCCTCAATGAGTGCCAGTTTCGAATCTCGATCCGCTGCGTGGCGCACGAGGTCGTCGACCGATCGATCCGCCACAACTGGGTCAACTGACAATGCATATCCAGCAGTCAACACCCGCTGATACCAATGGTGTTTTTGGTAATAACGATGAGTGGAGAGCCAATACTGTTCGCAGATACTTGGGCCTGTCGCCTGATGAACGGACGATATTTTTTAGGTTTCCGTACCGTTCCGGTCAATCCATAGGGTGCCAATAAAACCCTATTTTTTTACCAACAATTGTTTAAAAGTAAATTATATTTGGGAGAGGCCTATGTTCAGCAGTGGACGTCTTGTGGCTGATGATGATGATGATGAAATTATGATTTACGTTTACGCGAATGTTACTCATCGAAATAAAACTAATTTAAACGGATTTTGTCGCGGTTTTTTATTAATTTTGGTCCCGACGTTTCGAAAGCTTTTCAGCCTTCGTGGTCACGGGTAGACTGAGGTGTAGGTTGTCTAGTAAAGTTAATGTTACAGTGTCTACCTTTAGTTTACAATTATTGATAAAATTTAATTTTACCCCGGGAGCAAGAAGACTGAAAAGCTGCGGGTACAAAAATATCAGGTTACCAGCTATTGTCACAGAATTTATTTTACTATAGCGACTATCATAACGTACACATGGTGTTAAAACCTGCCATAATGATCCACACATCTTATGTGGATCGCGTTCCAGGATTAGCCAGTGTATATCCGGTTCTTCCTAGGGATTTGCTACATGACTTGATGGTTGGTTGGTGCGGGTATAATGGTACATCTTTGTATACCTGTGCCTGCATCGGTTATTGGCCTGTCGTGTCGCAGGCCTCCCAATTTACTTCTTCCCTCTTGAATGTGTGAAGTAGCATTTATACAGGCTAGCAAGATTCTGGTGACCACCGATAAATTCATTGTTTGTCGCTGGTTTTTTGGACAGCACAACACTAAAAAAGATGCTCAAGCCTCTGTCACTGTAGATAAGTGTCTAGACAAGGTTGCTTTATGTACGATAAGGGTTTTGACCCCTGTCTTAAAGCCCCGTTATATGGACAGGGTTTATCGCACGACGGAGTCAAGAAAAGAAATCTGTCATCACGAGGCCTTGTCATGTATTTTAAAAATAACCATCGTGAGACACGTCCTCGTGTCTGTAATATTTTCACTTATATTATGAGAGAATCTTTTCATCTTAATGCGCTTTAAGACAATCAAATTTGCTGGTGGTAGGATATTCATATCCGCCCGGATAGCGACCACTGTACACATGTTGGTAAAACCTGCCATAGTGAGCCACAAATCTTGTGTGCATCGCGTTCCAATATCAGCCAGTTTATATCCGTTTCTCCCGAGTGGCTTGCGACATGACGTGTTGTTGGGTGGGGGAGGGTATAGGGGTACATCCTTGTATCCCAGTGCCTGCATCGGTGCTCCGCCTGTGTGGTAAATTATCTCCACCGTCCATTTACGCCCACAATGCCAGATCCCAATGGTGCATTGCCGATCTTAAAGGAAAGGTATAATTAATGACTGG
Source organism: Amorpha juglandis (assembly GCA_949126905.1). Taxonomy (NCBI): domain Eukaryota; kingdom Metazoa; phylum Arthropoda; class Insecta; order Lepidoptera; family Sphingidae; genus Amorpha; species Amorpha juglandis. Next base: position 11,859,355 of record OX421388.1, read on the forward strand.
GACGAAACGCAACAGCAAGCCGCTATTTGACGTCGGTTTTCTGTGAGACAGTAGTAACGATCCGGTCGAACCAGCCCATTCATGCTGTAGACAAAACTGTCTATAGCGCGGCTCTACCAATAAACCGAAATAGTAAATTTGAGTTTGAATGGCACTTAAAAATAATACATAAGTTAAAACCAGAGTCAGTAAAGAAACCTTTTGTAAAAAAGGATAAAACCAGAAACTTTTCAAGAGACACGAATCCCGAAATAACTTTTAAAACTCCAACATTTGCGAGACATTTTGATCCGCCGAAATAGGCCACCGGATCGTCTTGGTCGGGATAAGTTGAAAACTAGTAAATTTTAATCTGGATCGGACGGGACTGCGTATTTTATTTTTAACAGTACTAACTTACTGTGATTGGATGAATCTGGTTGCTTTTTTGAATCGCTAAAAAAAGGGGATTTATTTTATCCGATCACGGCAAAGTGACTGCACTGCCTCCCTAGACTATGTGTATGGTGTATTAAATAAACATAACTACGTAGTGCTTCAATATTAATTCGAATTTTCAACCAATAAAAGAGATTTAATTCTACAATTCAATAAATATAAAAGATGTCCTCCAAAGTAGCTCGCTCAGTGAGCTCATCGAATTACAAGGAACAAGGGCCGTCGAGAGTGGCTGATAGAATCACGGCGGTTTAGCAAATTTTATTTTCACACAAATTCGACAAAATGGCGGATTATATTGTGTTCTTTTTTTCGATGGCCCGATATCCGTTTCCGCTGTGATGAGAAAGGGTCGTCGGGGGTGATCCACGCATCGGATCAGTTTGGACAATAGATTATTTAACGGGTTATGTATACAGATGGACATGTGGTGTGTCTTGGTGTAGAGACACGGTCCAAGGTACGAAATAAAAGAAAACACGTCAAGCCAGTTTAGGTTGCCGTTTAAACTATTACAATTACGCAAATGCTGACACAAGATATTATGAAGGTAATTAATTAATTAAAAAAATTCAAATCGCAACGGTGCCAAAAATTACAGTGATGAATGCTTATATTGAAAAGACCTACGGCTACGTTTCTTGGTGCTTCTTCTCAGACCAGTGACCATTTCCGAAGCACCGGTAGACATATCAATGTAAATCTATTATTGACTTGTAAAAGAGCCCTTTGGTCTACTTGCAAAATATATATTTTTTTTTTATTGCCTTGATAGGCAGACGAGCAAGCGGCCCGCCTGATGGTAAGCGGTCACCGCCGCTCATAGACATCGGCAATGACGGGGGCCCAGCCAAGCCGCTGCCTACCACTGAAGGGATACTCTTTATAAGCCTTGTTTAAAGAAGGACATGTCATAGCGCTCGGGAAACACCAAGGCAGGGAGTTCATTCCAGAGCTTACACGCGCGGAATAAATGAAAGCTGGAAACGTACGGTACTAGACCGTATTGTTACCAGGTGGTATGGATGAACTCTACTGCGGTGTTGGGTGGTGCGATGGTAGAATGGTGGCACCACTGTTGGCACCATCTTAAACAGTTCTTCAGAGCACTCCCCATGGAACAGCCGATAGAACACGCAGAGAGAACCAAAGTCTCTCCGCAGTCCTAAAGGTTCCAGATTATCCGTGAGATCAGGATCATCGACGATTCGAACATTTAATTTTTTTTTAGTATTGACATTGTACTTAGTGTAGTCACTTTTCCGTACTGGGTTAAAACCTAATTCTTTCTATCATTCCTTGTAACGTGTGGTCACAGTAAACGGATTTGACCCGTTTATCGGTATTACGTAAACGAAAGCTGTCGGAAATCTCATCTGGACATCGCGACGTTTGCGACAGTATTTTTATTGGAAAGTATTGTACAGAATATATTATTAACTTCAACAAGAAAAATCCCCCGACGTCATTGAAAATGCATCTTTAACTTTTAAACCGCTGGTGGTATATCCATATCCGCCCGGATAGCGACCACCGCACACTTGGTGTTAAAACCTGCCATAGTGATCCACACGCCTTGTGTGGTGCGCGTTCCAGGATCAGCCAGTGTAATCCGGTTCTCCCGAGAGGCTTGCGACATGACTTGATAGTTGGTTGGGGCGGGTATAGGGGTACATCCTTGTATCCCTGTCCCTGCATCGGTCATCCGCCTGTACTGTCGCAAGCCACTCGATTTATACAGGCCCGCATGGCTCTGGTGACCACCGATAAACTCATTGTTTCAGTGGTCGCTGGATTTTTCTACGTTTTCCATCAGGTGTAGCGCCGTCACTTTGCCGTGCTCGGATAAAATAAAAAGACCCGTACTCATCAGTGGGCTGTGTATAATACAAAGCTGAAATTATGCTTTAAACAAAATTCCTTAGACTCTGCCTGAATTAAATAAATACAAGAATAATAATATGATTTGTCGTGATAATGGTATCAAATAGACGCCGTGATGCGACGTCGATAGACCATGGATCCAATTATTGTCGGAGCACGACCCGCCGGCTGCAGAACTCATTGATTTATATACTAGGGTTGCGACGCATTGATTCGGATTCCATTTTCAGTATCATATCAAATTCAAATTTATTTATTATCATGTTGGCAGTCATACTCTTATGACAGTTAATACAAGGTACTTAGTTCGAAATTATAAAATATATATAAATACGTCTTCTACATGTCTACTGAATTCCCAAACGACTTCCACGAAACCTCTTGTGCGCGCTTCGAGGTCGGGCTCTAGGACATTTATCTAGGCTTAAAGTAGTAGCATAGTCGAGTGTGTTCGTATTTAAAGTGCGTCTACATTTGACATTGTAAGATGGTAGCTAGGTCCCTCGTATGCGAGAGGCCGTCTGGGTTGGTACCACCGCTATGTCTATCGCCAAGCAACCAAGCTGTGGTGTTTGCATGGTGACATTGAAGCCAGTGAAATGACTGAACATTATGGGACTTAACATCTTATTTCTCGGTGTGATGAGCGCAGTTCATTGTCATGCAGTGTTTTGTAATTTAAAGTTATCTGTGGTATTGCTTCTGTTTATGGGCAGGCGTGGCGCTTACCATCAGGAGAGCGCCTTGCTCGTCTCGTCATTCAATCAAATAAAACAAAAGACTTGAGAAATATCCCCCGCTTTAAATGGTGGACATAAACTTTTTTTATATTTCACCAATGGACAATCTCCTTTTAGTTAAATCCTTTACTATTTAAGAGGAATAATGGCTTATTTACGAAGTGATTTAAAGCAATACAGCTTTAATCCTTATTCAATTATGTACCTTAAATACATTGTGCATTTAATATAGATTAATATGGCCCTTTACAGCATGTAATTTAAATAAATATTTTCGAAGATATTACAGATTTTAAATGCAGGGACATAGCAGTTGCGACGGCTTGCCGGGGGGCCCTTAGCCACAGCAACACGTGGCTGGGTCTGCTAGTAATAAATAAAATAAAATAAATACATCAGTCGCACACATAGTCCTGACTACCACACTAGGTTAACCTGTATCGTGGGTATCAGGAACACAGGAAGGTCCCTATTAGTGCCTCATTGAATCTTAATATATTTATAGCTGCTGTTTATATTGGCATTTGCCACAAAGCGACCTCGTTTCATTATTTATTGTATAAAAAATTGTAAACCAACTTTTCTTAGGAATTTTAACATTACAAAATGATTTCTTACGTTTACGCGAATGTTACTCATTGAAATAAAACTAATTAAAACGGATTTTATCGCGGTTTTTTATTTTAATTATGGTCCCGACGTTTCGAAAGCTTTTCAGCCTTCGTGGTCACGGGGTGGACTGAGGTGTAGGTTGTCCAGAAAAGTTAATGTTACAGTGTCTACCTTCAGTTTACAATTATTAATATTATTTAATGTTTGGTCCGATCTACGCAGAAAGAGCTCACAGTGTCTTGAGGTCTGGCAATTGGTCTTTTGGGTTCCGATTTAATTAAATGTATAACCGGATCCCAGGCTTGTGCTAGCTTCCAACCATCTTCTCTATTGAAATTTGGATGTTTTTTAATTTCAATAGCCTCACGAATCGTCCTAGGTAGGAATCGGTGTTCTTTAGCAAGGATTTGTGGTTTGTCGAATCTAAGATAATGATTGGAGCCTTCCTCAGAATTTTCAGCAACTGCAGACTTCGTAGAGCGTTGGTGTTTAACATCAGCTACCATAATTAAAATAAAAAACCGCGATAAAATCCGTTTAAATTAGTTTTGTTTCAATTTAACATTACAATTTATTTAAAACCATCATATCTAAATTAATTTATGCCCCAAATCATACGCACTCACGCCTGTAATCCCCGAAGGGGTAGGCACTACACCCACATTTCGCCGAGCGTATTTTCGTCCCATGATGTGATTGGGAACGAGTCTAATGCCATACCGGGCATAACTCTAGACTCCGGGCCGATACTGCGCATTTCGTGGCAGAAAAACCCAATATCATTTGACCCGGAGATCGAACCCGAGACTTCAACATAGCGAACCACGTACGCAATACCACTAGAAAGAAAGAAACTTTATTTGATCACTAGCTGTAACCCGCGACTTCTTCCGCGTTGTATTTAACAAAAATATTAAAATCAAATATTAATAAATTTTTCATTTTTTTTCGTGAGATCCTATTTTTTTTTCTAAAACTGTTTTTTTTTTCTAAAATAGAAGTAGCCTAAGTTAGTCCTTGTTACATCAGCTAACCCTATCCCGTCAAAAACGGTCCAGCCATTTCAGACATTAGGCAAAACAAATAGACAGGCAGACAAAAATTGAAAAAAAATATTGTTTTGATAAAGTACCGTGTATACATCCAAATGCACTTAGTAAAACACTCCAATTTTATTTATTTGTAGAAATTGTCTATAGACCAGATGACAGTAAATTGTAAATTGTAGATACACACGGAAGAACTACGCACGAGGTAGTCCTACATATTTATATCAAGCCCCAATTCCAATATATTTTGTTTAATCCTGATCCTACGTATAACGCCCATCACTAGTGACGGGTCGCCCGAGTGGCTTAACACTTTACACGAGTTGACTCCCGATATGCAAATATTTGTACGGATTTGTACGGATTTGGGTGTTAATATTCCAGAATGTTTATTTGGAATTACTATAAAATAATAAATGGTGATTTACTGCATTCAATAAATATTCTAGCACAGTACAGGCAAGTTTGTATAGACTCTACCAATAGTATGTAACATACATATAAGAAAGAAAAAAGGCTTTTAGTGTGTATTTCTATACAAACACATACATTAACACACATACACATATTATATATAAATATTTATCTATAAATGTAGTATATATTTCACTTTTTATGAGTGGTCGAGCCACACTGTAGACAGTTTTGTCTAAAGCATGAATGGGCCAGCTCGCCCGGGTCGTTACTACTGTCTCACAGAAAACCGACATAAAGTAGCGGTTTGCTGCTGCATTTTATACGGTGAGTGAGATGTCCGGATGCCCAAGTTCCTTTCCCCTTCCCAATCCCTAATTATCCCTTTCCTATAAGGTCGACCACGCGCATATGGTTCTTTTGGTATTGTGGGTGTACATCACATACCATCGACACACTTGGCGGCAGAAATAGACAAAGCGGGGGTACTAATCCAAACGGTATTTTTTCATGTATTGAGTTATGTCCGAACTCATAGAACAAAAGTTGTTCCTTATGAGATCAGCTATCTGGTCCTGCGAGGTTGCTAGTGTTATAAAATTAACCCTGTATAGAAATTGTAAATCATCTAAGCCCATTTCCAATTTCCTTGGTCTTAATCACTAAAGATCGGGAAATACCCACGACCGTGGCAACACCGGATGGCGTTGCCGTCGTCGACGTCGCAGGAAATAGCTGGGAAATACTGTATTGCCAGAGTATTGCGTTGTAGTTGATTAAAGGATTGTGGGAAATGTCACAGCTTAGTGAAATATTATGCTGCAGAAGTTAAGCGAGGTTATACCGATTAAAAATATAAATAATTGTGAATTATTCACAAGGTGGTAAGTCCCTCGTATGCCGCCAAGCTACAGTGTATAAGCACTGTTGTGTTTCGGTTTGAAGGACATTGAAGCAAGTGAAATTACCGAGCATTATGAGACTTAACGTCTTATGCCTCATTGTGACGAGCTCAGTTCAGTGCCATTTAGTACTTTGTAATTCAACGTTCTGTGTGGTGTTGCTTCTGTTTATGGGCAGGCGTAGCGCTTACCATCAGGCGAACGCCTTGCTAGTCTCGTCATTCATTCAAATAAAAAAAATATATTAGGGTTCCATACTCGAAAGGTAATTAATAAACATATATAGAGAAAATAAGCAGCGATGGCTCAGCGGGGAGTACGGACTGTCGAGACGAAAGTCGCAGGTTCGAAACCAGCCCCAAGACCATACATCACTGACTTTTCTAAGTTACGTGTATATTAATTGTTAATTATCGCTTGCTTTAACGGTGAAGGAAACATCGCAAGGAAACCTGTATACCTGAGAACTCGATAAGATTTTTCGAAGGTATGTGAAGTCTGCCAACCCGCATTAGGCCAGCGTGGTAGACTAAGGCCTAATCCCTCTCATTCAGTAGAGGAGTCCCGTGCCCAGCAATGGGACGTATATAATACAGGACTAGTTTATTATTAAACAAAACAATAGTCACCATTATGTACGCTTTTCGGATAAACAATTACTAACTCAGATTGTTTACGAACTTATAATGAACTTCGTACCTTCGTTAACATAAAACCGAAATAGAATATCATGAATATGTATATTACGATTCCAGACATTTTGAAGGTTTTCCATCTTTTCTTTTATTTGCTTGGATGATAAAACGAACAGGTTATTCGCTTGATTGTAAGCGCCACGCCTGCCCATAAACAGATGCAACACCACACAGAACTTTACAAAGCACTGCATGGCACTGAACTGCGCTCGTCACTGTGAGACATAGGATGTTAAGTCTCATAATGCCCAGTAATTTCACTGGCTTCAATATCTTACAAACCGAAACACAGCAGTGCGTACACACTGCTGCTTGGCGACAGAAATAGTACCAACCCCGACAGCCTTTTGGTTACGAGAGACCCAAGGTAGCAAGTAGGTCACCTGATGGTAAGTGATCTCCACCACTCATGTACGCCCACAATACCAGAAGAATTATGGGCGCGTTGCCGACCTTAAAGGTCGATAATTACCGATAATTAGGGATTAGAAAAGGGAGGGGAACTTGGGCCTCCGGATACCTTACTCACTGTACGAAACAAAGCAGTAAATACAAAAAATAAAACACGTGAATTATACACCTTGTTGTTTATGACACATTTTCCGAAGGCTTCGTTGTACGCAGGCGCAAAGATACGCAATAGCACATGTACAAACATATATACGCAGAGCGCTTGGGCCGAAGCAAGTTTTAGGCATATACGACGCCTTTGTAAGATGATAAGGCTGTATAATATGCAGTCCTTTGCCTTCCCAATAAAGGAAAAAAACAAAGAGTAGACGTAGATTATAGAAAACACTGTATACTTCTTCTTCATCAATGTTTATTGAACGGCTGTATAATATGCAGTCCTTTGCCTTCCCAATAAAGGAAAAAAAACAAAGAGTAGACGAAGATTATAGAAAACACTGTATACTTCTTCTTCTTCATCAATGTTTATTGAACAAATCCACACCACTTTTATACAACAAACGCAACTCTAAACTAGTTTATGAAATAAATTTAAATAAGCGATGAACTGCACTGTCAGAATTCCCGCCAAAACTCCCACTATATATTTGTATCTCATTTTCTCACAGGCTAAATCGTATTCATGAATATGTTTGTCCCATTTTACTATTCGTCGATGAAGTACCAATTCCTCCTAAGTGTTGAGTTTCTAATTTTACACCAGACTGTTTAAAATAAGGTTTTTTTTACAAAAACTGTTTAAAATAATGTTTTATTTATTTTGATCAACTATTGATACTAAAATAGTTTCCAATACATTACCTTTTTATTAGTTACTAATATGTGGTTTATGTTTACGCCTATTGTAATAAAAAAAAAATACGGGTTGCACTCCGGGAGTGCCGACAGAAGTGAAAACTTACCAAACAAGATGCGAGAATACAAAATTATGGCAACATGTCCACTCGACATGATAAAATTACATTCTACTCTCTTCGCGTTTATGCGAGCCTGGTACTTTTTACGGCAACATGTTCCAAATAAGAAAAAACCTAAAAAGTTTTTCTTTGTCTAAATTCGTCATTTGTTTATTAATTACGGCTACTCGCCATGATAAAAGAACATTCTACTCTCTTCGCGTTTATGCGAACCTAGTACTTTTTTTACAGCACCATGTTCCAAATTATAAAAAAAGTATCGATCGTCATTTTTTTTTATCAATATCAAAAACAAAATTACAGTTGTTATTATTATTGTTGTTGTTATTATTTGTTGTTTTGTCTATTCGCCATAAAAAAACGAACACAGTCCGGTCAAAGTCCTGTGAAAGTCCGGTCCATCCGACTGGTCACCGTGTGACGCCACCTGGGACTTCGAAATTATCGAAGTTCCAGGGAAGTCGGCTAGCGCTGGCTGGTCAACAAGCCCGCGTGACGTCTCACGGACGGTTCTCGAATATTCTGGAACCTTCCGCTCGCCGCCGCTCGCGTTACGGAACGTTTCGGTTCACCCTCCCATAAGAAGTTATCACTTCAAAAAGTAATTTTGGACTAATTTGTCAGTTAGGAGGTATTGGTACTTCATCAACGTATTGCTTTTTCGTTTCATTCCACTTTTAAAATTAAATGAGCTGCCTTATTGGTTGGTAGTGTCTTACCTTCGGTGGTGTGGCTGCATTGTGGTGTCGCGCGGCGGCGGAGTGCGCTCGCCGCGTCGCCTTGTAGTGTAGTCGCCGTAACGCACCGCCGAGCCGCTCAGGGGAGCCGTCGCCGCGGGCCACTGTCATAGTGATGTCGGCACCTGGCCAGGAACAACGCATAATGGAGTCTCTATTTAACAGACTGTGGTGGAGGAAGGAGGTGATTCTCGATTCTTTTGTCTATTGTATGTAAAATAATAATAAAGACACCCAACAGTCACATACATAGTCCTGACCCTATAGTAAGATACGAGTCTTGTGTGGGTATCAGGAACTACGAGAGACTTTCGGTCTCACAACACCCACACCCCGAAACAAACATTTGTGGATCAAACAAGCATTTGTCTGGGTGCGGGGATCGAACCCGCGGCCTCTCGCTTCACAGCCGGGTATTCGCCCGATGCGCCACGGAGGCTGTCAAAAAAAACTTGAGAGGTGTCAAGGGACACCCGGGTGGAACGAAGTTCCTTTCGATTAATTAGTGAAGGAATTGTAATAAAATTTTATTTTTATTAAGTTATAATAATATTTTTTTTATTATTAACAAATATAATGTTATATAAACTTAATCAGTAGGCTCAATTTTCGTAATAATATTATTTACAAAAAACCTGTATACACTCAACAAAAATAATCGTCGCGACACCACACTGTTCAATGCGAAATAGAAATGAAATACACCGGCTGCTACGTCGCCCAGCCCGTAAATCGTGTTCGATATTCAAAAAAAATTCAAATGCAAATTTCGAACCGCGTCTACATTTCTAAATGTCATAAGTTTCACACCCGTCTGGATGGGATTAAGTCCTTTTACTTTTATTAACGGAATTTTGACTTTAACTTTGTGTGCTAGATATAAAATTAAGTTATCACTTTAAAAATGTGTCGTGACAAATTTTTCGTGACAACTTTTCGTGAGAATTTTTTCCGTCTAGCCCCCTTTCACAACGCGCGATAAGGAACTTCGTTCCAATAATATAATAATCATAATATCAAATCATAATAAGGCATAATCAAGTCTCTCTTTTTAACCGGCGTTAAAAAAGGAGGTTCTCAATTCTTCTGTCTATTTGTATGTATGTTCAGGCATACCTTCGGCATATATGTACCGATTTTGATGATTCTTCTTGTTTTTTTTTTATAGCATAGGCAGGCCTGATGGTAAGTGATCTCCAGCGCCCGTGTACGCACACAATACCAGATGAATTATGGGCGCGTTGGCGACTTTAAAAGAAAAGAGTAATGAGGGATTTGAAAGGGGAGGGGGATTTGGGCCTCCCGATATCTTACTTATCGTACGAAACGCAACAGCAAGCCGCTACTTTACGTCAGTTTTCTATGCGACAGTGGTAACGGTGGTCGATTCATGCTATAGAAAAAAACTGTCTATACAGCATGGCTCTACCACATTGTATTACCATATTGTATTACTTTTTTATACCTCAGAATACATGCACATAAAATAGAAAAGTCGATTATAAAAACCTCCTTTGAAGTCGGTAAAAAAGAAGACGAATTTAATAGTATTGAAAATCCAGTATTTCAAGGTATTTTATATTTCACATTATTATACAAAGATAAATATACCGTAGATTCAATAAAATCCTTTGTAATCGAGCCTTCGCTCCAGTTCGAAAGCTCATTGTATTCATTTATAATTAAAGCGGCAACTTAAATTGAAATCGATTAAACCGTTCCAGTGTTCCAGTGTTACAGTGTAACAGTGTAATTTCGTTTTAATTACTTGTACTTGGTCGTATCGTTTACAAAATCTAAATAGATTCGGACGTAAATTACGAGCGAGTTTGAATTGCTTGTCTGCTTGGCTTGATTCTAAAATCGATTCGATAATCGATTGTTCGTGCTAACAAATCGATTCTTGAAATGAAATGGTGTGTTAATTATACAAATTAAATAGTACTTATACAAGTCTAGGGCAAAAATAAAAGAAACTTGTGTATAGAGGTAAATATATTATGTTATTTAGCAGCAGATATAAACAAAACAGTGGTAGCAACCCGGACAGCCTTTCGCAAACGAGAGAGCTACCACCAAGTAACTTATATGGAAAGAGTAATTCCCATTGGAAATCTATATGCATGCCGTACAGAGCAAATATTATTATCTGCAACATTGCTATTGCCATACAAAGTTCACCACAACCTTTACATCGACATTTTAACCGACACCAAAAAGCGGAGACGGTTCTCAATTCGTCTCTATATAGAATACTAGCATTCGCTCGCGGCTCCGCTCGCGTGGAATTTGAACCGTTATATTATCGATATCGCCTATGTTACTGCACTACACCTGATAGTAAGCGCAGTGTAGTCCAAAAAACCAGTAACCACCAACAAATAATGAGTTTATCGGTGGTCACCAGAAACATGCCGGCCTATATAAATGCTTATTCACACTACGAAGAAAATCGAGGAGCCTGCAACAGGACAGGCAGATGACCAATGTAGGCACAGGGATACGAGGATGTACCCCTATATCCACCTCAAACAACCATTAAGTTGTGTCGCAAGCCCCTCGACAGAACCGGATATACACTGGTTGATCCTGGAACGCGATCCACAAAAGTTGTGTGGGTCACTATGGCTGGTTTTAACACCATGCGTAGTTTTTTTACGTTTACGCGAATGTGACTCACTGAAATACAACTAATTTAAACGGATTTTATCGCGGTTTTTTATTTTAATTTTGGTCCCGACCACCCCGTGACCACGAAGGCTAAAAAGCTTTCGAAACGTCGGGACCAAAATTAGTTTTATTTAAACCATGAGTGGTTTATTTATTGAAAGTTCATAGGCAGCGGAGTATCATCGAGTGAACTTCTTGTAAGTTTACCGACCTGTGTATTTATAATCTTATCTTATCTTATCTTTAAATGAGCAATTCTTGTATATATATAAATATATAATTGGAATCTCGGAATCGGCTCCAACGATTTTCATGAAATTTAGTATATAGCGGTTTTCGGGGGCGATAAATCGATCTAGCTAGGAATCATTTTTAGAAAATGTCATTTTATTTGTGTTTTATCAACTTAAACATAAACTTGGAAGAAAAATATGACTCTTCCTGACATCTAATCAATGATATCTTCTAGCTAGGTTTTATTATTAGAAAACGAAAAAAAAAATTTTCGCCCGAGCAGAGCTCGGTCGCCCAGGTACTTTATAATTATATGCCATTGTTCAAATAAATTTAATTTACTTAATTCATTTATAATTCAATATACACTTGGTAGGAACACAAAGGTTTAATTTGATCAAAGTCAAATCTGTTTGATTAATTAATTCTATTCTATGCAAATAACTGAATCACCTTTACCCCTTTATTCTAAAAGGATAGGCAGAGGTGACCGTATCATCATTCGTTGTGTTTCGGTTGAAAGGACATTGAAGCCAGTGAAATTACTGGGCATTATGACACTTAACATCTTATGTCTCGGTGTGACAAGCGCAGTTCAGTGCCATGCAGTGCTTTATGATTCAAATTTATGTGTGGTGTTGCTTCTGTTTGCTCGTTTCGTCATTCAATCAAATAAAAAAAAAACTTTGTCAGTCAGTTGTATTGCTTATGTTACCCGGTATGACTGCTGCGGTAATGTGCTGAGGTCTCGGGTTCGATCCCCGGGTTGGGTAAAAGTAATATTTTGTTTTTCTATCACAAAATGCTCAGTGTCAGCCCGGAGTCAGAAATTGTGCCCGGTATAGCCCATAGGCTCACACCTATCATATTATGGTATGGAAATAAACTCGAATAAACGTGGGTGTAATACAGCCTTTGACGTGCCCGGGTAAAAAACAATTAAAGTAAAATATGCGATCAAAAGTTTGGAACAACACGTAGTTAAAGGTGCCAAAACAAGGCGTTCATTTTCAAACTCATTAACAGACAGGCAGTTTAAATTGAACGTGTTCAAGGTGATGTACTCAGTGTGGTTTTAACCCCCGAGAAAAAGAGAGTGATTGAGTTTATCCGAGCACGGCAAAGTGACTGCACTACACCTGGTGGTAAGCGTAGTGCAGTCCAAAAAACCAGCAACCACCAACAAACAATGAGTTTATCGGTGGTCACCAGAATCATGCCGGCCTATATAAATGCTTCTTCACACCCCCAAGAAGTAAGAAGCAAATCGAGGGGCCTGTGATAGGATGGGCGGATTACCAATGCAGGCACAGGAATACAAGGATGTACCCGCCTCAACCAACCATCAACTCATGTCGCAAGCCCCTCCAGAGAACCGGATATACACTGGCTGATCCTGGAACAGAATCCACACAAGGAATGAATGAATGAATTCAAATGTGAACCATTAATGGGTCTCATTGCTCCGTGACATTAAGTCCTAACGTAAGATAACAGTCTAAACTTAATATTTTATCAGTCACGCCTCTCGGTGCGACGAAGTATCACAAGTGGAGACGCACTTTAATAAAAGCAGTATAGAAAAATAATAAGTATAAGATAAACAGATTAAGTAAAGAAATATAATACATAATGTATTTGAACCTTAAACCCCGCGCCCAAAGCCATATTAACATATAGATTAGTTACTGCCACAGTAATGGATGAGATTAAACAGATTTTGTAGACGACGTATTTAATTTCTATATTTTTTTTTTTATATCTGGGATATCAAAGATATCAAAGTGACTGCACTGCACCTGATGGTAAGCATAGTGGAGTCCAAAAAACTAGCGACCACCGACAAACTATGAGTTAATCGGTGGTCACCAGAGTCATGCCAGCCCGTATAAATGCTTCTTCCCTCTTCGGAGAGGGAAGAAGCAAAATGAGGGGCCCGCGACAGTTTGATGATCGGTGCAGGCACAATGATACAAGGATGTACCCCTATACCCGCCTCAATCAACCATCAAATGAAATTTCAAAAAGAAAGGATGTTAAAAATATCACATACTGCGGCATCCCCGCGAAATAGAATAATAATTTGGTGAAAATATTGTATTATTTTTTTCAGTATTTTATTTATTAGAGATAGCAACAGTCTTAAAAAATACCGTTATATAATGTGTAACTAAAATACGGAAGGCCCAACATTGCTTCCCACATACTAAAAAAAGTATACCTACATTTGTTTTGAACCGGACATTCATTCAAAACGTAAAATACCATCACGCTGTAGACAGTTGTGTCTACAGCATGCATGGGCCGGCTCGACCGGGTCGTTACCACTATCTCACAGAAAACCGACGTAAAGTAGCGGCTTGTTACTGCATTTCGTACGGTGAGTGATATACAGGGTTATTTTTAAAACACCAGCAACCTCGCAGGGGTAGATTCCTAAGGTTATATTGTTAGCTACTACTTTTGTTCTACGACTTTTGATAATTTGTTAGATTTTATTTTCATACAAAAATAAGTATTCATTTAATTTCCGTCTTGAATGTTACAACGCGCATCGCAGATTACGTAAACAAACACGCGAAGCGTGGGGAACCGGGCTAGCGCCTTTGACCTCGAACGCCCGAGCAGCTCACCGTCGCCTTTGATGTCGTGCGCGCAAGCCGCGCCGCGCCGCAGTCTACGAAGAAAAACACTACACAACAAAAACGTGTAAAATCATTTTTTTTTATATATATTGAGTTATATCCAAACTCGTAGAACAAAAGTTGTTCCGTATGGGGTCAGCTATCTGGTCCTGCGAGGTTGCTGGTGTTTTAAAATTAACCCTGTATACGGAGGCCCAAATTCCCCTCCTCTTCCGAATCCCTAATTATCCTTTTCCTTTAAGGTCGGCAACGCATCCATGATTCTTCTGGAATTGTGGGCGTACATGGGCGGTGGAGATCACTTACCATCAGGTGACCCACTTGCTCGTTTTCCGGCCTATCCTATAAAAATAATAGTTAAAAAAACTAAAAAACACGCTTTTACATAAAATCCAACTAAAAAATAAAAAATAAATTTTAATGAATTCGAATTAGGAATAGTGTACAAAATTTAAAAATATATATAAATTAAGAATAGTGTAAATAAGAAAAAAAATGTATTTTATTGTAAAAAAAGCGTGGGGTGCATGGTGTCAATAGTTATAAAAATATTTTATTGATGGATATGAGTAGAAGGATCATCATTTTGATAATGTGTTAAAAAGCACCCCACGTTTTTTTTAACAATAAAATACATATTTTTTCTTATATATATATATATATATATTTTTAAATTTTGTACACTATTCCTAATTCGAATTCATTAAAATTTATTTTTTAGTTGGATTTTATGTAAAAGCGTGTTTTTTAGTTTTTTTTAACTATTATTTATTTTTAATTTTTTAGTTTGATTTTCTATAAAAAGGTGTATTTTAATTTTTTTTACCATTTTTTGAAGTGAAACTTCTTTCGAATCTTTGTGATTGGAAAATTCGCTGAAACGTTAAAATGTCACGAAGGAGGTAGGAAAGAAACAAGTTTTACGAATGGCTTGTTTAACAAGCCATTTGTAAAACTGTACCCGATCAATCGGACAACACCCATAGTTCATACAAAGCGTCGGAGGTAATGATTCGCTGGAGAATCTTGACATCGCGATGTAGATTTGCCAGTGGCGCCATCTCTTAATTTTTTTCTTGTTTTATTTTAATGTGTCATGTAGACTATAATCCAATGTTCTATTATATTGCTGCCACTAATTGTAAATAATATAAAAAAGCGTGTTAAAAAAAGTGTTTTGCGAACATCCCTTACTACTGAAGTAATTTCAATAACAGTTATAGGCAATAAATTTGTAATTTATAACAATTATTCAATGAAATATTTAAGGACGTTTTAATTTTTACAATATTTATTTATTTTGTTCTAAACTCGTATCAAAATAACACAACAATACAACCAGCGCCACCTTTATTGCATTTAAGCTACAAGTTGACAAGAAAAAATCATGAGATGGCGCCACTGGCACATTTACATCGCGCTGTCAAGATTTTATCCGACGTTTTGAAGTAGGTCAAAATCACGTTCAAAGACAAGTTACAGACAAACATACCAACATACATACGTCTGAAGCTAATAAAAGCGTGTTAAAAACCTAGACTTATTTATCGTTTGCGTGTGCGTGTGCGTGTGCGTGTACGTGTTCGTGTGCGCGTTCGTGCATGTGTGTGTGCGTGTACTTAAATAAATGCATCAGTTAATTTTCCATCAGCCTACGAGTTGTAACAGTTGTAGTTGTATTGTCCAGCTTACCTGCGGCGTTTTCAGGAGAGGGTCGAGACGACTGGATTTTGGGAGCTTGGTGCCGCCCATCCGCCTGAAACCAATGGTAATCATGTACAACTCTTTATGGACTCTAGACACCGCATAGAATGTCATTGGATTTTAGACTATCCCTCCCACACACCCGCACTGTAACTAAATGATGTAAGATGTCAAGTCTCATAATGCCCAGTTATTTCACTAGCTTCAATGTCCTTCAAACCGAAACACAACACTGCTTACACACTGTTGCTTGGCGGCAAAAATAGATGGTGTGGTGGTACCAACCCAGACAGCCTCTCGCATACGAGGGACCTACCTTGTAGACCTTGTTGTAACTCCTGCGCACCAGGATCAACAGTTACACGGATTTTTGTTGACACCGGGCAGTGAAGCTCGGCGAGTCTCTGGGAATGCCTAAATGTCTTTGTCCCGCAACGAAATTAATCAGATGGTTAGGGAGGAGTTGGAAATGTCATTGGTTTGTGAGATGTGATTGTCCAAAGTCCAATAAATGCTCAGTATCGGCCCGGAGTCTGGAATTGTGCCCGGTATGATAGGGTCGCCCCCTATCACATCATGGGACAGATATACGCGCGGCGAAATGTGGATCTACGGGTAACACCCCTGCCTACCTACGGGGATTACAGGCTTGAGAGCGTATCTACTTTTTATATTTGTTATAATTTTTGGAAAAAAAAAATATTTCTCCATATATGTAAATGTAGAGGCGAAGTGAGTGTTGCAGTGTAGGTTAACCACACCATATCTGAGTAAAAGTCCAGATTTTTATGAAGTGAAACTTCTTTTGAATCGTTGTTTGAAACTCGATGAAACGAAAATGCGTCACGACAAAGACAAACATATTCATAAATAAGATTTAGCCTGCGAGACAATGAGATAGATTACAAGTATGCTATCACGTGTATTTGCACTTGCGTACAACGAAGCCTTCGGAAAATGTGTCGTAAACAACGTGGGGTATTATTGACGTGTTTTATTTTAGGATTTAGCGTATTAAAATTCGTTGCTATATTAATTTTAATAATTCTGAAGTTTCACTTCTGCCGTGTGTGAATTGCATATACGCATTTTTATTTAAAACTTCTAATGGTTGATTGGTAAAGTAATACATGCGTACTCGAGTATTCGAATTCTTTACCTCGGCATTTAGCCTCAAGAGTTACGAGAATAGATCTTGAAAACCCTCATGAGTTCTGCGAAGGCAATTAGCCGCATTTTAAACATCGAATACTTGAGTATTGTTAAGAGTTTTTTTAATAATCGATTTCTTGCGAGTTGTTTAGAAGGCATATTAATAAATAAATATATAAACCCTATAAAAGTTCATAACACAAGTAAGATACGAGTTCACAGTAATATACGAGTCTTGTGTCGTGGATATCAGGAATTACGAGAGACTTTCGGTCTCACAACACCCAGGCCCGGGGCAAATATTTGTGGATCACACAAACATTTGTCTTGGTGCGGGGATCGAACCCGCGGCCTCTCGCTTCACAGCCGGCTACTCGCATGCTGCGCCAGGGAGGCTATCATAATAATAAGGGAAAAAAAATGTTGCCACATAATATCATTTTACTAAAAATTATGATTTTTTATTGAAACAACTTCAAAAATCTCTCTAGTTCACGTATTTCCAGTGACGATATGGTCATGGGGAATAAGGCGCCATACAGCGACCTATTCGTCCGACATTAAAGTTAATAAAAACAAAAAAATATATTAAATTGTTTTTAATTGAATAACGAGACAAGCAAGTCACTCGCCTGATGGTATGCGCCACTCAGAACTTTGAGTTATAAAGCACTGCATAGCACTGAACTGCGCTCGTCACCCCGAGACATAAGATTTTAAGTCTCATAATGCCCATTAATTTCACTGGCTTCAATGTCCTTCAAACCGAAACTAAACAATGCTTACACTGTGTTGCTTGGTGGCAGATTAGACAAAGCGATGGTACCAACCCAGACGGCCTCTCGCATACGAGGGACCTACCACCTTGTGAATTTGGAGGTGATAATTCTGAAGGAATATTAATATATGGTTATTTGCAATGATATTGAGGGTGGGGCAAACGCCCCACATTGCCCCACCGTGACTTCGAGTCGGTCGCTCCAACCCCTCATATATTATGTATTCGCGCCCCTCGCCTGCAGGTGACACCGTAATGTGAGGATCATTTTTATAAAAGCGTATTTTGTCAGTGGAAAATTAAAATTCCACATAAATGAACACTTATATTATGTTATTAACTTCTGTTTTTGAAATAAATATTTATTATCAGAGGGAGCATGTAATAATATTGAAAAAACAAAAGGTAGCTAGTAAATTAAGGTTTGTCTGAGAATCATTCGACTGTATAAAGCTATTATACAGTCCGATATTAAACCGACGTAAAGTAGCGGCTTGCTGCTACGTTTCGTACGGTGAGTGAGATATCCGGAAGCTCAAATCCCCTCCCCTTCCCAATCCCTAATTATCCCTTTCTTTTAAGGTCGGCAACGCGCCCATGATCCTTCTGGTGGTGGGCGTACATGGGCGGTGGAGATCACTTACCATCAGGTGACCCACCTGCTCGTTTGCCGACCATGCTATAAAAAAAAACATCGGTGGTTGCTGGTTTTGTTTGGCACTGCGTTGACCATCAGGTGTAGTGCAGTGACTTTGCCATGCTTGGATAAAAAGTATGTACCTATAATTGTGTAAATTACTCCAGTGTCGAGGATATTATGTACATCAGTTTCTCATACTGTGTCCTTGGCATTTACATCGTTTATTATTTATAAACCAATTACTACAACCCACTTACAAATCCCATGAAATATTCAATATTAAGACGAGTGTTTATTACTTGTAGGTGTACAATAACAGCTTACAAGTGGGAGACGCACGCTGAAGAGAGCTGTATGCCGTGTCTATAATATGTATGGGCCGGCTCGACCAGGGTAGGACCACTGCTACATATACGTAAGATGTAGTTGTACTCTTAATAAATAAATAGTTCAAGGAGAAATACCGTATAATTTTCTTGTATCTTAATAAGAAACATTTTTTTATAGCATAGGGCGGTATACGACCAAGTGGATCACCTGATGGTAAGTGATCTCCACCGCCCATGTACGCCCATAACACCAGAAGAATCATGGGCGCGTTGCTGACCTTAAAGGGAAGGGATAATTAAGTGATTGGGAAGGGTAAGGGGATTCGGGCCTCCGAATATCTTACCGTACGTAACGCAGCAGCAAACCGCTACTTAACGTCGGTTTCCTATGAGACAGTGGTAACGACCCGGTCGAGCCGGTCCATTCATGCTGCATACAAAACTGTCTACAGCATGGCTCTACCACTCGAGGATTGTAAATTCTAAGTTCAAATTGTAAATTCTACCTGTGTAATGTGTTAGAGAGAGCGCCGGTAAGCGCTTCCCACGTCAAGCGAAATCCTATTACGTACATAAATCCGCATTACATTATCAAAACTGAATTAATATCCGGCGGTGGCTATGAAACCTCATCGAAATTTGTGGCCAATAGGGATTTTTACTGTCCTATGTTCTACATTATTTTATATCCACCCGACAATAAATAAATTCACCCAACAGTCACATACATAGTCCTGACCCCACAGTAAGATACGAGTCTTGTGTCGCGGGTATCAGGAACTACGAGAGACTTTCGGTCTCACAACACCCAGACCCCGAAACAAATATTTGTAGATCACACAATCATTTGTCTCGGTGCGGGGATCGGACCCGCGGCCACTCGCTTCACAGCCGCCTACTCGCCATGTTTGTGACTGTTTGGTATTAGCGTTTATTTCATAAAGCAAACAAAATACGCACCAAATTGGGAACCTCCTCCTTTTTTGAAGTCGGTTAACCAAGTCAATATCCTTTAGAAAGATAGAATTTACAACTTCTATGAAATGAGATCGTTAAAAATAACTGTTTAATATACCTATGTATTATAAAAAATAACAGTTAAAGACATCAATTAGATAATTATTTATTTCAATTGGCTCTACACACGGTTCCATGGTGTAATGGTTAGCACTCTGGACTTTGAATCCAGCGATCCGAGTTCAAATCTCGGTGGAACCTGTTTTTTTATATTTATACATTGCTAATTTGTCTGTCAATCCGCTCATGACGTCATAGGACTTGTTTATTAGGAATTAATATAACGATATGTACGTTTGTCATAAATTTATTAAGAATTTGTAAAAGTCGATAGTTTTTGGCGAGTATGTTTAAGAGTGGTAAAGCCACGCTGTAGACAATTTTGTCTACAGCATGAATGGGCTGGCTCGACCGGGTCGTTACCTCTGTCTCACAGAAAACCGACGTAAAGTAGCGGCTCGCTGCTGCGTTTCGTACGGTGAGTGAGATATCCGGAAGCCCAAATCCCCTTCCCAATTCCTAATTATCCCTTTCCTTTAAGGTCGGCAACGCGCCCATGATTCTTCTGGTCGTGAGCGTACATGGGCGGTGGAGATCACTTACAATCAGGTGACCCACTTGCTCGTTTGCCGGCCTATGCTATAAAAAAAAAAGGTATTTGTACCCGAATGGATAGATACTACCCAAAAAACCAGTGACTCGGTCAGGCAGGTTGCGTTCCAGGGACAGCCATTGTATCTTGTAACTTCAGGCCGGCATAATTCAAACGACAAGTACGGTTCAATGTTTCTCTCGACCTTATAATATTTGAAGAGCACTTGTATTTAACACCAGGGCCCGTCTAACACTGCATTTTTTTTATCCGAGCACGGCAACGTGACTGCATTAAACCTGATGGTAAGCGCAACGCAATCCAAAAAAACCAGCAACCACGGACAAACCATGGTTTAATCGGTGGTCACCAGAATCATGCCGGCCTATAAATGCTTCTTCACACTCCGAAGAGGGAAGAAACAAGCATAGAGATACAAGGATGTACTCCTAAACCCGCCCCAACCAACCACCAAGTCCTGTCGCAGTCGCAAGCAGGGAGAACCGGATATACACTGGCTGATCCTGGAACGCGATCCACACAAGGAACGTGGGTCACTATGCCATTTTTTAACACTATGTGTACGGTGGTTGCTATCCGGGCGGATATGAATATCCTACGATCAGCTTTGCTCGCTTGTCGCAGAATTAAGGGCTCTACATGTGGCAAATCCACTTTACATGTCGTTGTAATGGAAACTGTGGGCCGTCAATGGTCCAAAACCGCACCCATAATCACCTTGCGACAATTTTTCCACTAGTAGACCGGTGATTTTCCAATTTGAAACATAATTAAATTATAGTAGAATCAAACCCATTGTAAAAGGAAGAGAATACAACAAAATTGATAGGAAAAATAAATTAACGGCGATCTGAGTTCGGGAAGTGGGAAGGGGGGGGCTTTTAAGGGTAAAAAACGGTTTATCTCGATTTCCGGAAAAACTACAAGTCCTATGGAAAAAAGTTAAATCCCAAAGTTGTAGGTAATAAAAAGATCTACAACTTTTGTATACACACTTTCTTCACATAACCTCAAAATATATGTGAAAAATTCAAATAACCAAGTTTTTTGTTTTTATTTTTATCTATTATGATAAATCATTTTTTTTTCACGAAATTTGGTGAAAACTTACCTTTTTGTATCCCAAATACACTGTAATTTTTTTGATTTAAAATATTTATTTTTGCACCTTATTTTGACTTAATATCGAAAAAGCAGCCTAATTTTCAAACGAAAATTCTCACGTCAAAATATGAGCTTTTTTAAAAAAGTTTGTTGGTTTCTTGTTCATTGAATTCTCTACTTTCTGATGGTGTAAAAAAATATATACATTACTATGGTAAATGTGCTCAGAAAATGCAAAGAAACGAACTACTAAATAACAGGTAGTAAGGCCCAGACCCACCTAGCCCCTTCCCCACTTCTATATGATGGGCTAAAATTTTCCGTAGATCACTCAGGTATATAAGTTATATTAAAATAACAATAAAGAGGCATCTACGCATATAATTTAAAGAAGATTCTACAACTTACTCAAAATATTGTAGATATGTCTTATTAAATATTAACTTATAACTTTACATTTTCTGAGCACATTTACCATAGTAATGTATATATTTTTTTACACCATCAGAAAGTAGAGAATTCAATGAACAAGAAGCCAACAGACTTTTTTTAAAAAGCTCATATTTTGACGTGAGAATTTTCGTTTGAAAATTAGGCTGCTTTTTCGATATTAAGTCAAAATAAGGTGCAAAAATAAATATTTTAAATCAAAAAAATTACAGTGTATTTGGGATACAAAAAGGTAAGTTTTCACCAAATTTCGTGAAAAAAAAATGATTTATTATAATAGATAAAAATAAAAACAAAAAACTTGGTTATTTGAATTTTTCACATATATTTTGAGGTTATGTGAAGAAAGTGTGTATACAAAAGTTGTAGATCTTTTTATTACCTACAACTTTGCGATTTAACTTTTTTCCATAGGACTTGTAGTTTTTCCGGAAATCGAGATAAACCGTTTTTTACCCTTAAAAGCCCCCCCTTTCCCACTTCCCGACCTCAGATCGCCGTTAATTTATTTTTCCTATCAATTTTGTTGTATTCTCTTCCTTTTACAATGGGTTTGATTCTACTATAAATTTGTTTCTATTTTTACCATTTTCAACCGGATAATCACCCGTCTATAGTTGATTATTATTAATTTGAAACAAGATTATGTGTTGCATAGGTTTTGACAGCCTCCATGGCGGAGTGGACGAGGAGCCGGCTGCGAAGGGAGAGGCTGTGGGTTCAATTCCCGCACCGAGATTAATGTTTGTGTGATCCACAAATATTTGTTTAGTGGCTGGGTGATGTGAGACCGCAAGTTACTTGTAGTTCCTGATACCCACGATACAGGTTAACCTAGTGTGGCGTCAGGACTATGTGTGACTGTTGGGTGTATATGTTTATATTTGAACTGCACTGTACTTATTAAGTCCAGTGTAACCACATTGCAGTGCCATGATAAAAAAACTCTCTACGCGTAAAATGCTTTAAGGCTTTTTCCAAACAAATAATGGCTTAATAAATCACCGGTCCTGTACCAGTCGCTAGACGGTCACAACTCGCAAGCAGTCAAAAGTCCTTTCAACAACATATTAGCAATGGTGGAAGTCTGAGCCACGGCGATAAATTACTGCGTTAGGCGCCTTGCACGATATAGAGAGCGAAGTAAGATTGAATGATTAAATCTATACTCATAAAATGTATTTTATTGTAAAAAAAAGCGTGGGGTGCATGGTGTCCATAGTTATAATTTTATTATTGTATGCACCCCACGCTTTTTTTTTACAATAAAATACATTGTTTTATTCAAATTTATTTTCTAAATCTAAAAAAATCTAAATCTAATAAAAGCGTGTTTTTAGTTTTTTTAAACTATTATTTATTTTTCATTTTTTAGTTAAAATAAAAATATATTGTAGCAGAGAGTATAATTTTAATTTTAAACCCGAATATCAAAAAAGCGCCATCTATTGTCGCTCTTAGATACTACGATATTCCCTATAATTAACGAAGATCCAGAGAATATAATTTTAATTCCTAACCCGAATATCAATAATTAATTAAATTAAATTATTATTATTATTATTTTATTATATTTTTTTTTTTTTCAAATTAGTGTAATGTCATCGGCCCTCGATAAATCTACAAAGTTTGAACGAAATCTGGCCGTTTAAAGTGGGTCAAAATCGCGCCCAAAGGAGTCGGTTACAAACATACAAGTGAAGCTAATAATAAAAAAAGCGTGTAATAACATGTCCTGACTGACTGACTGATTCATCATCGCCAAGCGCAAACTATCAAGGCTACAAGCATGAAATTCGGACTGTATATTCATTTTGTTATGTAGGCACCCACTAAGAAAGGATTTTAGAAAATTCCACCCCAAAAGGGTCAAAATAGGGGATGATAATATGTATGAAAGTCCGTCATTTTGAAAGTTACATAAACAAAATTTTGTATTTCGGTTATTGACGTAAAACAAATAAATAGGTGTTTCAGGAATTTTAGAAATTTTATTTAATGAGAGATGAAGAAGGGGGTGAAAGTAAATACGAAAGTGAGTTTGTTTGTTACGCTTTCACGCCTAAATCACTGAACCGATTTTGATGAATTTATCTACAGAGACAGATGGGACCCTGGAAACGGTTACAGGCTACTAGGCTAGGTTTATCCCGGAAAATGTTGTTGACGCGGGCGGAGCCGCGAGCAAAAGCTAGTACTCCATATGCAATACCTTACCGTAAAGTCATTTTCGGCTCTAACCCCCTTTTTTGTCGCGGGAGCGTTCTATCGCTACCGCCCCGCCCGGGGGTAGCGGGACCGTTATGTTAGGCTCTGCCGGCCTTACGACTTATAAATTATCTAAAATTAAATTTATTAACATTAGTAAGTTAATTAGGCATGGTAAGTATAAATAAACCTTTTAATTATCCTAATACTCTATACTCGTATATATCTCATTCTCTTGTAGACTATTTTTCTGATGTTTCACTTCTGCCGTGTGTGAATTGCACACACACATACTTTTTTTAATAGCTTAAATGACGAAACGTGCAGATGGTACGGTGGTAATCCCATAAACATATACCACATAGAACTTTCAATTACAAAACACTGTTACTTTTGACACCTTCGTGGCGCAGCGGGCGAGTAGCCAGCTACGAAGCGAGAGGCCGTTGGTTCGATTCCCGCACCGAGACTATTGGGTTTGAAGGACACTGAAGCCTATGATGTTACTGTGCATTAGCAAACATCGTGTCTCGGGGTGACGAGCGCAGTACGGTACCTGCAGTGTTTTATAATTCGAGGATTTGTGTGGTGTTGCTTCTATTCATAGGCAGGCGCGTACCAGCAGACGAAGAATCTTCTGATATCGTCATTCAAGCTAATTTCCAAAAAGCAATCATCACGTTTGATGGAAAATGATTACATACATATCACGCCTGTAATCCCCGAAGGGATAGGCAGTTATATAACCAGTTCGCCGAGCGTATTTCCGTCCCTTGCGACTGGGGCATGCCTATCGCCATACCCGGCACAATTTCAGACTCCGGGCTGATGCTGAGCATTTTTGGAAAAGCTCATTATAATTTTTACCCCACCGGAATTGAACCCGAAACTTCAGCACAGCAGTCATTACATCTGCTACACCGGGACAGTCAAAATGAATACAAATCGTACAATTTAAATAATCGTCCCATCAGAAGGTTATCCTAAAACTTTCCGAATCAACTTATTAATTAAGAGTTTCTGAACTGTTTCTAATTATTTCGTTTCTATTGAAGAGAAATTACATTGAATACTGTTTCTGAGTTTTCAAAGAGCTTGTTATTAACGTTTCAAATTTCTTGGGTTGAGTGGTGAACCTAAACAAATAATTGGGTGCTGTTTAAAGTCAAATGGACCCATCTTGTGGGCCTAGTACAAGTTTTGATAGTGTATATATTTATTTATTTAAATTTTATTGCACACAAGGCGTACAGGACAGAACACTAAAATAATAACCAATATGAGAAGTACAATTGGCGGCCTTATCGCTCAGGGCAATGTCTTACAGGCAACCATGGGATGGAGATGAAAGAAGGAAAAAGAAAGGGCAGTCAAGAGTGTACAATAAGCTAATATCATAATAGTGCATAATAGTGTTCTAAAACGATGACAGTTTTTCGTTTACTGTCCATACATTAAGAGCTGACAGCCTCCGTGGCGCAATGGACAAGTAGCCAGCTGCGAGAGGCCGTGGCTTCGTTTCCCGTATCGAGACAAATGCTTGTGCGATCCGCAAATATTTGTTTCGAGTCTGGGTGTTGTAGGAACGAAATTCCCTCATAGCTCCTGTTACCCATGATACAGGTTAACCTAGTATGGAGTCAGGACTATATGTATGGCTGTTGGGTGCTTTTTTAATCGACGAGACGAGCGAGTCGCTCGCCTAATGTTAAGCGCCACGCCTGCCCATAAACAGAAGCAACACCACACAGAACTTTGAGTTACAAAGCAATGCATGGCACTGAACTACTCTCGTCATCCCGAGACAAGATGTTAAGTCTCATAATGCCCAGTAATTTCACTGGCTTCAATGTCCTTCAAATCGAAACAACAGTACTTACACACTGTTGCTTTGCAACAGAAATATTTATTTATAATGGTATTAACCCAGTTACGATGGCCCATTCGTAATGTAGACTAAACTGTCTACAGCGAGGCCCTACCATTTCCAACAATTATTTACCCATCCTATATGTTTTTACTCACGAAAATGTGGAGATAGATTGCTTAATTATAAGGCGTTGTCAAAAATACAGACGAACGCCTCAGTGATTTTAAAAGCATTCTACCGAAAATTCGGGACATTTAGCGGGAATTAATTAGTAACTTTCCTTTCCGGCGCGTTTTTCTCTTAAAAGAAATTTAACTTTCTTCAGACGACGGCGGCCTTTCCTTTTGTCTCATAAAAGTTTACAGCTAAATTAATAATGAAGTTAATGTTTTTAAATGGTGAAATATACATTTTTACGAGTGGTAGAGCCACGCTGTAGACAGTTTTGTTTACAGCATGAATGGGCTGGCTCGACCGGGTCGTTACCACTGTCTCACAGTAAACCGACGTAAAGTAGTGGCTTGCTGCTGCGTTTCATACGGTGAGTGAGATAACCGGAAGCCCAAATCCCCTCCCCTTCCCAATCCCTAATTATCCCTTTCCTCTAAGGTCGGCAACATGCCCATGACTCTTCTGGTGATGGGCGTACATGGGCGGTGGAGATCACTTATCATCAGGTGACCCACTTGCTCGTTTGCCGACCTATGCTATATAAAAAAAAATACATTTTTAAATAGTTTATTAGCAATACAGTAACAAACACATCGTGTGTGTGTTCTTTTATTTTTTTGAGTTGTTTTATTATTTGTTTACAATTCGAGATTACGATGCGAGGGGTCGTCTGTGTTGGCCGCTTGATCCCGCCAAGCAACACTGTGTAAGTACTATTTTGTTTCGGTTTGAAGGACATTGAATCCAGTGAAATTACATTACACATTATACATTAATTACTGGGCATTGTGATACTTAACATCTAATGTCTCGGGGTGACGAGGGCCGTTCAGTGCAATGCAAGACTTTATTTTACTATTTTTAGTTACAGAATCATCAAAAATAAAGAGGTTTGAGTCTTTCATCCCCGATTTCACCTGCTTAGGAATGAATTTTCGTCTTAAAATTACAATGGGACCAACTTTGATCCATACTTGTTCGAATTAAAAAAGAATCTTCCAAATTTGGCGGAGTTATGCGTATTTATACAATACAAATGATAAATAAATGCTAACTAAGAACCTCCCCCGTCTTTTTGTCGGTTGATAAATAAACGTTCCGTTACGAAAAACGTTTATCGACCTATCCAATTTTAAACTACGAGTAAATCTAGTCTATTCATAGTTCAGGCTTATCCATATGAGTAGCCGACGACTTGATATGCTTTTCGAAGTGACGCGAGGATTATCGTGCATACGTAAGCCGAACTACGCTCAAAATTCTAAATTTAAACTCAAACCAACTTTTAGCGTTCCATTCCCAAAGAGTATCATATAAAATACAATTTTACATAGGTCCGTATGCGAGAGGCCGTCGGGGCTGGTACCATCGCTTTGTCTATTTCTGCCGCCAAGCAACAGTGTGTAAGCACTGTTGTTTCGATTTGAATGACATTGAAGTCAGTGAAATTACTGGGCTTTATGAGACCAATCATCTTATGTCTCGGGGTGACGAGCGCAGTTCAATGCCATGCAGGGTTTTGTAATTCAAAGTTCTGTGTGGTGTTGCTTCTGTTTATGGGTAGGTGTTGCGCTTACCATCAGGTGTAGTGCAGTCACTTTGCCGTACTCGGATAAAAACATTGTATCTAACTAGCCGTATATTAATTAACCGTATATTGTTGACCGTATATTGATATAACCTGTGTTACATGCCTTTTTTTTACTAGCCCTGTATTATATACGTCCCACTGCTGGGCACGGGCCTCCTCTACTGAATGAGAGGGATTAGACCTTGAGGCAATGAACGCTTGTTATGACGGTAAAGGTGTTTCCTAATAATAGTGATACTTATTACTTAGTGCTGTATTATCTAACTGCTGGGAACGGCCTCCACTACTGATGGGCGGGGTTACGACTTAGTCCACCACGCTGGCCTATTGCGGGTTGGCAGACTTCACATACCTTCGAAAAATCCTATCGAGTTCTCAGGTATGCAGATTTCCTCACGATGTTTCCTTCACCGTTAAAGCAAGCGATAATTAACAATTAATATACACGTAACTAATAACAATTAATATACAGCGTTGGACGTCCACCTACAAGGTGGACAGACGACCTGATAAAGATCGCAGGAAGTCGCTGGATGCAGGCCGCTTCCAACAGGTCGGTCTGGAAATCTTTGGGAGAGGCCTATGTTCAGCAGTGGACGTCTTGTGACTGATGATGATGATGATGATGATGATACATGTAACTTAGAAAAGTCAGTGGTGTATGCTCTTGGGTTTGGAACCTGCGACTTTCGTCTCGACAGTCCATACCACTCCCAGCTGAGCTATCGCTGCTTCTTACATGCCTTACTCTTTTATATTTCATTTCAGCAACCTTTACCAAATCAGTGATCGAGGTATACCTGTTTTATTATCCATAAAGCTGTCGGAATAGTTTTACTGCCTGTGCTCAAAAACATCTGTTAGAAGGTCTACCTGGATTTTTGTTATTCAGCTCTGTTTTATGTTAACTGTTCCACTGCATGAAATGTCTCCTCTACGATTGAGAGGGGCAAGGCCTTAGTCCACCATTGGCCTACTGTTAATGGGGACAGGCTGATGACCGATACAGGAATACAAAGATGTCCCCCTATATCCTTTTTTTGTCGCGGGGAAAAGCGTTATTAAGCGATAGCGCGTTGGCGGGGAGGCGGGGAGGCGGGACGGTTATGTTGGGCTCTGCCGGCCTTACGACCCAACGTTGAGCCGCCCGGGAGAGATGGAAAACATCCGGGCGACCGCTGAGACGAAGGACGCCCTCGGCGTCAACGACATCACGACCCATGCTGCCGTCCATCCCGGGGTCGCATGTACAACAGTACACTTGGGCGCTACGACAGGCCCCCGCTGCGCGCCCGCGACCCCCGATGGCCCCTATTAGTCACTTCTTACGACAGGCCGGGACCGTGGTGGAATTCTCCAAACGCCCCCATTTTATAACGGTTACCCCTGTCAAGTCATGTCAAGTCTGTTCAAGTCATGTCGGTAGCACTTCGAGAGAACCTGATATACACTAGCTGTTCCAAATAGAATTGTCACCGGCTACTTGGTCGCTGCGAGACGGAGGCTGTTTAAATTTAGCAATACAAATTCGGCTTGTATGCCAAGTCGTTTGTCAAACAAACAATTTATTTGCTCGACCCTTCTTATCACGATGTTTACTCGCCCTTTGAGTGTTGGCCCGTACGTGTCTGTGTACGGAATCTTTTGAACATTATATATTATTACTAGCAAACCCGGCCACGCGTTGCTGTGGCTAAGTATATGTTAAATTATATTGTAGTAAACTTTTTAATACATTATGCGCCATCTATTGGATACTTACTCAATCCAGCCGATAAATTACCTTACACCGCCATCTGTTAGACTCTTATGGAACTCACAGATAATGATAACTCTTTGTCATATAATAAACAAATAATTTGCATAAAAAAAATATTGCGACTATAAATTGAGATATAAATTATCCTATCTCTCAAGTTGGATCAACCGGCACACAGTTTGCAAGGTTTGATTAAAATCGGTTCAGTAGTTCATCGCGGACAAAAAACATGACACGAAATCTTTATATATAGAGCTATGCCCGCGGACTTCGTTTCGCCATCAAAAAGCTTTCATACAATGTTTCATCCCCTATTTGGGCCCTTTTGGGGTTGAAATTTAAAGAAAAAAATACCCTATGTTTAACCCTGGGTCATCAACTATATTTATGCCAAAATTCATTGAAATCGATTCAGCGGTTTAGATTTTTCATACAAACTTTCATCCCTTTTTTAAACCCTTCAGGGGTTGATTTTCGAAAAACATAGTAGCCTATGTCCTGTTCTGATGTATAAGCTATATTATAGTAAAGTTTCATTAAAATCCCTTCAGTAGTTTTTACGTGAAAGAGTAACAAACATACATCCATCCATCCATCCATCCATCCATACTTACAAACTTTCGCGTTTATAATATTGCCTAAGGCATTATAGTCCGCCTGTATACCATGTGTACAAAGCTTTAATAAATAAATAAATATTAGTAGGATTATTTAAGTTCATAATGAGTACATTATGAACTCCTCACACACTACTGCTTGTCGGCAGAAATGGATAATGCGGTGGTACCAACCCAGACGGCCTCTCGCATACGAGGGACCTACCGCCTCGTAAAACTTTGTGACTTCCTTACAATAGAAACATCTTTTTTGTATTTCTGTTTGTAAGACGCGTTTATTCCAAGCGTGTGGATAACTGTCGAAGTCTGTCTACAACGTCTTGCGGAAAAAACCTTTTGTGTTCTCAAAGAAATACTTTTTCATCGTCTGTAAGTAATGTGCTAAGTTGTGATTCTTTTGACTCCTAATTTGTGATGGCACAAATGATTCCATTTTAGGACCTATTTCACGATAATCGAGTAAAATGTAAGTATAGTATGATGGTAAGCGTAGTACAGTCCAAAAACTAGTGACCACCGATAAACAATGGGTTTATCGGTGGTCACCGGAGTCATGCCGGCCTGTGTAAATGCTTCTTCCCTCTTCGGAGACTGCGACAGGACAGGCGGATGACTGATGCAGGCACAGTAATACAAGGATGTATCCCTATACCCTCCGCAACCAAAAAAAACAATATCTCAATTTTTACTTGATGTGGGTTAAAATTAAAGTGGTAGAGCCATGAATGGGCCGGCTCGACCGGATCGTTACCACTGTCTTAGAGAAAACCGACGTGAAGTAGCACCTTGAGTAGTGAGATTTCTGGTGGCCCATATCCGTTTTTAATCTCCATTCCCTTCCTTTAAGGTTAGTAACACACCCATAATTCTATAGTTTTAATGGGTAGTGGAGATCACTTACCATCAGGTGACTAAATTGCACGTTTGCTAGCCTGTTATAAAAAAAAATTGGTCAAATTTGGTGGAAATATCACGTACATAAAAATACAAACGCATTGTAAATCACCTCCTTTTTGAAGTGGGTTAAATAGACATTACAAAAACCTACAAAGGCCATTGCCCCAAAGATTACCAATTTCACGGCCAAAAAAACATTCCCCATGTATTACAATGTACATACATTGGCGTCAGTACATCGGTTGGCACGGCGGCGCTGGCTGGCGGGCCACTTATTCAGTGCCAAATGAGTTTCAACGTTCTCCGAGTCTAGGAAATTCAATTTATTTTATGCACCACAGTTATACTTCGGATTTCCTTTCGCAAGAAATAGTCGATCAAAGAAATACTGTAAAATGATGGTAACAAACAAATCTGGTGGCTGGTGGCAGGATATTCAGATCCGCCCGGATTTTGACCACCGTACACATGGTGTTAAAACCTGCCATAGTGACCCACACACCTTGTGTGGATCGCGTTCCAGGATCAGCCAGTGTATATCTGGTTCTCCCGGGGGCTTGCGACATGACTTGATGGTTGGTTGGGTCGGGTATAGGGGTACATCCTTGTATTACTGTGCCTGCATTGGTTATCCACCTGTTCTTTCGCAGGTCCCACGATTTGCTTCATCTCTTTTCGAAGTGGGAAGAAGCATTTATACAGGCCGGCATGACTCTGGTGACCACCGATAAACTCGTTGTTTGCCGGTGGTTGCTGGTTTTTTGGTTTGCACTACGCTTAGGTGTAGTGCAGTCACTTTGCTGTGCTCGGATAAAAAAAGGTATAAAACTACAGACAACATTCATACATAAACTCACGCCTTAATCCCCCAAAGGTTAGGCAGAGGTGCAATTAGTGCATTCACGTTTTGCCGAGTTTGTTACCGTCCCATGATGTGATAGGGGGCGAGCTTATCGTCATACCGGGCATAATTCCGGACTCCGAGTTTTACGGAGCATTTTTAACACAATATCACTTTACGCGACCTGGGGATCGCTGAGACCTCAGCACAGCAGTATGCAATACAACTGCGCCACCGAGGCAGTCGGAATAATTATAATACTAGCCATGTGTTATACATATCCCACTGCTGGGCACGGGCCTCCTCTACTGAATGAAAGGGGTTAGGCATTCCACCACGCTGGCCTAATGCGGGTTGGCAGACTTCACATACCTTCGAAAAATCTTATCGAGTTCTCAGGTATACAGGTGTCCTCACGATGTTTCCTTCACCGTTAAAGCAAGCGATATTTAACAATTAATATACACGTAACTTAAAAAAGTCAGAGGTGTATGCTCTTGGGGCTGGTTTCGAACCTGCGATTTTCGTCTCGACAGGCCACCACTTCCCGCTGAGCTATCGCTGCTTGCTCGGCACTCGGAGTGGGAATAAATAGTTGAAAGTATTGCCCAGCTGCCTAGCTCGCAGCTCGGATGTACACTTTGGAACGAAGCCAAACTCCAGTTTCCAGCGTGTTTGCGATATTCTTTTCTTTTTGTTGATCATATGAGTTGAACTGGCGTGGATTCTTATTTTTTAGAAAATCTACGTGAAGTAACAGATTACTGGCAGGTTTCGAGTGAGATATTTTGAGTAGAACCACGCTGTAGACAGGTTTGTCTACAGCATGTATGGGCCGGCTCGACCGGGTCGTTACCACTGTCTCACAGAAAATCGAAGTAAAGTAGCGGCTTGCTGCTGCGTTCCGCACGGTGAGTGAGAAATAAAACGAAATGAAATAGTTTATTAATCATGTAAGCAATTGAAATAGCGCTTATGACAAGTCAGTACAAAAGTAAAAGAAACATATATGTACTATATAGAAATCAGTATTAACTAATGTATACATAGAATACATAGCATCATCAAAATACACGGACGCCCAAAGTCCCCCTCCCCTTCTCAATCCCTTAATTTTACCTTACCATTAAAGTCGGCAACTCGTTCATGCTTATTCAGGTATTTTAGATGTTCATGGGCGGCAAAGATTCATTAACTACTACTAAGCTATTGTTGTTTTTTGTTTGTCCCCATATTTCTTTTTATTATAAGATATATTATTATTATTAGTTATTTTATTATTAGTAATAAACGGATTTTCTTTCTTTCTAACATCAGGTGACCCACATACTCATTTGCTGACCCCTGAGTTACTATATTACTAAAACATTGTATTTACGACTAAACAGTTTCCACACGATGCAATAAACTGAAGTTTAAACTCGGAAACTAACAACGACTGGGCGATAAATAACATGCCATTATACCAAAAACAACTTTAACCTGGCAATTATTTAGAACGGCACAATGTTGCCAACTTTGTTAAATTCATGTAATTACGCGAACATTTATACTATCAGTAAATGGTATTTTAGTGAAGCATGGCAACTACGTTTCGAATTATGCGCTCCTGCAATCTTTTATTCGCACTCAAGCCTATAATCACCAAAGTGATAGGCAGAAGTGTAACTATTTCAGCTACATTTCGCTGAGCGTGTCTCCGTCCAATATAGGTAAATTATAAATAAATACACCCAAAAGTCACACGCATAGACCTCCACCTCCACTAGGGTAACCTGTATCGTGGGTATCAGGAACTACGAGGGACTTGCGGTCCCACAACACCCAGATTTATATATACAGAAGACAAATATTTGTCTTAGTGCGGGAATCGAACCCACGGCCTCTCGCATCGCAGCCGGCTACACGCTCGATGCGAAAGCTATCATTAGATTATGTTCATATTGTTCACGAATGTGCCTGATCAGGCCCGAAAAGCCAGACAATTATTTGCATCACATATCATAAGCTCACGCCTTTACCCCCGAAGAGATAGGCAGAGGACTAGTGCACCGATTTCGCCGAGCTAATTCCCGTCCCATGATGTGAACCTATCGCCATACCGGACACAAATTCCAACCCCATATATTCAGTAACTCTAATATGCTTTTTGGATTGAAAATTCTTTTTTTTTTTATTCTGGCTCGGCAAAGTAACTACGCTACACCTGATGTTAAGTGTAGCGCAATCCAAGAATAGTGTCGACCAACGATAAACAATGTGTTCATCCTAGGTCGGCAAGATCATGCCAGCCAGCCAAAGGGCCAAGGGGGAGGGGTAGGAAAAGGGATGGGAAAAGGGTTAGGATCAGGGGGCAAGTCCCCCTGGGGAGAACCGATATACACTGGCTGACCCTGGAACGCGACCCACACAAGGTGGGCCACTATGGCAGGTTTTAGCACCAGTGTACGGTGGTCGCTATCCGGTCGGATACAAGTATCCTCCCACCAGCAAAAACAAACACAATTTAATTGATATGATATGTGTACTTACAGAGCGTTGGTGGTGAGCGGGGGAGTGTGGTGAGTGGGGTGAGTGGGGTAGTTGTGGCGGGGCGCGGCGCAGGCGGGCCAGGGCGCTCAACAGCCCGTCCGTGGTCACGCCGACTGCCCCACCATCTGAAACAAACGTAAAACAACACTCAGTCACGTACGTTTCGATAACCGGAAGCCCATATCCCCTCCCCTTCCCAATCCCTAATTATCCCTTTCCTTTAAGGTCGGCAACGCGCCCATGACTCTTCTGGTGGTGGGCGTACATGGGCGGTGGAGATCACTTACCATCAGGTGACCCACTTCCTCGTTTGCCGGCCTATGCTATAAAAAAAAACGTAACCCTGACCAAAGATAAGTTGATAAAACAGACTTAAGGTCCCAGAAATCCTTTTACTAGGTGGTAGGTCCGTCTCATCCCCTTTCTTTCCTTAACCGCTCTTGTGGTAGAATATTCATATCCGCCCGAATAGCGACCACCGTACACATTAAAACCTGCCATAGTGACCCATATACCTTGTGTGGATCGCGTTCCAGGATCAATCAGTTGATGGTTAGTTGGAGCGGGTATACGGATAGATCTCTGTATCTCTGTGCCTGCATCGGTCATCCGCTTATCCTGTCGCAGTCCCCTCGATTTCCTTCTTACCTCTTCGAAGTGTGAAGAAGCTTGCATGACTGGTGACCATCGATAAACTCATTGTTTGTCAGTGGTCGCTGGTTTTATAACTGCACTGTGCTTACCATCAGGTGTAGTGCGGTCATTTTGCCGTGCTCGGATAAAAAAAGGCACTTATGGATGCAATTATCAGAACTGGACCAAATTGAAATGGGACCACACGGGAAGCACCAGCTTTCAGATAAAAATAAAATCATTGAAATCGGTTCACCCAGTCAAAAGCTCTGAGGTAACAAATATTTAAAAAAATACATTCGAATTGAGAAACTGCTACCTTTTTGAAGTCGGTTAAAAAACAAAAGCATGGCTCGTCGTATATCGACTGTTAACTCCCAAATATATCTTACATGAGTTGCCTTAAATTCGACAAGTTAGATGGCGCGGTCATGTTATACGTATGGAGGACTCTAGGCTGCCAAAACTAGTGTTTTTCTCAGAGCTCGCTAAGGGAAAGTGGAAGCTTGGAGGCCAGTTCTTGCGATACAAAGATGTCCTCAAGCGCCACCTAACATCATGTATCATGTGTCACAACTGGGAAGAACTTGCTCATCACCAAATAAACTGGCGGACCGCCGTGCGTAAATCATTTGCACGCTTTGACCAAACCCGCCTTGAACACCTTGACAGTAAGCGCCAGCTGCAGAAAGCAAGACCTAAAACTGTACACTTACAGTTATAACTCTTCAGGACAACGAAAATGAGTAGTAGAGCCACTTGATAAGATTTTCTCGTATGTGAAGTCTGCCAACCCGCATTAGGCCAGCGTGGTAGACTAAGGCCTATCCCCTCTCATTCAGTAGAGGAGGCCCGTGCCCAGTGGGACGTATATAATACAGGGCTAGTAAAAAAAAGAATGTTCCTGCTTTATTGCCTTGCGTCTAAACTACGGTAATATGCGATAAGAGATTTTGGCAGTAAATATTTATACTAGTAATTTACCCTTTCAGTCCCCTTTAGACAAAGCAATGGACGATTGCCTAAGACATAAACCGAGGTTTGTGCTTCACAATAGATAATTTATTACGCCAAACACAAATGATCGCTTTTTGTTGATGCCCGATTAATTCGACAATGGCCGGTTGGTAAGGCCCGTATTCACGAACACGTAGATAAGTTCTTCGGCAAGTATCGAATTGTGTGTACATGATTGGACTGTTTTTGTTTAGCGCCAAAAACTAAATATCGCTTAGAGAACCGTTATTATGCGTTCGAGGTCTTATAGCATCGTTTCGGGGGTGAGTCGGCTACCTTATTTTATTTATTAACTAGCTTTTGCTCGCGGCTCCGCCCGCGTATTCTGCTTTTTCCGGGATAAAAAGTAGCCTATGTCTTATTCTGATGTATAAGCTATATTATTGTAAAGTTTCATTAAAATCCATTCGGTAGTTTTTACGTGAAAGAGTAACAAACATACATCCATCCATCCATCCATACTTACAAACTTTCGCGTTTATAATATTAGTAGGAAGTAGGATAGGATTTATTAAAACTTTGTACACAAGGTATACAGGCGGACTTTAATGCCTTAGGCATTTTTTCCTAGTCGACATTAGGATGGTGGAGATCACTTTACTTTACGTCGGTTTTCTGTGAGACAGTGGTAACGACCCGATCGAGCCAGCCCATTCATGCTTTATTGAATGAAGAGACGGTCAAGGCGTTCGCCTGACGGTAAGCGCTACGCCTGCCCATAAACAGAAGCAACACCACACAGAACTCTGAATGACAAAGGACTGCATGGCACTGAACTGCGCTCGTCACCCCAAGACATAAGACGTTAAGTCTCATAATGCCCAGTAATTTTATTGGCTTCAGTGTCCTTCAAAGCGAAACCCAACAGTGCTTACACACTATTGCTTGGCGGCCGAAATAAACAACGCGGTGGTACCAAACCAGACGGCCTCTCGCACACGAGGGACCTACCTTGTAGACACCTGTAGACAAAACTGTCTACAGCGTGGCCCTACCACTCAAACGATTCCCCAAAAACATTTTTTTTTGTGTTGTGACACTCTCGGTGTCGATGTGATATATTAAGAAGCATGTAACGCCGACCCCACTGCGAGTGGGACAAGGGCAAGTTGAAGAGAAGTTGAAAGTACATAATCATTCGCCTCACCTCCCTAGTGTGTTGTATTTAGGTGTTCCGGTGTAATATTGACCCGTGAACGCTGAACTTTATAAATGATTGATAGTCATGCGATGGGTAGCTTCTAGATAGACTATTATGTATTGATCAGTTCAATTCAAACGTATAGGTGTAAAAATAGTAGCTTTCAAATAAAAAAACGCATTCAAATTTATTTACTCGCGGGGCGCCACTGATCGAAGTAAAAAAGGATCGATGTATATCATATCGATATTTAAAGGTATCAATGTATATCATATCGATATTTAAAGGTATCAATATTGATTTTAATATATCATGGACCACCGTACACATGTTGTTAAAACCTGCCATAGTAATCCACACGCGTTGTGTGGATCGCGTTCCAGGATACCCAGTGTATATCCGGTTCTTCCGAGGGGCTAGCGCGGCGGTGGAGATCACTTACCATCAGGTGACCCACTTGCTCGTTTGCCGGACTATGCTATAAAAAAATCGTTAATGATCTATAATTCTGCGAAATATAATTATAATAAAAGTGAAACATAATGGTATAAAACCGCCACAAAAGCGGTAAACAATTAAATTTATTACTGAAGGCGGTCGTTAGGACTCATTCATTACATTAGAATATTGATTATACTTCTTTTTACAATACTTTGTATTCTGTTAGGAAGTAAACACATTGATGAAATTTACTTTTAATTGAAGCCATCTGGGTTGGTACCATTTTGTCTATTTCTCCCGCCAAACAACAGTGTATAAGCACTGTTGTGTTTCAGTTTGAAACCAGTGAAATTACTGGGCATTATGAGACTTAACATCTTATGTCTCAGGGTGAGCGCAGTTCAGTGCTATGCAGTGCCTTGTACGGTGAGTGAAA
The DNA here is from genome assembly GCA_949126905.1 of Amorpha juglandis. Classification (NCBI taxonomy): domain Eukaryota; kingdom Metazoa; phylum Arthropoda; class Insecta; order Lepidoptera; family Sphingidae; genus Amorpha; species Amorpha juglandis. Next base: position 11,897,704 of record OX421388.1, read on the forward strand.
TATCCAGAGGCCCAAATCCCCCTTAATTATCCCTTCGGTCGGCAATGCGCCTATGATTCTTCTAATATTATGGGAGTATATGGGCAGTGGAGAATACTTACCATCAGGTGACCCACTAGCTCGTTTGCCGTTCTATGCTATAAAATAACAGAATATCTTTGTTTATCTCACCGATAAAAAAAATAGCACTAGCTTAAAAAATCTATTCCTGCAAAAGTAGAATCGTATAGACGCAGTTGTCAGCCACATTTAGTTGAGAAATTATCATAAACTTTATGTGTCAATAACAAGTCATTGAGGAAACAACCAAGGATATCTGGAATCTTAACTTAAGTGTATTTGCTTTAATAATGCACTTAAAAGTCATAAAATATGTTTGTGGTTATGGATTCATAGTTAATTGAATAATTTGTAATCTAAGACTAAGTCATCAGATGTTAAAGCCCCTGACATCAATTTGAAAAAGGTTTGCGATTACTAATAGCAACACTTATAAACTGAACGCTAAAAAGTAAAAAAAAAACATTTCTATAGATTTCTGGAGTCGGTGCCTGTGACGCTGCCATTTTAAATTGCCATGAAATTACGCCGACTTTTTACTTTACAGTGTTATTTTTTAAAGTCGGTTTTTTATGTTTTAGTGTATGGGTCACTGTGGCAGGTTTTAACACCACGTGTACGGTGGTCGCTATCCGGGCGGATATGAATATCCTACCAACAGCCAATATTCAAATCGATATATTCGTTTTGGCACTATGATGCCACAGACACACCGAGAAAAATGGGTCAAATTTATAACACCTCTTTTTTGCTAAGGGTTAAAAAATCATCATAATCAGTTTACATAGGACAAAAAAATCGCGTAGCATGCAACAAATACGCGTCGCAAATCATCCTTTTTTCGAAGTCGGTGATAACAAATTAATTAGTCAGAAAAAATTACCTGCACAACATTTCCATCTTGAATTTATTAGAAGCGGTGTTACACGTTTGAGAATTGGACTTTGAAAGGGATAGAACTTGTTCCGGAAAGGTGAAGTAGGGCATGCGTCATAGGCCCTGTGGTTAGGACTACTGCGGTCAGAGTAAATGCAAAGATTATTTAGTGGAATATTTTAGACATCTGTCACCAAGGAATCCTTTTAATGAAATTAAATGGTTGTCTGTCTTTCTGTCGTATGTTTAAAGGGGTTTATTTTATGGTCTGTGGTAGGAAGCCGGATCTAATCACAGACAAGAATGTAGTGTTTATCCTAATAAATAATAAACAAAAACTAAAAATAAAAAAGGATTATTGTAGAAACTGTACTAAAACGTACCTATGCGAAAGGCCGTCTGGGTTGGCATCATCAATTTGTCTATTTCTGCCGCTGAGATGTATTGTAAAATCACTGTTGTGTTCCGGTTTAAAAGACACTGAAGCCAGTCAAATTACTGGGCATTATTTATTTATTTATTTAAACTTTATATACATAACATGTATAAAGGCGGACTTAATGCCAAAGGCATTCTCTACCAGTCTACCCTTGGGTGATGTGGGTGTATACAAATAATTGAAGATGAGAAGAAAAAAAAATACAATATTGACAAATAAGGAGTAAACGGACAATAATCAATACATAAATCTAAATTAATAAAAAATGTGATTACTTGCCAGGGTGACGAGCGCATTTCAGTAACATGCAGTGATTTATAAGTCAAAGTTCTGTATGGTGTTGCTTCTGTTTATAGGCACGAGTGGCGGTTACCATCAGGCGAGCGACTTGCTCTTCTCGTCATTCAATTAAATTAAAAAAATACATTATTTTGTAAATATTATTTACTGTTGAGGTTTTATTAAAATAAACAAAGCGTTTAGTAACAATATTACACATGAATACGACTATAATGGTAATAATATGTAAAATAAACGATGTTTAATAATGAGTAGTCTTCACGACTCAGGAACGTGGTATAGGTTTATAGTTAAAGAGGTACATTATTATATTATTTAATTGCTAATGTCAAGACAAACAAAGTGACTGCCTCGGTGGCGCAGTTATATTGCGCACGCGGTACGACTGCTATGCTGAGGTCTCGGGTTCGATAACCGGGGCGGGGTTTTTTTATTTAATGGAATGACTAGACGAGCCAATCGCTCGCATAGTAGTAAGCGCCACGCCTGCCCATAAAAAGAAGCAACACCACACAGAACTTTGAATTACAAAGCACTGCGTGGCACTGAACTGCGCTCGTCACCCCGAGACATAATATGTTAAGTCTCATATGCCCAGTAATTTCACTGGCTTCAATGTCTTTCAAACCGAAACACAACAGTGCTTACACACTTTTGCTTGGCTGCAGAAAAAGACAAAGCGGTGGTACCAAGCCAGACGGCCTCTCGCATACGAGGGACCTACCACCTTATAATACATAATCATAAAATAAGAACAATGAACACTATACATATTTCTTCTAGAGTTATAGAATGCAGAAGGCTTTTCTTATCCGAGAGTCCTTCTGGGTTCGTACCACCGCTTTGTCTACCGCTAAGCAGCAGTATGTAAGCGCTGTTGTGTTGCTTTAAATGACATCGAAGCCAGTGCAATGATTGGGCACTATTACTTAACAACGTATGTGTCGGGGTGATGATCGCAGTCCAGTGCCATGCTTTGAAATAAAAAGTTCTGTGTGTTGTTTCTTTTTACAGGCGGGACGCTTACTATCAGTACGCTCACGTGTTCCCTTCTTCCTATAATATTGGGTCCTTGAAACGGAGTGTGAAGAAGCAGTTAGGCAGGCCGGCATGATCGTGCCGCCCAACGATAGACACACTGTTTGTCTTTGGTCGACACTATTCCTGGATTGCACTACACTTACCATCAGGTGTGTAGTGCGTAGTCATTTTGCCGAGCCAGGATCAAAAAATAAATAAAAAGGCGAACGAACTGCTCGCTCCATCATTCAGACCAATAAAAAACCCACATAAACACATTTAATAGTATATATTTATGACTATACCATAACAAGTAAACATTCCAAGGCTGAATGAAATCATGTTACACAACTTATTGGCATTTAATGTGTTTCGGAGAATTCGTAAGGTTTTTGTCTGCTTTAACGTTGAAGCCGAGGTCGTCTGGCTGATTTTTAGTACATGCTTTGTCCGCGGCTTTACTTACTATAGTGTTACATTTGTTTTATTTATTTTTATTTGATTGAATGACGAGACGAGCTAAGCGCTCGCCTGATAGTAACCGCCACGGCTGTCCATAAACAGAAGCAACACCACACAGAACTTTGAATTACAAAGCACTGCATGGCACTGAACTGCGCTGGTCACCCCGAGACATAGGATGTTAAGTCTTATAATGTACAGTAATTTCACTGGCTTCAATGTCCTTCAAACCGGAACACAACAGTGCTTACACACTGTTGCTTGGCGACAGAAATAGACAAAGCGGTGGTACCACCCCAGATGGCGTCTCACATACGAGGGACCTACCACCATTTTAAAAGACATTTCAATTTGTGTTGTCAGTTGTTGTGACATTTCAATGCACTACAAGACCTTTAAACCTAACTTCAACTCAGTTTAAGGGCGAGATGGATTGACCAGACTTAAGTCGTCTAGAAAAATGCAAGTATACTTCGATATAACCTCACCAAGGTCATGGTAAGAATGTTCATTTCACGTAGTATTTTTTTTAAGGCGACCCTACATAACCATACAATTTAAAATGGTGCACGTTAGGGATTAATTGAAAGTTAAACGTTTTAATTAATGTAAATAAATACAAGTATTTAGATGGCATTGTGAGTCGAACTCACGGGTCGATCGAGTCACTGTATTGTTATTAGTTAGTACAAATTTAGCAAAGTCATTTGCGTACAAAACGACTAAAGTCGACGTTTATTCTATAGATTTCAGGCTAAGTCATTATTAACGCAATTGGCATAGCCAAGTCGAAATAAAATATACGCTTATTAATTTCTATATGTCGACATGTTTTACGAAAAATATTTTCAGATTTTTTTTTTTTTTTTTATAGCATAGGCCGGCAAACGAGCAAGTGGGTCACCTGATGGTAAGTGATCTCCACCGCCCATGTACGCCCACCACCAGAAGAGTCATGGGCGCGTTGCCGACCTTAAAGGAAAGGGATAATTAGGGATTGGGAAGGGGAGGGGATTTGGGCTTCCGGTTATCTCACTCACCGTACGAAACGCAGCAGCAAGCCGCTACTTTACGTCGGTTTTCTGTGAGACAGTGGTAACGATCCGGACGAGCCAGCCCATTCATGCTGTAGACAAAACTGTCTACAGCGTGGCTCTACCACTCAAATAAAATAGAAAATAATTATAATTATTAATTAATAAGAAAATAATTTTAAGAAAATAAAAAGTTTTAAGAAAAATATTGTAACCATAAAATGTATAAACGTAATGTATAAACGTTGTTACTTTCGTTTATTCTTACAAGTAATTATAATAAAGTCTTGTTTTATTCTTGAAAAAAAAAATCTGGTGGAAACCTGCATTCTTAAATAAATAGGACAGCCTCTATAGCATAGTGGGCGAGTAGCCGACTATGAAACAGTGGCCGTGGGTTCGATCCCCCCAATGAGACAAATATTTGTTTCAAGGCTGGGTGTTGTGAGAGCGAAAGTCTCTCGTAGTTCCTGACATCCACAACACAAGACTCGTATCTTACTGTGGGGTCAGGGCTATGCATTTGACTGTTGGGTATTATTTAATTTTCAAAGTTGACTTAAGAAGTTTATTTACTACGCAATGTCATTTTCTATACGTCAGGTTTATAAATCCCATCATATAACCTTTATGACTTAGTTCCTTAACCGTATCAGATAAAGACCGATGATAGTCTACCTAATGTCATTTGTTCTGCCACCACGTTAAAACTGACGAACCCTTTACCGTGTCATGTCCCAGCTGTTGTCCACATTAAACATATGAATTACGTGAGAACCAAAACATGAAATGTTAAAAAAAAATTGCGCATCTTTATAGGCACAGCACCTACTTCAGCAGAAGTCGGCAAACGAACAAGTCGGTCACCTGATGTTAACTGATTTCCACCTCTCAACACGTAATACCAAAAATTCCATTCTCACGCACCGCCTGTCTGAATTTTTGATTCAAAAACCTCGAAACACAAATTCAGATTGCCTGACCCGAAATTTAAGCCCCAGATTTCACCAATTTTTCAGCTCAAATACGCTATAAAATGTGGCAAATTGAACCAGGTCTATTTTTTATTTCCCGCGTATAGTAAGACTTTTATTTTTTATAGCATAGGCCGGCAGACTAGCCAGTGGGTCACCTGATGATAAGTGATCTCCACGGCCCATGAACGCCCACAATACCAGAAGAATCTTGGACGCGTTGACGACCTTAAAGGAAAGGGATAATTAGGGATTGGGAAGGGGAGGGGGATTTGGGTGTCCGAATATCTCACTCACCATACGAAACGCAGCAGCAAGCCGCAACTTCACGTCGGTTTTCTGTGAGACAGTGGTAACGAAGTCGAGCCGGCCCATGCATGCTGTAGACAAAACTGTCTACAGCTTGGCTCTACCACTCAAAATTGATTAGTGTTTATAGCCACATTTGTAATGTTGTAATTGGAAATTACCATTGATGATCGTCGCATTCACCTCGACCTTGTACCTTGATTAATTCTATTTGTAAATACATACAATTATAGTATAACAGTATAGAAGTTTATAGGAACTATACAAATACATTAACTATTTGCCCTCAGCTCCGCCTGCATTAAAGATATTATCTATACTTATAAAATAACATGTCCTGACTGATTCATCATCGCCAAGCGCAAACTATCAAGGATATAAGCATGAAATTCGGACTGTATATTCATTTTGTTCGTAGGCACTCACTAAGAAAGGATTTTAGAAAATTCCACCCCAAAGGGGTCAAAATAGGGGATGATAATATGTATGAAAGTCCGTCATTTTAAAAGTTGCATAAACAAAATTTTGTATTTCGGTCATTGACGTAAAACAAATAAATACGTGTTTCAGGAATTTTGGAACTTTTATTTAATAAGGGATGAAAAAGGGGTGAAAGTAAATGTTAAACTCAGTTTGTTTGTTACGCTTTCACGCCTAAATCACTTAACCGATTTTGATGAATTTATCTACAGGGGTAGATGGGACCCTGGAGACGGTTACAGGCTACTTTTATCCCGGAAAATGCTGTTCACGCGGGCGGAGCCGCGAGCAAAAGCTAGTTAATTATATACAAAAAAAAAATTAAATTATTTTAAGTGATTATTGGTAATACAATAAAGAGTTTTGTATTGTATTGAATTTTTATAAATCGTTTATATGAATATTTTATCACTAAAATCCAGATCCAAATTGGCTCAATCATTGTGGAAAACGTGCACAAACACAATTTTAAATTATGAAAAAAATATTAATTGGCCTTAACAATGATATAAATTAGTCATGGCACATAAACAGTGACACCGATCATGACATTTTTTTATCCTGGCATTGCAAAGTAACTTTTCTTTTTTTATTTGATTGAATGACGAGACGAGAGATATATCATTATGTTAAAGTCCTGTACTACGAACTGCACGGGTTAGGCCTTTGTCCACCACGCTAGCATAATGCATGTAGGCTTCACACAACTAAAAAATACTTTAAGATCCCTTCGTGATTAAAGCGAATGGTAATTGACAACATATCACACATATAGTATATATGTTCGTGCATGCCCTTTGGCTGATTTAGATATATGTGAATTGTCCAGCAGTCCCTACCACTCCTCGCTAGGATATCGCTGATGTTTGCAGGTTTTATAAAATAATTGTTTAACTTACACTGCCTCGGTGGCGCTGTTGTATTGCGCGCCTGCTATGCTGAGGTCTCGGGTTCGATCCCCGGCTCGCGTAAAAGTGAGACTAGGTTTTTCTATCACGAAACGCTCAGCCCGGAGTATGGAATTGTGCCCGGTATCACATCCTGGGACGGAGATACGCTCGGTCGGATTTGCATTGATTTATTTCTATTGATGTTTTACAAGCATATTAACATAAAATATTCTAAATAACAGTTTTATGTTAAATTCTACTGGCATTTAAACATCTACATTAATTAATTATTGGGTAATTCAATAATAATATGCTTTGTATATTATATTAAAGAATGTTAGATTTCAGAGAAAACTACACGACAAGAAAACAACAATAACAAGTTCTAGAACAAATTATTTCAGAACAAGGGAGGATTTTTTTTTTTTTGTCATAGGCCGGCAAACGAGCAAGTGGGTCACCTGATGGTAAGTGATCTCCACTGCCCATGTACGCCCAGCACCAAAAGAATCATGGGCGCGTTGCCTACCTTAAAGGAAAGGGATAATTAGAGATTGGGAAGAGGAGGGGATTTGGGCTTGCGGATATCTCACTCACCGTACGAAACGCAGCAAGCCGCTGCTTTACGTCGGTTTTCTGTGAGACAGCGGTATCAAACCGGTCGAGCCAGCCCATTCATGCTGTAGACAAAACTGTCTACAGCGTAGCTCTACCACTCAAAAAATGTTAAAATGTTGCCACTCTAAGCGTAAAACTTAAAAATATTATTTTAATATTTATGTTTACATTTCTTATCATCAAATAATACAAATGTTTCCACGATTTATTATTGTTTATTCATCATTAACAATTTTTAGTAATAGGGCAGCTTTTGGATTGTAAACAACACTGTAGTCTGCATAAATTAAAAAAAGAATGCTGCTTAAATTACGAAGATGAGAGAATGTAAATTCATTAGGTAATAGTTGGTCATGCTGGAACTTGGTTTACATTGAAGGTTATTGGTCAAACGGCGGCCCCATCATGATCATCATGGCCAGTCTGTTCGTCATGGGTATTGTTGGATACTGTAGACTAGCGGTGAGGAGAGATGTCGCACTCGTCAAGTATGTGTTTAGGGTGTGGCGCGGCTGGATACATCATCCGGAGGTACTGTCCGTACTGCAGCTGTGTGTGCCCAGCAACCGTGTCGGTACTCGTCGCCGTGCGCCGATGTTTAGCGTGGTCGCAACGAGGACAAACATATTAAAATTTGCCCCTTTATCGCGCGCCATACGATTACTCAACATGATTTCTGAGCATATTGATATACTAAATTGCAACTTGTCGAAATTCACAGAAGTGGCGCAACAATGTGTCGAAATTATTTAGATTAGGTATATAATTTAATAGATATTGTTATGTTCTGTTTATTTAGATTTGTACTGGATGACAGTTGATGTTAATATAACCCCGCATTGACCTGGGCTGTTATGGCGTTATATTTACTTTTACAATAAATAAATAAATTATGCTAAGGCGGACTCTGGTTTTACACCAGGATAATCAGACAGCCAGAAAGAAGGTTTACAAACAGTTTTATAAAATTATCAACAATAAAATGACATCCATAATAGTAAAATATAATATTCCTCTAAGTACGAAATAAATATGGCTTCCTAATCCAGCTATATAATTATAGCTATTAAATATAATGTACATATAAACATCACAAATTTTAACAGCCTTTCTCATATTACACCAGTATTAAAAAATACTGCATAAAGAAACTTTGCAATCAGTCCTCTTCAACACACGTGTTTCCCAGCTTCACCTTTCCAGTCGGACAGTCATCCCCAGAGAAGGCAGCCCTGTCTCCCAAGCCGAATGTCGTTGGCAGCTGGGTTGTAGTATTGGGCTGTAGTCGCTGGGTAGTTGGTCCATTTTCCCATATCCATCTATCTCCATCTACATCACTTGAATTGATTTTATTTGTCTGTTTTACTGTTGCGTTTCGATTTTCTTTAATAGCTATTTCTCTTGAGTTGTGACTTACATTTGCATTATTTTTAATTATTTTTTCAGTGCTTACAACTCTCTGAGTATTAAGTGGTATGTTATCTGTAACTGGATTGACTTTTGCGTATTGACTAACAGTTTTGCTTCGTGGTGTAGTACTTTTCGTTCTTGGCGTGGCATTTTCTGTTTTTCTATTTACATTCACTGTTCTTTGGGTATTCTGTAAATTGTGATTTCCTTCACTTGTCGTAGGTAACTCCTTATGATTGTCTTCATGTTCATTTTTGCAATTGTTATGTCTATTACTTCCTTCATGATGCCCGTGGTAGTGCCAGTGTTTGTTGAATTGTTCATTCACGAAAGGTCCTGGTGGTTTACTAGTCACTTGCCTGTAATTCGGATAATTTTCCACCATTTTGCTTTGCCTTGCCACTGAGTCGTCTATTTTTTTAAAAACTTCATCACTGTGTTGCGTTCTAACATCTCCAAATCCAAACATATCGTTCAAAACCGCCACAATTTCACCAGTGTTGTCATAATGTACATTCCTAGATGATGCAACAGTTATACACGCGAAGACTATTATCGTCCACATTTTTGCACTGTTAAAACATGATTTACATCGTAAAGGTCTGCTCATGGAGACGCGTGCGCCCGCGTCGACGGCCGCAGCTGAACTGCTAATATTATTATTATGGTCGATTAAAATGGTTCCGCTACGAATGTAAAGTGGCGGTGAGCAAGTTGCAGCGGCCGCCTCACGCCTCGAGTGACCACTTTCGATCAAACTGACTCATCAGTAAGATGACCATGTATTCATTCAGTCGAGGAAAATTTTGTAACTATTGTTTGTAGATTGTATTTCCTTACAAGGTGTGTTTTAATTTTAATAATCTATTTATTGGTGTCAACGAATTCCCACAGAGGTGTTGACGTCATTGTTTGACGTCGTAAAAATTACATGCCGAATCTTTTTATAACATGAGTTAAAAAAAGTCACGTTGCGCCGACTATTACGAGTGGGAAGTTGAAAAGAAAGAAAGAATGATGCCCATGAATATATTGATCACGTAACGAAGTGTTTTAAGTGGCAGAGCCTCACTGTTGATAGATTTGTCTATAGCACGAATGGACTTCTAAACAAAATTCTACTCTACAGAATAAACATGAGTAAATCTTCAAAAACTGACTCCAAAACCAGATTCGTAGTACGTTTGCTATCTTCCACTGAGGAATTTACCATTTTCTGTCGTACTCCATCATCGGATCTTAAGATTTGATTTTCTGAAGAATAGTATCTGATAATCCGCAGAATTACAGTTCTATTGTACATTTGGCAAATATATCACGTAACTTACATACAAAAACAAACGGATTGGGAACTTCCTCCTGTTTGGAGTCGGTTAAAAATACAACAAATTATAGTTATATAAACATATTGACATTACGGAACTACTAACGTATAACATTGTGCAATAAACGTCACCAAAATTGTTGACTCTGTAAATGTCATTGTACCTACACTTTACTGTTGTGGTTAAATTATTTGTACCTTTCAATGTAGCAATATGACCATATTCACAAACAACACTTATGTAAACTCATTGCCAGTTTTTATTTTACTATATTTAGTGAAAGAATCATCAAAGCGGGTACATAAATCAATGCATAACGGTTTTTAGTCTTTCATCCCCCACGTCACTCCCTTAGGGGTGGAATTACCTCTTCAAATTTAAATGGGACCATCACCGCAGTAAGCACTATCGAATACAAAAATAATCATCCAAATAGGTCCACATTTGGACCTACTTACGCAAAATGGAACCAACCCACAGCAAGTTCAAATTGAGATACTGATTTTGTTTTGATAAATTCATTAATTTAAATTGATTTTAATACCGTATTTTTTTGCAAAATCGTACGTGGATTTCATGCTCGGTTTTCCAAAAAACTACGTGATAAAATTAGTTTAAATTATTTTATATATTAGTTTAGATTATCCTAAGTATGCCGGCGGTATAAATCCACAATGTGACGTCATAACCACGGTCAGACCATTTAGTACTGTTGGCACTCGTAATTCATAAAAATATATAAACAGGCAAATTAAGGACCTTTGTTTTTCTGTGTCGATTAAAAAAATTGCCGTCGTAGAGCCATAAATGGTACGATTACCATCACCGTCTCATATAAAACTGCTGGTAAGTTACAGCTTCGCGTTTTTCCTTTACCAATGGTATTACTGGAATCACAAGGAAACCCCCATTCCTTTCCTTAAGAGTCACGTACCTGTCACCGTTTTTTTAAATACTGTTTTCTGTTTAAGAGTATACCATTCCATCAGATTTGAACTAAATATTTTTATGGGACCACCCACAAAGTAAACACTCTCTAATAAAAAAATAAATAATAGTAAAAAAAAAAACTAATAAAACGCGCTTTTATAGAAAGTCTAACGAAAAAATATAAAATAAATTTGAAGAAAAAAAATTATTTTATTTAAAAAAGCGTGGGGTGCAATAGTTATAAATATTTTATTGACTGATATCAGTAGAAGGATTATCATTTAGATAGTATCTTAAAAATCGATTGAAAAAAGATATTTTCATGGTCACCACAATACCAAAGTGGAACATAACAACCGATAGTGGCAAGTCATCCTTAAGTAATATTACAAAACATGTTTATAACCAAAGAGTAACATAATATTTGTTTATTTTGGAATGTTGTTGTAAACGACACATGGTGTATGAGTGTGTAACCGCTGCAGTTCTGAGTTTGATGCCGAATTGCTTTGTTCTATTCCAAGGCATAATTATACAATAACATAACATAAAAACGACAAAAAAAAAATATGTTTAATATATTTCATGCCCGATTTTCCAAAAAACTACGAGATGAAATTAGTTTAAATTATTGAATTTAGTAAAACAAAATCAGTACCTCCATTTAAAATTGGTGTGGGTTGGATTCTTTTTGCGTAACGACGTCCAATTAAGTGTCGTCCAAATTTTAAGTCGAATACCATCATCGAACATGTTACTCATTCGATAAAAAAATAAATGAAATGAAATAGTTTGAAATAAGATATTTTATTAATCATGTAGGCATTTGAAATAGCGCTTATGACAAGTCAGTACAAAAGTAAACGAAACTTATACATAGAAATCAATATCACCGAATGTATACATAGAATACATGACATCATTAAAATACACTCGGCAATTACACTAAATCTATTATTATCATTATTATAATGCTTTATTTATGCCATACCAATACAATCGAATGTGGTACTACGGGGGATGGGATATTTAGATCTTACACCATACGTTGCTTAATTTTGACCACCACTTTTTACAACACATATACTTGTGGAATCTTGAAATAACTATTTCGTATTTTGTATGCAATGTCCCTACACTGTATATAATATTCGTATAATAGGAAGCAGTGAGTCATTCTATAAGATACGACAAGATAGAATACTTAAAAGGATTCCGTACAGAAGGTACACAGCTCGCAGAACCGATAACCGATGGGGTAGAAAGGTTCTGGAATGGAGGCCACGTACTGGCAAGCGCAGCGTTGGACGTCCGCCTACAAGGTGGACAGACGACCTGATAAAGGTCGCAGGAAGTCGCTAGATGCAGGCCGCTTCCAACAGGACGGTCTGGATATCTTTGGGGGAGGCCTATGTTCAGCAGTGGACGTCCTGTGGCTGATGATGACAGAAGGTACACTACGTGAAGTCCCGTACGTATCCTGACACGGTAGTGTCAAAAATAGTTAGATTACAATAAGAGCTAACTTGCCAACACCGACCTAGGATGATTCGCGAGGCTAATGAAACAAAAAAAATATCCGAATTTCAATAGAGAAGATGGTTGGAAGCTAGCACAAGGGATCTTGGGACGGATATACGCTCGGCGACATATAGGTGTAATAGTTACACCTCTATCTACCCCTTCGGGGATTACAAGCGTGCATATATGTATATAATATGAGTGTATGTATATACTGAAAATCTTTACACCAAGTTAAATTAACTGCGTAATTTTTCGTCACTCAATCTTCTGACGTCATCGCTGACGTCATTTATTTGCGTAACTTTCGAATAACGCTCTTTGTGCAAACACTCAATTAACCATATTTCTTTCTTCTTTTTACAACCAACAAAAAAAGGAGGAAGGAGGAAGCCAGCGGGCAGATCGCGCGGCGCTAGAGCGGCGTAGTATTGTGCTATGAGAAATTAGTGTCTGTTCGCGAACAAAATTGATGTGAATATGATGTTCCATATAAAAAATCATTGAAATAATCTGCTCCACCACGTCAGCGGGCATTTTTGAAAATACACAGCACTACGTCAATGCAGACGCGCAGTTGCCGCTTATTTGGCGCGCGCCGCTCGTACGTCGCTCCTCGCGCCCGCGCCGCTGCTTTCGAGACCGGCAGGCCTAGACAAGTGGCAAACGCTCGGTGTCGATTCTATTCGAACAACCTCAAACGTCTAAGCGTAAGCGATAATAGATTGGTAGCCAAGTGTAACTTCATTTGTCGAACGCTCATTCTATTCGATTGGTAGAAAAAAATAATGAATATTGTTTATGGTTGCGTCGACGAACGTCAATTTGTCATTACGATACCGCGAAGTTCCGAATGTTTACAAAGTATTGAACAGCATATTAGTAAACTTGTGGCTTGTGAGTGAAGAATTAAGTTTTATTTATTGATTTAATACCAACGTACAGTTCTATACGGTAAGTCCCAAATGAATTTAAAAACAATAACCAACTTTATGTTAGCTAATTACGTCTTGTAAACATTGTTTCTTAACTCATGCTTAATCATCTTAGTTTTTAAAATTAAATACTTGGTTTTTATTAATGGAACCAAGGACATGGGCCAGTCCGGAGCAGTTTGCACTTATTGTAGAATTCATGGAAAGGAAGTTATTTATTTGCAGAAACTAATTACAATTTGTATTATAGGAATTAGGAATGACTAATACTTGAATTGTAGATGATATAAACAATGATGTAGTCCAGCAACATAATACACAATGGGACTTCATGCTTCGTTTGTTTGTTAAAGGCACGGCGATCTTTCGAGCCCCAGCCGGGTCCTCAAGGTCGGATAAGAGATGATCGACTGTGATTGAAACTGAGTGGCCTCTTAAATTCCAATGGGTACAAGTGTCCAAAAATCATAAGTCTAAATGGTAAGTCAAATAAAATAAATTTATGTGCACAGTAAAGAAATATGTGTATTTAATTTAAAAATAATTATTTTTCAGTTGCAGTAGCTTTACCATCACCACCAGGCCCACTAATATGAACACCACTACTAGTTCAGCACACAAAAGCATCATGACCACCATCATCGCCCATGTAGAATTGGCTCAGCAATAATTTCCCAGTTTACCATCGACAGACACTGAACAAAAATACTGAAAAAGGCAGTGAAAGGAAAGCAACAATATTTGACATCTACGGGTAATTTGATCAAGATCAATTTGTTATCCATAAATCAATTAGAACTGAAGCAGTAATAACTTAATTGGGGTAATAGAAGAATATGATAATACAGCACCTATTGTGAGCCCTGCTACATAGCTGAAGCTTATACATGACTTATTTCATTTACTGGTATGTACATATATTATAAACAATTAGCTATATCCCACTTCATGTTTATATAAAAATATTTGCCATAAGTACTGAAATTGTTTGGAACCATTACTTAAAGGATATTAATTTAGAAAGTCTGTTATTTAAACAATAGTTATGAATGAAAGATAATTTTGAAATAATAATACACCAGTATATCGCTGCTTCAAAACAAAAGGGCCACAACGCGAATAGACCTAATTTTACAGGAGAGCCATTTAAAGTTTTCAAAATCAGTTTTTGTATAATTTCTCTGTGATTTTAAAACTGATAAATAGGTGTTATACACTGTTAGAAAGATATTTTTAATCTGCTTTTAATGGTTAATTCGGTTATGTGTATTTTTTTCTAAAAAAAAAGTTATGAGCAGATATGTCTCTTTTGTATATAAAGATATTGTTTGAATTATGGGGAAAATTTAACAAAACAGTCACAAGTTTTAAAAATAATATGTATTCATGGTTCATTTTGTACCATAGCTTAGACAAATTAGAAAAAATATATTATAAACCAAAGAAAGTGAC
Source organism: Amorpha juglandis (assembly GCA_949126905.1). Taxonomy (NCBI): domain Eukaryota; kingdom Metazoa; phylum Arthropoda; class Insecta; order Lepidoptera; family Sphingidae; genus Amorpha; species Amorpha juglandis. Next base: position 11,912,739 of record OX421388.1, read on the forward strand.
CATGTCACATAAAAATAATTACTAAAACAACTTTTTCTTCTGTGAAATATAAAGAAATGCTACAAAAACATTACTTTCTTTTGTAGAGACTATCCCGCCCACACACCCGCCACTGTAACTCCTGTGCACCAGGATCAACAGTGGCATGCATTTTTGTCGACACCGAGCGGTGAACCTTGGCGAGTCTCTGGAAATGCCTAAATGTCTTTGTCCCGCAACGAAATTAATCAGGTTAGGGAAGAGTTGGAAATATTAATTGTCCACTTCCCTCCATAGCAAAGCGGGAGTCAAAATAATGAATTGAGGAGGTATTAACCTCAAGTGTAAGGACATTTACAACTGGAGAAGCCAGATGTAAAGCACCACGGATGTCATTAAGTGGGTCCTATCACGCGAGCTGTTATACTTGATTCCAATAATAGGTATGGCAAAAACGCCGGAAAGCACGGAAATTCTTTGTAGTCTCCACAAGATCCATATAGTATACAGCTCCAGATGTTATTTGCATACTGTCTAACATAATGTTGCGCTCATGTTGCCAGAGACTACACTCCCAAAGAATATGATTTGCGGATTGCTCATACCGGCGGTTAAGTGTAGAGCATGGGCACGCAGCCGAATCAACCAACCTAAATGAAAACAGTTTTAACTTAAAGTTGCCATGACCCGTGAGAAATTGGGAAACACAATGATCAACTTCTATCCAAGTTTTTGTTAGACGATCGCAAACCGACGGAAAGTACTGCTACAGATGCCGTCCCTTAGTAGAATTGTCTCATCGCCATTGCCATTCGTTTAGTAGATCGTTGTAATTTTCGGAGCACGATTTGAAAAGTCGACTGATTCTTAATAGCTCCCGCGACGTAAGAAAGCTTTTGTCCATATTTTCTTTCGTAGAGTAACAGGTACATAGCGGTGCGACGCTGCACCTCCAGATCGACTGGAAGTACACCCGCAAGGACACCAAAGCTTCGGTGCTAACTGTTCTATACGCCTTACACAAGAATATCAACGCCAGGCCTTGGCTTTGAAGCAGTTTTCTTCGTACGGCACCGATAGTAGCCCTATCAGCCCATACAGGTGATCCATAGCAAATACATCCCAAGTAAATAGCTCCATAGATGACTTTTAATGTGCTAAATGATAGACCCCACGTCGAAGTTGATATCCTTGTCAAGGCATAAAAATTACGTTTATACTTTTCTCACACGTTTTTAATATGCTCCAGAAAAGAAAAAAATCGTTCTAAAACTAGCCCAAGGTAGCAAACCGATTCTTTTCTTTTAACTAAAACGTTGTTAAATGTTATTCGTGGCGGTGATTTCAGAGTGCCCTTTAAAAGTAATCGGTAAGTTTTAATTTAAATTTTAAATTACTTACTAAACAAATACAAACAAATAAAATATCAATAAATTGAAATTGTATTGACTATCAGGAATGGAACCACTGTCCGAGGAGTCATTCAATGCTGGTGCGTTATTCATCTTCTCAATACAGGGATCACTTTCAACGTCGCTGTTTTTAAATAAAGTTTCATCATTGTCATTTGGCTGCTTGATTTGGTTTTTGTACTTTACCATGTTGAGTATCCTATGCGCTCAATTGTTCATTATATAAAAAATAATTAAAACAAATGTTAAAATGCATAAAATAAACCTTTACCTTAATAAAAGAAACTTACAATAAAAATAATAAGCAAAAACAGTCTATTTAATTATAAAATAACATGATTTTACTTTTAAAAATAAATATACAATGCAAATATATATCAAAATAATAACTTTTATTCATTAATAATTACTATAACCTAGAAAAAATCACCAGCAAAACGGACGTATTCCTAACATGTCCCTTTTGAAATAACGTAATTATTATCTCCTAAATGCATCTTCTATGCAAAACATACTTATTTCAAAATATGGTACTTTTGTTTTTAAATTGTTATTACAACTCCTATAAAGTGTTATAGACAAAACAGGTTTTTTTGCAATATGGTCCTTTTGATTAAGTAAAATATGTGATACTTACATGAATATTATATGCAAAACGGACGTTTTTCAAAATATGGCACTTTTGTTTAAATAATAAAAGTTTAATCAAGGGATTTCTTAGCGTTATAGCCCTTTAGCACGAAACAAACGTGCACTTTCGTCAACGTTCGGGCCGCAACTCACAAAATGGCAGCTTTGCACATATGTTGCAGCGTAAATTCGAAAATACAAAAAAGACGTCAGTAGTATTTTTATTGCTTAAAATGAGAAATTCATGGGGATCTTTTTAAATTATGAAAATATAACCGACAACATTTGAATTTTTACAATAAAAAGGATTTTGAATTTTTTTGATTTGTGGCCCTTTTGTTTTAAAGCAGCGATATGTATTTTAATATTATTTTGTATAGGGTTCAGAATCTATGTATATGTATTTACAAAGACTATTTTAGTATACAAATATACATGTATATATGCAGAGATATAAGACCGCCTCTTTTACACACATTTTACTTTATTGAAGTGATTTTTTTATTATTTGTGTAAATAATATATAATAAAGAGTTTCAATCTTTTAATTAATATATTCATAAGGTTTAGAATTAAGAATGCCATGCCAAAGATTTATTTTAGATACTTATTATAGACAATAAGTGTATCTGTTACTTTTAGTTAAATTTCATGTTTGTTTTATGTTACTTAGTTATTAATATTTATAAATTTACAAAGATTTTTGGATACAAATCTATATTCATAAGTTTCACAAATGAGATTTTCATGCCAGACATGGTTTAAGTACTTATTATTAGCATAATTAATATTGCAATTAATACTGTTTGATTAAATTTTATTTTGTTATTTAGTTAATGATGGTTGTAATTTTAGGACACATATATTAGATGCAAGGTTCAAAATTGAGACAAAAGACTTATGATACAAATACTTATTAATTTTTGTTATGTAATTACTGATATTTATATGTATATTTTCAAAAATATGAAATATATTCTTAAGGTTCAGAAATGAGACTGCTACGCCAAAGATTTATGATTTAAATATTAGTTACATACATAGAATTAAAAAAAAATATTGTACTGGTTAACTAAATTTTATGTTTGTATTTTTTGTTATTTCAAATGACATTTATTGTATGTTTGTTTTTCTATTAATAAGTAAATTATTGCCAAAACCTTGAAATTTGTTTACAAACTTATTAATTAGTGTGCTATTATTAATTAGTAATTCTTGGTGATTTATATTTCAGATCTAGATTAGATTTAATAATCTCTAGATATTTTACAAATATGTTTGTGTAACATTAGTGTGATATTATGTAATAGTGGGTTATAAAATAAAAAGGTTTTATCAAAGTATAATTTTATTCAATGTTCTATTTTCAATTTTATCACATAATTTTAGTAAAACAATGTTTACAAAGAATAATAATTTAAAGAACTAACAATATATAGAAGTTAACATACTATATGACTAAAAGGAGTAAATTATCTAACATGCTGTGAATAAAACACACACAATATACTCACCCACCCCTGTAAGCCCCAAAGGGGTAGACATAGGGTGTATACCCACATTTTTATTTCTGACCCATGATAGAAGAGCGAGCCTATAGTAATGCCAGGCACAATTCCAATTCATACATAAAACATTATTGTTCATATCATAAATAATTTAAAAAATTACCTAATTATACATTATCATTATATTAATAAACCCACCTATACAATAAAGTCCATGTAGATAAAACAACACAACACATAATCATAAAAATATCATAATTTTAGTATAAAAAGCATTAATCTCAGTAGTCCTGAGCGTAAAAATAAAATATGTTACATTTCCCCCCTGATGACATAAGCATGAGTATGAGTGTATTTTATATTCTTATTAGCAAGGAACTGAGCATTGTTCTGCCTTGCATAAGGTCGTCTTGGCTGTTGAGATTGGATGGGCCAGCTTGAACATAAAAATCATCACCATCATCAGGTTGCTCAACAATATTGCTTGGTGGTGGCAGATGAGCTTGCAGTGCAATGTTATGCAATACATAGCATGCAAGCACTATCTTACTAGCACCATGAGGATGATAATTAAGAGTTCGATGTTTAGGCAGACATTTCCAGCGTCCTTTGAGCACCAAAACAACAGTCAACACAATTTCTTGCTAGTACATGACGGCCTCGTATATACTTCTTCACGGGAACCAGGTGCAGCATTTGATGTAGGTGTCATTAACCAGGTTCTTTGTGGGTATCCAGAATCACCTAGAAATATAAGTTGTTTATGTTTATGGCTAATTATATCTATACTCAATTTAAAGTTTTCAACTCTTTAATTAATATATTAGTTACATACCTAATAACCACGTTTGTTCACCACTGTGATGAAGTCCACGCATGAATGGTTCTACTTGACTTCTAGTCCATATAAAAGAGGCATGTGGCTCCACCATATTTTGTACTAACATTTATGATTTTTAAGTTATGATCACAAATCTGAAATAAAAAAAATAGTTTTTTTATTCACAAAACAATTAATATTAATGAGTACTTTTTTGTAGGATCTAGTAAGAATGTATTTAGAAGCATAGTATGGTGTATCTATTGGAAACTTGGTTGCCATGGGTAGCAGTTAACATTCAGCATCAGGTGACACTCTTGTGTGTTTGCTCCCTACTTTATAAAAAACTTAGCATTTATACATTTTATGAGTGGTATCCTTTCCTATTAAAACAGATGTTCATCTTGAGCAGGTTTTACAATTGCTATATGGGACCAGTCTATACAACCTATTACACCAAGTAAATTATATCTTCTATGGAACTTATAAAATCATAATAAGTACTTTAAAAAACATAAAAATAAAACAACTTTATAATAAAATATGAATTGAATTTAGTTACTCCTGTCTTATTCTTGACCTTTCTTGTTGACTTTGGGGAAACTGAATATATTTGGCCAAAATGTAATCATTGTTGATTGCCGCCACAACTTGTCTTATGCAATGACTTGCTATTCGTTGCGGCAAGTGTTGTGTGACACCTACTATCCTTTGATAAAACCCCGTAGCCATAAAACTTAGGGCACAAATAATCTACAAAAGAGGATTAAAATAAATATAATGTTTACATATGTATAACCTATATGATTGCACAAATAAAATGTATAGTGATATATACCTTTACTTCCAAAGGAATTTCTTTAGTTCCTCGTAATGAGGTATGGGTACGTAAATCCACACAAAGCTTCTTAAATGTTTTTTTTATCTAGTCTAAATCACTCCACAAATAGTAACTCCGGCATTTCGCTTATTTGTTCTAAGCAACGACGGGAAACGTTTCTTCCGTGGAGCTTAAGCCATACTTCTTCATTGTGCGCAGCCCACAACAGTCTGAGCGAGTGCATTTTTATTAAACAGTCAGATTTGTACAAACAAACACAACACTAACACCGGTTGATTAAACAATCGCCATCTTGTTTGTTTCCTTTCTACAGGGTCTCGGCGTTCGCTTCGTGTCGATTCTAAAGTACGCTCAAGTTAGCTATTCTCTTGTCAAAAGTGCCATTTGGCTACAGTTTTGTATGGGGGAAGTCGTTCGACTCTGACGTTTCGTTCCATCGAATAGAATTATTAACACTTGGCTACCAATTAAAAGTTCGATACGCTAGATAAAATTACGTATCGTAATCTAATGTCAATTTCATACATTTATCATTCTATTCGTCTAGCGTTTATGCCACTTGTCTAGGGCCGCGGGTCCATTTAAATCTATGCATTTGAACGCGCCGCACCCGCGCCGCCGCCGCTTGCCGCTGACTTCGAGTCCGCGGCCTTAAACTAGGCATCGCCTGTATCTTAAGAGGCAGTGTTCGGCCATAAGGGTCTTATCAATAACAGTAAATCAGCTTTGTGTTGTGGATTAGCATTATGCTGAGCATGCCATTTTTTGTCATCGTGAGGATTTGCAACTTATTAAATTAAATAAATATTTATTATTAAGATTGTACATCACATTTATTATCGCATGTTTTCGTGTAGGCAATAAAAAAGTTCGTAAAATCTTACCTCTGCCGGACCATTAAGCTGTGGTATAGTTGGCGCACGTGTTCCCTCCTTCCTATAATATGGGGTCCTTTAAACGGAGTGTGAAGAAGCAGTTAGGCAGGCCGACATGATCTTGCCGACCTACGATAAACACATTATTTGCCGTTGGTAGACACTATTCCTGGATTGCGCTACACTTACCATCAGGTGTTGCATAGTCACAGGATAAAAAAAACTGTTTTTCTTTCTTACCTACTTAGTTTTATCTTAAGTGACTGTACCAGATAGCCGAGCATTCATTGCGTATTCGTAAGAATTCGTAAAAACCGAATATTGCCAATGCGCATATTGTATGTCATGGTACTAAGAAAGCTACCCGATGCATAGCTTAAGTTATGCATTAGTGTAAGTGATTCACTTAAAGTTGTAAGCTCTCTCCGATGGAGGATTAATGCAGTGTCTTCAGCTTAAGTTGCAGTTAAGTAAAGGTTAGTACTTAGTAACAACACCTTAATTATTGAAAGCTATTTTATACACAAATAATATTGTGTATTTTTTTTATATAATATTTTGACAGTGATATTTTTACCTTTGCATTAATATTTAAAATAATTTTTAAGCTTCGGAAAAATATTATAAAAATGATAAACCTTTTAATTATCCTAATACTCCTGATATATATTTATCTCTTTCTCTTGTAGGCTACTTTACTGAAGTTTCACTTCTGCCGTGTGTGAATTGCACACACCCTTTTTTTTATTAATTTTCTGTCCGTGAGTCACACCAACACAAGGTACTAGTTAAAAACCAGCGCTAGGCTCGCATAGTTTGGTATAATGCTGAAAATGACAACTAACAATCAAAATAATTTCGGCAACCTCGTGAGACACGCTGGCCCGCCCCTTGATAAACCTAAAGTAATACTTGACTAAGTACTTGCTGTGGTTTTTTTGGTTGCTGTTTTGTTTCATGAAACCGACGTAAAGTAGCGGCTTGCTGCTGCGTTTCGAACGGTGAGTGAGATATCCGGAAGCCCAAATCCCCTCCCCTTCCCAATCCCTAATTATCCCTTTCCTTTAAGGTCGCCAACGCGCCCATGATTCTTCTGGTGGTGGGCGTACATGGGTGGTGAAGATCACTTACCATTAAGTGACCCACTTGCTCGTTTACCGGCCTATGCTATATAAAAAAAAAAATTAATGTGTCTCAAAAAGGGCCGAATATATGTTTTTCTTTCTTGCTATCTTCTTTTTTATCTTTCATATTTTTCTAATTAACGTCGTGGGTATTTAACGGCACGGTTTTTTATGTTTTATTTTTGTTATTTCAAAGACATAAAAAGGTAACTCCTCTACATTGATTGATCCCCTTCCATAAACATTTATAAATATAAAAAAAAACACTGACACAGTTAACGGACGCGTGGTTTGACCCCGTTTGTACCATTTAACTAATCAAAGAGCCTCAGAGCTTGTCTACTTAATCTGTGCTTTATTACAATCGTATTAGAGATTACTTTGCAATAAAGAGACTGGCCATCCCCAATGCCAACATTCAGACCTACTGAAATTGTACTTTATTGCAATAAGGTTAGGGATTTATTTACAATGAAGGATTATGTCCATCACTAACACGGATTGGGGTATAGTCTGATACTGAAGCCTCAGTTTTAGGGTTCCGGAGTTAAATGGCAAGAACAGAACCCTTTAATAAATAAATACACCCAACAGTCACATACATAGTCCTGACCCCACAGTAAGATACGAGTCTTGTGTCGTGGGTATCAGGAACTACAAGAGACTTTCGGTGTCACAACACCCAGACCCCGAGACAAATATTGATGGATCACATAAACATTTATCTCGGTGGGGGACCGAACCCGCGGCCTCTCGCTTCACAGGGCTACTCGCCCGCTGCGCCACGAAGGCTTTAATTTCGTCATATCTGTCTGTCTGTATATTACAGCCATTTTACTCGGAGAATATTAGCCCTATATGGATGAAATTTGAATGTTCTCGCAGATGTACTCTACGAATCGCTCAAGGGTGTAGGGAAATAAAGAAAAAATCATTTTGTTTTTTTTATATAGGATAGGCCGGCAAACGAGCAAGTGGGTCACCTGATGATAAGTGATCTCCACCGCCCATGTACTTCCACCACCAGAAGAATCATGGGCGCGTTGCCGAGCTTAAAGGAAAGGGATAATTAGGGATTGGGAAGGGGAGAGGATTTGGGCTTCCGGATATGTAACTCATCGTACGAAACGCAGCAGCAAGCCACTACTTAAAATAGGTTTTCTGTGAGACAGTGGTAACGACCCGGTCGAGCCGGCCCATTTATGCTGTAGACAAAACTGTGTGGCTCTACAACTCATTAATTTTACATTACCTTACATTATTTAGTCTATGTACAAGAAAAACACACACTTAACTGTTTTTTATTAGTCGGAAAAATGAAACGAACAATTCGCTCCGCTGATGGTAAGCGCCATGCCCATAAACAGCAGCAAATCCACACCACTTTCAATACAAAGCACTGCATGGCACTGGACTGCGCTCGTCACCCAGAGTCGTGTAAACAGTAGTTTCACTGGTTTCAATGTCCTTCAAACCGAAACAACAGTGTTTACACACGGCTGCTTGGCGATAGGGATAAACAAAGCGGTACAAACCCAATGCTACTACCATCTAATCGTAATTTAAAAATGAGTCGAACTAACCGGCGAAGTAAATAAATTCTACTCCATTTCAGAATCAACGTAAAGATGACTACCTCGGTGGCACAGTTGTATTGCGCACGGTACGACTGCTATGCTGAGGTCTCGGGTTCGATATCCGCGTTGGGTGGGAGGATACTTGTATCCAACCGGATAGCGACCACCGTACATAGGTGCTAAAACCTGTCATAGTGGCTCACCTTGTGTGGGTCGCGTTCCAGGGTCAGCCAGTGTATATCCGGTTTTCCCCAGGGGGCTTGCCCCCTGATCCTAACCCTTTTCCCATCCCTTTTCTTTCCCCTCCCCCTTGGCCCTTTGGCAGGCCGGCATGATCTTGCCGACCAACTATGGACACATTGTTTATCGTTGGTCGACACTATTCTTGGATTGCGCTACACTTACCATCAGGTGTAGCGTAGTCACTTTGCCGAGCCAGGATAAAAAAAAAAGTGATATTGGGGTTTTCTATCACGAAATGCTCAGTTTCACCCTGGAGTCTGGAATTGTGCCCGGTATGGCGTCGTACGTCGGTCGCAGATGCCTGAGCCAGATCGTACCAGGGGTATGATCCCGTGGACGGCCCAAAAAGCGTTGGCTTGACGTATTGGAGGGAGACATGAGAGCCAATGGTCTTACTACAGAGGATGCTCAAGATCGGGCGAAGTGGAAGCGTTTAAGTCGGAAAGCGGACCCTGGCAATAAGCCTGGATAACGCAAGCCAGAAAGAAAGATGGCGATAGACCCACCCCCTATCACGGGACGGAGATCCGCTTGACGAAATGTGGGTATACTAGCTACAGCTCTGTCTACCTCTGATTATAGGCGTCAGTGCATATGCATTTATAGGGTTAGCAGTCTATATTTTTTTCCTATAGGTTATTTGCCCGGGACGAAAAACTCGTCCGCCATTGAGTTTTAAAAAGCGAAGCCTCGCTACAAAAATATAATACGGCAATTTAGTTTTTTTACCCATCGATACAAAAGGTTAATGCGAAATCGATGGGAGGTAATGTATCTGCGGTTCTTGAATAGATTTATTTAATCTTTCTTATATTTTCTTTACAAGTTTGCGCAGTGAGTAGGGTTGGCGGGCGGTGGATAAATGGATTCTGTATAGGTTATTCAAAATAAAAGTTCTATGGCATTTTGACAAAAAGCAGGGTGTTATTTAAGACCCCTTTGTCTGTCTGTGTGTGTATGTTAGTATCAGAACTGTATTGTTTTTCTTTTTTTATTGTTATTCTGGCTCGGCCAAATGACTACGCCACACCTTATGGTAAGTGTAGCGCAATCCATAAATAGTGTCGACCAACGACAAACAGTGTGTCTATCGTTGGTCTAAATGGACCATTCTGACCTTTAAGCAAGTATTTTATGGCACTACACTGCGAGAGTCCCGAGAAATAAAATTTTCACAACATTACAACATTCAGCTAAAACAACTTTGATTTTGACAGTACTGTCAGATTACGAGAAGGATTGAGCCACTGATCACACTGGCCTAAGGCGGGTTAGTCGACTTAAAATACTCATGTTCTGGAGAATTCCCAGACTGTTTCCTCGCGTTGTTTTCCTTCACCATTAAAGCGAATGACCATAAACAATGATTCAACCTACACACGTAATTTTGAAAAGTCAAAAATTTGTATCCTAGAGTCTGGCATCGAAGTTGTTACTTGTATATTTTATATCCGATGACGGTAAAGTGACTGCACTATAAGCGCAGTGCAGTCTGAAAAATCTAATGACTCAGACAAACAATGAGTTTATCGGTGGTCACCAGATTCATGCCGGCATGAATAGTGCTTTATCACTCTCCGAAGAGAGAGAAGCAAATCGAGAAGTCTTTTTTATATCATAGACCGGCAAACGAGCAAGTGGGTCACCTGATGGTAAGTGATGTCCACTGCCCATGTACGCCCACAATACTAGAAGAATCATAGGCGCGTTGCCGACCTTAAAGAAAATGGATAATTAAGGGGTTGGGAAGGGGAGGGGGAATTGGACCTCCGGATATTTCACTCACCGTACGAAACGCAGCAGCAAACCGCTACTTTACGTCGGTTTTCTGTGAATCAAGATAGGCGGATGATCGATGCAGGGACAGGGATATAGGGATGTACCCCTATATTCCCGCCCCATCCAACCATCAAGTCATATCGGAAAACCCTCGAGAGAACCGAATATAGACTGTCTAATCCTGGAACGCGATCCACACAAGGTGTGTGGGTCCCTATGGCAGGATTTAAACATCATGTGTACGGTGGTCGCTATCCGGGCGGATATGAATATCCTACCACCAGGTTTATCTAGATAGTCTGTACGGCTCTCTGTTAGGCCAGCGACCCCTTTTTAACTTAGAAAGGAATTTTAAATTGTAGGTATTTACGGTATCAAATATGGCCACTGCAGATGGTAAATAAATTTTGATGTGATTTACATTCGAATCACGTTCCTGTGATACCCGTGTAATGTGATGGATATTCTCAAAAATATTACGTTTTACAACGGTACCTGCGTAAAACCTCATTTAAGCCAAGATCATCTATAAAGCTTAGTACCCTTATAATATGTACCCGGCTGGATAGCGATGACTTGTATTTAAAAACACAAACAAATTCAAAGTTGGAAATATAAATTTTTTGTTAGATTTAAAATCACAACATTTAAATACGAAAGTTTTTTATATATATATATAACTAGCATTCGCTCGCGGCTAGGCCCGCGTGAAATTCTGCACTGCCTTGTTTATCAGGGATAATGTAGGATTCTAATGGTGAAAGGATTTCAAATCGATCCAGTAGTTTCAAAGCCTTTTCAATGCAAACAAACAATCAAATCTTTCCTCTTTATAATATTAGTTTAGATTAAATGACGTGACGAACAAGGCGCACGCCTGATGGTATTTTATATCTACTATTTAATTATATTTGTTGCTAATAGTAGCGCCATCTATTGTTATTTATTTGACTTAGTTGTTATTCAGCTTCAAACCTTTTAGCCTTTTCTAGAACATCGTAAAAAATGTTATCAACTTCATCTTTGAAAAAGCAGAACATATATTCCATCTTTGCATGCATTAAAAATGTATATGTGTAGACTTGCGTATTAATTCATTCCACAATTTACAATCGCTAACAAAAATATAAGAAAGGAGTGTCGAGGTGTTTAAATTGAAAATATAGATGATTGGAAACTGACGAGGTTTACAAGGCAGGTGTGGATGGAAAGGTCGGTAGGGAACGACCGCTTCGAAACTATGTCAAACTAAACTCAAATTGGTAACATATTGAATATAGGACAGGTCAGGAGTACTCTAAATTAACGAGAATGCATTAAAATATTAATGAAAGTTGATGAAGCGATAGTCGTATCATGTCAGGACCACGTAAACTGTAAATTAATATTCTTTTTTTTTTACTGTTTTTTTATCCTTTTTTGTGACTGTACTACCCCTGATGCTAAGCGCAGTGCAGTCCCAGAAACTAGTGACCTCCACCAAACAATGAGTTCGTGGTGGTCACCAGAATCATGCCGGCCTATATAAATGCTTCTTCACACCTCAAAGAGGGAAGAAGCAAATCGAGGGGCCTGCGACAGGACAGGCGGATAACTGATGCAGGCACAAGGATACAAGGATTTAGTGACGGATCTTATCAAAATCTGGACATCCTAAAATTTCACTTAAAAATTAATCACTTGTTTGTTACGATCGATAGGATAAATCACATCCCTATGAATTAAGTGAAATGCTAGAGTGGGAATGCTGGAGAGGGATCAGCTGCTTATTAATTTTAGTGTTGTCCAAATGTGCGAATTGAATATAGACATTTTTTTTTACTATCCCTGTATTATACTTGTCCCACTGCTGGGCATGGGCCTCCTCTACTGAATGAGAGGGGTTAAGCCTTAGGCCACCACGCTGGCCTAATGCGGGTTGGTAGACTTCACATACCTTCGAAAAATCTTATCGAGTTCTCAGGTATGCAGGTTTCCTCACGATGTTTCCTTCGCCGTTAAAGCAAGCGATAATTAACAATTAATATACACGTGACTTAGAAAAGTCAGAGGTGTATACTCTTGGGGCTGGTTTTGAACCCGCGGATTGGTAGAAATGCAACCAGTGCTACACTCACGATATACCTAGTAATGTATGCCCATGATATGATAGGGGGCGTGCCTCGCCATACAGAACATAATATTCCAATCCCAAGCAACTCATGTTTTCAAGTTAAAAACTTAAGCAGTAATTTTGATAACCTAAAAGGAAATTTGAATCCCCGACCTTTGAGATTCTCAGTCTAAGTTACTATTTAAATAATGAAGCGATTAATAACGAACTTTATAAGGAAATTCAATCCACAAACAATAGACTACACAATTTCCTCAACTAAGTAAATGGTCTCTTCACTTATGAGTCAGTAAAAGTCTGCATAAACTTGTTCACTGCAACTGACTAAGCGGAAAATTTATGAGGCCAAAAAATATAATATTACAAATAGTTGAGCTGCGGTAGCCGATGCCGACACACGCGTCTTTGTGTATGGAACTTTACGTTTTAAACCATGATATAAAAGAGCAAAAATGTGTACTATAATAGTATTAGCTTTTATAACTATTGCATTATCTACAAATGTTCCAAAAGATGGTGAAATTGTGACGCTGTTGAACGATAAGTTTGGACTTAAAGATCATGGAACGCAACACAGCGATGAAGAACATCTCAAAAGTACTAAAGACTCAGTTGGAAGGCAAAGCAAAATGGTGGACAGATACCCCAATTTCAGGCAAGTGACAATCAAATCAACAGAACCTTTCGTGAACCAACAATATAACAAACGCTGGCAACACTACGGTCAACATGAAGGCAGTAGCAGCCATGTCAATTCGAAAGTAGAGAATGAATACCATAACAAAGTACTTACAATAAGTGACAGAAACAAAAACGTAACGGATAATGCAACAAGAAGCAAAAACATCAATGCAGTCACAGAAAACGTATCTTACAATAATCAGACAACTGCTGGCATGAAAGCATTAACTAAAAATAATACAAAATCGAAACAATCTCAGGAATCAAGAGAAACGACCACTAAAGTAAATCAAAACAGGACAGCAAACAAGGTGGCAAATAAAAAACCAAGTAATATAGACGAAGATAAGTGGATATGGGAAAGTGAAGCTACTACTACTCAGAAGCCTACGACTATGACAATCGGCTTCGGAGATAGATCTTCCTTCAACGGGGATAAGTGTGCAACTACAAAAGTGAAGTTTGGTGGGAAGTGCGTGGACAAGGACTGATTATGTACAGACATTGTGATTGTATCCACTATCTAGTTATGTTTTTTTTTATTTGATTGCATGACGAGACGAGTAAGGCGCTCGCCTGATGGTAAGCGCCACGCGTGCCCATAAACAGAAGCAACCCCACACAGAACTTTGAATTACAAAGCACTGCATGGCACTGAACTGCGCTCGTCACCCCGAGGCATAAGATGTTGACTTTTTATAATTTAAACGGTTAGAATTTGAGCGACGATAAGTAAGTCGATTTGAGTCGGCTTATCAGCATAAACGCTAAACAAAAAAAAATTGTTATTACTGTCACAGTAGTAACAACCCGGTCGGACCGGTTTGTTATAATGGTTGTTAAGATTTTAGCGATTTCACATCTTAATCCGACTTGCACTGTCTCACAGAAAACATATAATTTAGCAGTTTATTGTTATACTTCGTACGGTAAGTGAAATAACCGGAGGCCGAAATCCTTATTCTCTAATCACTTAATTGTATACAAAAAAATATGAAATAACATTTTTTTTTCATAGCATAGGCAGGCAAATGAGCAAGTGGGTCACCTGATGGTAAGTGATCTCCACCGCCCATGTACGGCCATCACCAGAGGAATCATGGACGTGTTGCTGACCTTAAAGGAAAAGGATAATTAGGGAATGAGAAGGGGAGGGGATTTGGGCTTCCGGATATCTCTCACCGTACGAAACGCAGCAGCAAGCCGCTACTTTACGTCGATTTCCTGTGAGACAGTGGTAACGACCAGGTCGAGCCAGCCCATTACACAAAACTGTCTACAGCGTGGCTCTAGCACTCATAAACATCAAACCACATCAACATTCAACCCACATCCAAGTTCAAATTGAGATTATGATTTTATTTTGCTAAATTCATTATTCCACATGTACGATTCTGCAAAATAGAACTTTTATTGATTTATGCTAATGAATTTAGAAAAATAAAATTGATATCTCAATGTTTATTAGTTGTAAGCAAAAATGTGTTGCGTTTAGTACTACTTCAGGCAAATAAAAAAAACTAAACATGGTCCCACCTTCCAAGGTGGTAGGTCCCTTGTATACGAGGCCGTCTGGGTTGGTACCACCGCTTTGTCTATTTCTGCCACCAAGTAACAGTGTGTAAGCACTGTTGTATTTCGTTTTGAAGGTCATTGTAGCCAGTGAAATTACTGGGCATTATGAAACTTAACATCTTATGTCTCGGGGTGACGAGCGCAGTCCAGTGCCATGCAGTGCTTTGCATTCAAAGTTCTTTGTGATGTTGCTTCTGTTTATGGGCAGGCGTGGCGCTTACCATCAGGCGAACACCTTGTTCGTCTCGTCATTCAATCAAATAAAAATATTTAAATATGAACTTATATAAACGTAAATAAAAGAAACATATTTTTAAAACACTAAATATCCTGCAAAATATTCTACATTGTATTATCCTAATAATATTATTAACATTTTGGATGTTTGTGAAATTCGACATTTGTAAATCAATTATACTTAATGGCTGAACAGATTTGAATTAAATGTAGTATTGCGTAGACTATGACCTGGGTTAGGACATAATCTATTGTATATTCCGGTAAAGATGTTCGCGCGAACGAAGCCGCGAGCAAAAGCTAGTTAACTTAGTAATTAACCGTTGCACTTTAAGTACTAAACGTAGGCAAAACATTACACAAACGTTTATGAAAACAGTATAAATTTCACCAAGATCGCCGCAATAAAAAAAATACCAAATATGTAACTTAATCATCATTAATTACTAATAACAACTAAATAATGAGCAAAATGGTGGTTAAAACTCGCGCATGCACGAAACGAATGCATCAAACGAAACGACCCAAAGCGAACTAAACTATACCTAATTTGTTTTAAACTTGTGAGTGTAGGTATAGGGCCGTATTTACGAAAATTAAATTTTAGGAACTGATTCATCGAAAGATACAACCGATTTGGCGGGAACAATAAATACCGTGATCAGGTTGGCTAATGGATTTATAGCGTAGAGATACTAAGCCGGGGTTGGCGAATACAAAAACATTTACAACGACATAACAAAAACATTTACATAAACAACGAATTATTACGCGTTACAAGTTGACCAATTGCGAATTTGAATGCACATGCATTACTAAATCATAAATTTTAGTGTTGTCTTAATGTCATTATGTATGATTCGACCCGCAGATCTATGATCGAATAAAAAATACCGATTTTTGGAATTGCGATAAATATATCGATATTCTCATTGATGTAGTGGCAATGTACTGAGGCTGAGACCAATGAGGTATTGGTTCAAAAATGTATGTAAGTTCTACGGTTCGAAAACATGTATTTTATTATGAACTAGCTTTTGCTCGCGGCTCCGCCCGCGTGAACAACATTTTCCGGGATAAAAGAGCCTGTAACCGTCTCCAGGGTCCCATCTATCCCTGTAGATAAATTCATCAAAATCGGTTCAGTGATTTAGGCGTGAAAGCGTAACAAACAAACTCACTTTCGCATTATCTTTCACCCCCCTTTTCATCTCTTATTATCTAATTTTCCAAAATTCCTGAAACACGTATTTATTTGTTTTACGTCAATAACCGAAATACAAAATTTTGTTCATGTAACTTTCAAAATGACGGACTTTCATACATATCATCATCCCCTATTTTGACCCCTTTGGGGTGGAATTTTCTAAAATCCTTTCTTAGTGGGTGCCTACATAACAAAATGAATATACAGTCCGAATTTCATGCTTATAGCCTTGATAGTTTGCGCTCGGCGATGATGAATCGGTCAGTCTGTCAAGACATGTTATTTTATAAGTATAGATTTGTATTTTACTTAACGATACGCGAATTATGTGTATAATTATGGTGCTGCTTAGGTAACTAGTACGGGTGGTCATGGCATGAATTTCCAAGCTTTAATTGATATCGCGACATGAGCACACGTAAATGATAGGCCATCACACGAAATATTTTGCCTTTATGCTATAATAATCGTCATAAATATTCTTTACTGTACCCGCTTTATAAAAACGCCAAGCGTACAGAAGGCAAACGGCGCATTAGATAAGTTAAACGTAACACTATTTTGGAAATGACGGCTCAAAATAGTAATTTAGGATTTAAAATAAATATTAGATTACTTATTTATTATTTATTTATTACTTATTTATTTATTACTTATTTATTACTTATTTATTATTTATTACTTATTTATTGTTGAATAACGTTACCTACTCCTACAATAATAACAAGTGTGTGTAAGTACAGTCAACCTGGGTAACTTTAGCTTTCAATGTAACATTGACTCACTAACTTGTATTTGAACGTTTAATTTTTTCTCTGCTTACTGAATCACTGTATAATAATAAGTTGTTTAATCTATGAAGGTAAAAAGTGTTTTTGAACGAAACCTGCAGTGACATTTGACATTTGTCAAATATATATTTATTTCTCATCATTCAAAATTTTGGCGGTAAATAGAGTTAAAAATAAACTTGCTAAAAAGTTGTGTATAGCAGTAACTACAGAAAGCGAGTTCAGTTTTATGTTGAAGAATCATATGTTTTTTTATGTAATAACACTGAAATATCCCGCGATATTGATAGATTTTTTAAAAAATCTTTAATTAATCTTCGATCCGTTTCATTTTCAGACCATTTAGGGTAACATTAGCTCGGGGCGAGGACAGACAATGCGTGAAAATTTCAATTATGCAAAAAAGTTTTGAAGGGTGGAAGTGGCCATCAAAGCTTGACATATTTAATTGTCACCCCCGAAATATAGTTAGTCGATTTGGAGGATCTAAAATCACAAAACGAGGCGATTCTTATGCGATTGATGATCAAATTCTATACATGGTATGGGGGAATTGAGAGCCGATATTATGTTTCTTTTTTATATGTGATTGAGTTTGTTTTATTATTTTTTTATTATTTTAGGCATTGCTCAATGATTATAAGTACATCAAAACCTGATTAATACAATAATAACTTGATTTAAGAGGTCCATTAAATAGAAGTTGATTTCGATAAACCAGGCAGTTTAATATTGTATTAATATGGCAACCCTACGTTGCCACTAAAAAGGAGATAGTGATATAAACGAAATGTATTTTTTTTATCAATATGACAAGCTAATCTTACCGAGGAGTAAAAAAACTACATAAATTAAAGATTTTCGTTATCAACTCCTCATACTTATTAATGTTACCCAAATGTCAGTGTAACTTTGGCTCACCAAATTTTTGATAATTTAAGGGTCTTTTATTTATCGTTTTGATAAATAACACAGGAATTTAGATTATAGAGGCCAATATCCCACTAGAAACACTCATTTATGACAAATAACAATAAAAGTAAATCCGTACTACTATAAATTAGTCATTATCAATGAAAAAAGTAATACTGTCGCAACTTTTTCAGTGAATGTGTCGAGAGCGTCTTTGTGAGCCTGAGACGTATTTTCATATGTATGGAGTTGCTCTTCTTAAGCGTTTGTGTTTTATAATTACATCGTCAGCTGTGACATCTTATTCATTAGAGTTAAGTGCAAAAAGCGTACAGCGTGATTTAAAAAGGTCAAAACTTAAGTTACGTATTTTTGGCAAAAATACAACAACCTCAAGCCTCATGTTTGGTACAAGGTAAGCAGAGGCGATGACGAAAACACTGTATAAATACGCCCTGACAACTTTACTTATCAGTCAGTGTAAAGTCAAAGTATTCACTGGAAGCTTGTTTACTGCTACCATAGATTTTAATTTTTGTCTATATTGGGGACCCAGTACGTACTACGTAGCGAAAACATTTCACCAATAACAAGTTATTCAGATATAAATTGGTTGCGGCCGTTGACAGAGCAAAAATGCGGACGATAATCGTTTTCGCGATCATAACTGTTGCATCATCTAGATATGTTCAATATGAGCAGACTGGTGAAATTGAAGCGATTGTGGACGATACATCTGGATTAACAGATGATGGAAGGCAACTCAGTGATGAAGAAAATTCTAACAGTTTCAAACTCGCGTATGCCAGGCAAATGAAAGTGATGTATTATGGAGGCGCCCAGAGGCCCAGGGACCACATCACATATGCACTCATAGTCGGGAATGAATGTCCAACTGGAAAGACAAAGTTGAACGGCAAATGCGTCGAGAAGGACTGATTGTACGGATCCACTATTCAATATTTAAAATTATTTTGAAGAGAAAACTTTAGCCGCATTGACCACTTTTTGGTAGGGGAAAATTTTATGGGTGCGCGTCACCGACATGCTACTGTGTATATACACGTATATACACAGCACACGGTCAGGTATATACGAGGTTATATTATTGTTGTGTTAGTCTGAATTAACATTAGCATGTCGCTGACGCGTAACCACAAGTTTACCCCCTACCAAAAAGTGTTCAACGCGGCTAAAGAAGATTTCACTTCAAAAAAACATAATCTAATGTTCTAACTATACTTGGACTAACATCATCTCCAATATTTTCCAAAATGGACAAAGATCCTCAAGGCGCATAATTTAAATCTTTACCACTATATTATAAATTCTATTTTTTATCTAATTATTTTTTTGCAAAAAAAGTTATTTTAAAAAATGCAATAATTTTATTAATATTGCTTAGTATTTAATATAGTTATTGTAAAATTTTGAGAATATAAGTAAAGTTTGACTTACTCTAGATATTAAAAATGTATGGACGATGAGTAGTATTTAGCGCCTATTTCACAATGTTCCAGTAAGTTTAAAGCACCATTTTATAGTATAACGTATGATAATAACAATTTTTTTTTAAAGTACCATTAGCAGACGTCTAACTCCTGGTATATGACAAAAATCAGAATGTAACATATTAAATCAGATGTTGTGAAACAGAGCCCCTATGTTATAAAACGATACGAAACTACGACGAAGTTACGAAACTTAGAACAAAGAATATCCATCACAATAATTATAATATGTCTATTATATAAAGTACTGTGACTAAAGGAAAATATGTTTGGTATTTTTTTATGCTTTTTATCACTAACAATTAATATTTTAAGAAAAACAATAAATAGGAATATACCTTTTGACTTACAGATTTATATGGATAATATTATTGTAACAACTATTCTATATCTATTTTATAAGTTTTTTCCGAATTTTGTTGCTTCATTTCGGATTCATAACATAGAAATAAAATAAAACTAAATAATTGAAATAAAACTAATTGAAACGGATTTTATCGCGGTTTTTTATTAATTTTGAAACCGACGTTTCGAAGACTTTTCAGCCTTCGTGGTCACGGGGTGGAGGTTCAGTCCATTTCGTCAATTAGTTTTATTTCAATGAGTAATATTCGCGTAAACGTAAGAAATCATTATATAAAATTAAATAAGTTGATTTAATTTATATTGGCCCAGGCACTTAGTAAATAAGATAATTTTATGTTAAAAATGGTAATAAAGAAATCCGAATTAAAATTTAATTTTAATTTAACACATTTTCAATATAATCCGAATAATTTATTTAATCAACCGTTGGTGAGACGGTACGTGATTCTATAACTTTTGAACAACTTGACCGATTGGGGTCGTTTTTACCATATTACCGTTTTATCTAGACTGGTTCATTGTTATGTAACATCTCGCTACGACCCACATGGAGCAGTAACATGCACACGGGTAACACCACAACAAACAGTAAAAGAAACTCAAATAAATATTAATCCTGAGTGGTAGGCAGGAGTGGAACTAGCAAAACCAAGGTTCGTCGAGTCCTTTGAAACTTGCTTATTTGCTGAGCACAGAAAAAATCTACTACCCATGAGTACCTACAATGCTGTATGTATCATATAAGCATAGCATTTCTTAAAGTGGAACCTTTTTGTAAGTAAAGCCACGCTGTAGACAGTTTGATCCACGGCATAAATGAGCCGGTTCGACCGAATTATTACCAGTGTTTCAAAGAAATCCCACGTGAAATAGCAGTTTGTTCTAGCGAGTCGTACTCTGGAGGGCCAACCGGAAACGCAACCATCCACTTCCTAATCCCTAAATTTTTCCATGTTTCTTTTGGTATTGTGGGCGTTCATGGCGTCCGCGGCGCAGGAGGCGAATAACCAGCTGCGAAAGGAGAGGCCGCGAGTTCCAGTAGTGTAATCCACAAATATTTGTTTTGAATGTGTGAGACTGAAAGTATCTCGTAATTCTTGATCCCCACGACACGACTTCTGTGTGACTTCTGGGCGTATTTATTTATTACTTAGCTAAAAGTAGAGATGGTCATAATTATAACAACTGATAATGTAATTCATTATCCTTGCGCAATATATACCATTACTGTATAATCCTGTTGTCTATTATTTGTTATTCGATATTGCATATTGCGTCGTTTGCATCATCGCGGCGTGCAAGCAAGCAAGCATTATGGTCAGGGGTCCCTCGGGTAGCTGATCCACTTGATTACTATCAAGCTCATTTTCCGTGAGTAGCTTCGTTTCGATGAGACGACCAACAATTCCCTATGCGAAAATTCTCTATTGTGGTAGCTAACAGAAGGATAGAATATTTCGATTTGATGATACTCAAAAAGTTATTATTTTATTTGTAGGATATGACAGTTAAATTATATAAATATTAACTAAGTAAAAACAAAAAAATCAGCTGGTTAGTAATCATACCTATTGGAAGGAGGGGCTTCCAATAGGTATCGATAACGAGGTCATAAGAATGGAATAAATATGAAAATAATTGGGCAGCGTTCGGGAAACTTGGCAAGGTCTTCTCGTCCAAAATACCTCAGTGCCTGAAGACTAAAGTCTTCGATCAATGTGTGTTACCAGTGATGACATACGGCACTGAGACGTGGCCTCTAAATATGGGCCGTATAAGACGGCTCACAGTCACTCAGCGAGCTATGGAGAGAGCTATGCTCGGTGTTTCTCTGCGTGATCAAATCAGAAATGAGGAGATCCATAGAAGAACGAAAGTCACCGACATAGCTCAGCGGATTAGCAAGCTCAAGTGGCAGTGGGCAGGCCACATAGCTCGCAGAACCGATAACCGATGGGACAGAAAGGTTCTGGAATGGAGGCCACGTACTGGCCTCCATTCCAGAACCTTTCTATTGTCGAATCTGTCGGACTGCATGTATTACCTCTTCAAGCCACTCACCATAATATTGATGGTCACGACACTTGGCTTGACATTATCCTCACCTCTGCTCCTTCCCTTGTTTCCTGTCATGGCCAATTTCCTGCCCCTGGTTTCTCTCACCACGACCTTATCTACACTTGTTACTCCCTAAAACCTTCCAAACTTCCCTCTAAGGTTATGCACATTCGTTGTTTTGGTCGGATAGATACGGACAAGCTTGATAGGGACGCTCGAAACTTAAATTGGGACGATATGTTTAAATCTAACTCGGTCGATGAAAAAGTAGAAATTGTCAACACGAAAGTTCTATCACTCTTTGATATACACGCCCCTATTAAGAAAGTTAAACTAAAGCGTCCTGCTGCGCCGTGGATGACTCCTGGAGTTCGGATGGCGATGAGACGAAGAGACCGTGCCTTTCGCAAGTATAAAAGGGATCGTTCAGATGTAAACTGGTGCCTCTTTAAAACTGCAAGAAATCGGTGCAATCAGATGGTACGTAATGCTAAACGCCGACATATCCTTAGTAATATCTCTTCAACGTCCCCAGCCAATATCTGGAAGTTCCTTGGGACTCTGGGTATTGGCAAAGATAAAAGCTTAGACTTCCATGGTGCGACTATTGGCTTGGATGATATTAATCACCATTTCTCCACTGCTCCTTCGATTGATCACCAAGCCATGCGTCGTACCCTGGATTTCATAGCTGGTCTTCCGAGGCCTTTAGCTGACCCTTTCCAGTTTTCTCCGGTTGCACAGGGTGAGGTTAAAAAGATAATCCTTGCGATTAAATCCAATGCGACTGGCTATGACAACATCAGCCGTCGTATGATAATCGCAATCCTTGATCATCTTCTCCCACCCATCACGCATATTATAAACTTTTCCCTCAGCAACGGTGTTTTCCCGTCTTTATGGCGGAAAGCCATTGTTATTCCTCTTCCCAAAATCCCTAATCCCTCACTTGTCAACCACTTCCGTCCTATATCCATTCTCCCTTTCCTCTCTAAGGTGCTGGAGGCTTGTGCGCACAAGCAGTTATCTAGGTTTGTGCACTTAAATAACTTGCTGTGTCTACTTCAATCTGGCTTCAGACCTGGTCACAGTACCACTTCCGCGCTCCTCAAAGTGACTGGCGATATTAGAGCAGGCATGGAAGACGGCAAAGTCACTGTACTGGCTTTGGTGGACTTTTCGAATGCCTTCAATACCGTCAGTCACGACATCCTCTTAGCTATCCTCTCCCATCTTTTGTTCTCTCCCGGTGCACTGGACTGGTTTTCATCCTATCTTCAGGGACGCCAGCAGTCGGTGCGCCTCAATGACTCTTCGTCAAATTGGCGCAACATCGGCTCTGGAGTCCCTCAAGGCGGTATACTTTCCCCGTTGTTATTTTCTATCTTCATCAACCTCATAACTGAAAACCTTCAATGTGCGTATCATCTGTATGCCGACGACTTGCAGCTGTACTCGCAGGTTGGCGTCGATTGTGTGTCTGTTGCTATAGATAGGGTGAACAAGGACCTGGCGCATATCAAAAGCTGGTCAGACAGATTCGGTTTGTCCGTGAACCCAGCAAAATGCCAGGCAATAATAATAGCCAGCCCTAGAATGATCTGTAGATTGGATCTTGCATATATTCCACCAGTTAAATTCGACGGCACTGCCATTCCTTGGTGCTCTTCTGTGAAGGATCTCGGACTACACATCGACGCTACCCTGAGCTGGCGGTCCCAGGTAACCTCTGTTAGTCAGAGAGTCATCGGCACTCTTCGCTCTCTCTATCGTCTTAAGAACTTCTTACCGCCCAAGACCAAAGCTATGCTTGTGCAAACCTTAATACTCCCAGTAATCGACTATGGTGATGTGTGCTATTTCGATCTGAATGCAGACTTGCTCAATAAACTCGACCGTCTTCTCAATAACTGCATTCGATTCATTTTTAATCTCCGCAAGTATGACCACATATCTTCTTACCGAACGCAGTTAAAATGGCTTCCCATTCGCCAGCGCCGCTCATTGCGTGCGCTTACTACTCTCTTCTCATTTCTTAAATCTCCTACCCCACCTACCTATCTGTCTTCTAATTTAACTTTCCTTTGTGATACACACGATAGGAATCTGCGTTCTTCCAGCAATCTCTTACTTAAGTGTCCTCCTCATAGCTCTGGCTTTGTTCACTCTTCCTTCGCTATCCAATCTATCCTCCTTTGGAACGCACTCCCGCTCGAAATCAGGACGTCCACAACACGGCTGGCTTTCAAGATGAGAGTTCGACAATTATTGCTGGCTGAAGTAGCAAATTCTCCACGTTAGATATTTGTGTAACTATATATTTATCTATATGTATATATGTGTATGTATGTATATATATTGTTTATTTATATGTTATATTTGTAATTTTTATGTATATATATGTATTGATATGCGTAATTATTTAGTTTATTATTTCTTTATTATATTCACATTTTTAGTTATTTTATTATGCACCTGCCTCAATTACGATCTCCACCACCCTAAGGTCGACTAGGAAAAATGCCTAAGGCATTAAAGTCCGCCTGTATACCTTGTGTACAAAGCTTAATAAATAAATAAATAAATACTGGCAAGCGCAGCGTTGGACGTCCACCTACAAGGTGGACAGACGACCTGATAAAGATCGCAGGAAGTCGCTGGATGGAGGCCGCTTCCAACAGGTCGGTTTGGAAATCTTTGGGAGAGGCCTATGTTCAGCAGTGGAGGTCTTGTGGCTGATGATGATGATGATGAATTGCTTAATTACGGTTTAGGTAAAGTTTTACAAGCGAGGTAGGTAGGTAGGGTTAGATAAATCATTTATTACGACCTTTAACCCTACATGCCCTATATTTACATGTTATGCCCGTAGCACAACCTTCAGTCTTGACGGGTCATCTTTGACTGTCCTACTGACCTTTTAGCTTGTCTTGTACGGATGATATTTAAGGCAGGCCTTGATTCTTCTGATTTAATAATGCCAGCCCTGTTTTGTATACTTCCACTGCTGGGTGCGAACGTAGTCTATGAATGAGGGGTTAGGTTTTGGTAGACCAAGCTAATCTGATACGGGTTGGCAGACTTCACATACCTCTTCACATAACTTTTGCTGGTGGGAGGATACTTGTATCCGACCGGATAGCGACCACCGTACACTGGTGCTAAAACCTGCCATAGTGGCCCACCTTGTGTGGGTCGCGTTCCAGGGTCAGCCAGTGTATATCCGGTTCTCCCCAGGGGGCTTGCCCCCTGATCCTAAACCTTTTCCCATCCCTTTTTCCTTCCCCTCCCCCTTGGCCCTGGGATGAGATACTACGGGGTCGCCAGATTCTGTTAGCAGGGACCCCGTAGTTCATTCCAGGAACTTTGACAGGCCGGCATGATCTTGCCGTCCTACGATGGACACGATACGACCTACGATGGTCGTTGGTCGACACTATTCCTGGATTGCGCTACACTTACCATCAGGTGTAGCGTAGTCACTTTGCCGAGCCAGGGTAAAAAAAAAATCTCTGGAATTCTTATGGAGACCTTCTCATTCATGATGTTTCTTTTTTTTTTATTGCTCACCAACACAGTGTACACCGATACAATTTCGCTAACAAATGCTGAAGAGACAAGTTTAATGCCATTGTAATTATAGGTGACGACAGCATGCAAAATGTTATATAACTCCTTCGATCTTAACTAAAATAGAAAAATTAAATTAATTAAAATATAAATTAAATTAAATTATCCTTCATCGTTACTATGCACTCGTAACTTAGAAAAGTCTGAGGTGTAAGCTCTTAATGTTGGAGGATCTCAGATTTTCGTCTGTCGTGCTTTTGTTATATTGATAGAAAAAAAAAATGCGATATTTCATATGGCACCGCAACATACAATGTGCTACAAAAAGTTTAGTCAAATTTAAGCAACATAATATAGTAAACGATATAAGTATTTCACTCCCCGTAATACCAAATCAGATTGCATTGCTAGGAAATAAATAAAAATATTCTTCTTTATTGAATGACAAAATGTCGATCTTCGGACAACACTGAAATACAGCTGAAACGAATGAACTCTAAAGTTTGAACTCGTATCGGTTCAACAAACAATCCAATTTGTGTGGGCATGTCTACGTTTCAACTTTTTACGTTCGAATTTCTCAATATTAGGCATATTAGAACCAAACCAATTCAAATTTTGTTAAAAATTACATAAGTCGACAACACGCTTTAGGCGAGTTTTAGGAAATACAGTTTTATGCTGCGAAAACTCTTGCCAAAGATCGCGCTGATTGTCCGACGCTTCCGATAAGATTAGCTGTCATTTCACTCCCGCGTATTTTTGCTCAAGCCAGGCCTAATTTCATAATAAAGTACCAGGACAACAGAAATTGTACGAAGTGTTCGTTAAAAAGAAACATCAAGTTTGATACAGGTTTACGACCTCTTTAAATGTTTTTTTTTCAAAAGCTTCCTCACTAAATTACAATACTTCATCTGACGCACCATCAATACTCCAAACTCACTAATTCAAAAGTAATTTTAAAATGTAGCTGAATAATACAATTTATATCTACTGTTAATAAATCCTGAGATATTTTATATTCGAGTCACGGACAGCAAAAGTACTAAAGAGCGATCTTTTCTAACTACATTGGACAAGGGAAGCGAGAACTCGAGACATTTCAAACAGCTAAGAGAAATAGTATAAGACATTACATTTCCGTGGTTATATAATTTTAAAAACTTTGAAGATTCAAGTGAGCTGTACTAGTTACGAGTATCATAAGCTCACTATCTATACTATATAGATTGAAACCTACATGAGTACGTTGCGGCTTAAAATACGCTTCCCAAGCTAAAATCGAATAATTAATGTGCATATTAATCGTCCAAGAATAAACACTTTTTTCCATATCAGCAGATTAAAATGGATTCGATGGAGTGAACTGGCACGACGCGACGCCATTTTGAATTAACATAATTCCGTAACGGTGGCGCGAAAATATGGAAATAAACATCACACTTAGATCAGTATGTGGGTGATTACTGTACGCCGAATTTGTATTTTGTTTATTGGAAATTATTTTTATTGCGAGCCTGGCTGCCTATTAACCAACGATGTTTCAAGATAATTTTTAATGTCTAAAGGTTCCTTGCTATGTAAAACACAGAATTTGACAACCACTGTGGCGTGGTAGGCGAGTAGCCGGCTTTGTAAACAAGAGGCCGCGGGTTCTATCGTACCGAGACAAATGTTTCTGTAATCCACAAATACATATTTGTTTCGGGTCTCGGTGTTGCACCACAAGCCCCTGATACCCACGTCATCTAAACATAAAATGAAATTATATAGTTTATTAATCATGTAGGCAATTAATATTATAGGCGTTATAAGCGCCACAAGTTAGTCAAGTACAAGTTAGTACAAAAATAAAAGATACATAAGTAGATACTTATAGAAATCATAATAAGAACCCCTTTTGATAAAACACAGTCAAAATCGATTCAAAAATGAGCTTTCAATTATGATTTTAAATATTGGTATGAGCAAAGGTGGGCTTGTAATGGGGCACATCTCACTATCGCGCTCGCACGCACATGGACGCACGCACACCGTAATGGCTATTATAGACAGTGACGTCAAAGTTTACGTAGTCTGTCGTTAGACAAGAACCCCCTCTATCAGACTTGAATGGTTTCTAATTAATTTTTTATGTACGGTTAATGAAATTATTTCTGCAATAGGTTTGGAATAACGGAACATTTATTTAAATAATATTTAATATTATATTAAATATTTTTTCAGGTTGAATGTGATCACTGTGGAAAGTAATGCGTGAAACATAACAAAAAAATACAGGTCGAATTGAGAACCAACTCCAGTTTGTTTCGTCGGTTGAACGCTCGATGACTACTGCCTACCTCTATTATAATTCCCCATCTCATAATTCCGACAGCTCGATGGTTTTTACAAGGAAGGTTATTTTAAACAAATACAACCGACAGTCATACACATTGTTTATTTCATTATTACTATGATTTTCCTTGACTTTAGATTTTATCCTACATGGAAAGGTTACTGGCAGACCTAGTGGCAAGGTGTACAAGCCACCCGGAGATGTACATGCCCTCCGAAGTACAGAGACAATCAGTTGAAATACCACTTAGCGGTCACCCTTCCATAGATGGATCGACCGCGTCAAGAATTGCTTAACTTTGTATTCATTTATTTATTTAAATATTTATTCACACTTCATATACATGGAGTATAAAGGCGGACATTTACCGATTAGTGAGTGCAAAAAGGCTATAAGCGCCTTTTGAATTTATTTTTTGGCCTTTAGAATGAACTACAGGCGTACTGGTGACCCCCGCAGTATCTCATCTCAGGGCCAAAGGGGAGGAGAAAGATCAAGGGATGGGAAAGGTATAGGAAGAAGGGGCAAGCCCCCTCGGGAGAATTGGATATACACTGGCTGACCCTGGAACGCGACCCACACAAGGTTGGGTATGGCAAGTTTTAACACCAGTGTACGGTGGTCGTTATCCGGTCGGCTACGAATATCCTCCCACCAGCAGCGCCTTTTGATTGAATTTGAAGGAGTCGATAGCTGTAGACTACTTGTTTGCAGCACGTCTTTGTTACCTAGCTGAACTAGAACGGACTTTATTAAATTTCATTTATTTGACAGCCTTCGTGGCGCAGCGGGCGAGTAGCCAGCTGTGAAGCGAGAGGCCGCGGGTTCGATCCCCGCACCAAACAAATGTATGTGTGATCCACAAATATTTGTTTCGGGGTCTGGGTGTTGTGAGACCGAAAGTCTCTCGTAGTCCCTGATACCCACGACACAAGACTCGTATCTTACTGTGGGTCAGGACTATGTATGTGACTTTAAAAAATATATATTTCCTGCCCACCGCAGGGCATAAGCCTCCACCGTTTAGGCTATTCCTATCTATGTTGATCTTTATACCTGTCAGTGCAAAATGTAGAACCTGAAAATTCTACATATGAATTTGGAAGGTGTGTGAACTCACCACAGCGAGAGCTAAAATGATAGACAAACTCTCCCACTAAGAGGCCTGTGCCCAGCAGTGAACCAGTATGTTTTTTTTTATTAGATCCACAAAACTGGACCTTACACATAACTTATATGCATAAAAGTGGAATTTCACAAATGTGTATGCCCTTCTAGAAGGGAATACAACATGCATGCATCCGTATCATGCAGTTTAAATTATTATTATAAACTTTCCTTTTTAACAAACTGCGGTGGGATATTCTGTGCAATCATTTTACAAAACAAACTTCGTTTCACAAACTTTCAACATCAAAACTTCATGAATACTAGCGGAAAGTAATGTTCCCGGATTACATTATACTCTTTTAGGAATGCAAGTTACAACTCTCATACAAAAACTCCGCAAAGGAGCATATTAGTTACGTTATCTCAAAAAGGAGGATGCATTGGAAAACTCAGGTCAACTTAAATATATATTTTATTTAATTGAATGACGAGACGAGCAAGTCATTCGCCTGATGGTAAGCGCCACGCCAGCCCATAAACAGAAGCAACACCACACAGAACTTACAAAACACTGCATAGCACTGAACTGCGCTCGTCGCCCCGAGACATAAGATGTTAAGAATCTTATGGTGCTGCCACACCGCTGTTATAAAATGTTATAAAATGTTTACAAACATTTTCTAACATTTGTTAACAAACATTTGCTAATATTTTATCACAATGTTAGATAATGTTAGTCAATGTTTAATGTTAGAAAATGTTTGTAAACATTTTATAACACCGGTGTGGCAGCACCATTAATGTCATTTACTTATTTAAAAGTTATAGGGTAAATCACATCAGATGTGGCCACCTACCACATCTCACCAAATCTCAATAAAGGGGAAGGAGGGGTTCAAATTGAAAGAAAAACGCCCCACTTAATTTATGCATCCATTAATTAAGGCCCTACATTGAAACAAATGGGACATTTCTATCTCGTGTATATAATTGTGTACGTGGAATAGAGATTTAATATTTTGGTATACGTTTTTTGACTTTCTGCTCTAGGATTGTTCAAAAGGAATACACGATTCAATGAAATTTTCTCGATAGAAAAAAATCGCAAAGTTGTATCTATTTTTTTACGTTTTTGGCTGCCGAAGCGTAACCCTCATGAATAAGACAATTAAATTTACTTTAAAACATGGAGAATTATCGTATGAAAGTTTGGTCAAAGCAGTTTTAGATTTAATAATGAGTTTTATTAGAAAACAAGAAAAATCGTTTTGGCACATACGTTGTTTTATTCTGAAAGTACACTCAATATAGCCATCTCTTATTTTGCATTTCAAAAGTAATTGCGTCACTTTCATTCCCTCAATAGATCAGTCGGCGGGAGCGCCTTATCGTGGACGGACCTATGCCGTTTTTTTGCAGATCGGATTTTCGTGATTTCATGCATTAATATGATTTATTTACCCTCAAAGTCAATTTACATTTAATAATGCAAATAGTTATAGGATGTACGCATATATTATATTATTTTCACTTGTTAGATCTCATAATATCTTCAACCAAGCCACTTCCATCAATAGACTCATTTAACATAAATGAGTATCCATAGATGATGAGCGTAATGTCACAGTGTAAGTACATAATAAATATTTTTTCGTCCTAATATGCGTATATTTCTGTACCCTCTGTGAAAAGTGATACAAGTCTGAAAACCGAATTTTGAGAAAAAACTATTTAATGATATTTTTTTTTTTTTTTTTTTTTTTTTTTATCCTGGCACGGCAAAGTGACTACGCTACACCTGATGGTAAGTGTAGCGCAATCCAAGAATAGTGTCGACCAACGATAAACAATGGTCCATCGTTGGTCGGCAAGATCATGCCGGCCTGCCAAAGGGGGAGGGGAAGGAAAAGGGATGGGAAAAGGGTTAGGATCAGGGGGCAAGCCCCCTGGGGAGAACCGGATATACACTGGCTGACCCTGGAACGCGACCCACACAAGGCGGGCCACTATGGCAGGTTTTAGCACCAGTGTACGGTGGTCGCTATCCGGTCGGATACAAGTATCCTCCCACCAGCAAAAGATGATATGATGCTATTTTAAAAATTCGCCAACTTTTTTTTACTCTATTCTATTCTCAGGATGTTTTAACTTTGATGGATTGGGATTACTTGCTATTAACATAAATGTACTATGATTTTTGTTTATAGTAACAATAATAATATGAGATCATAAAAAGAAACTAAATTTATATCATTAGCCATATGTTATAGTAGTTAATATGTGTATAATGATAAATGCATGTGTTAAATGGCACAAGTTTTTTTAAAACTTCTATCTGATAGGGTTGGAGTTAAAATAATTAAAATGCTGGAAGTAAGTCTGTTTAGAAAATATTAAGATTTGATGGATATTATGTATTTTGGATGAGTTAAAAAAATCTAACTTGTATCAATTAACACCCATTAATTCACTCAGTGTTAATGGATTCATATTTAGTTATATTACATAAAATAGAAATATTTCCAGGTTTAAAGTAATATAAGTTTTAGTCAGGGATCCCGGGTCCATTTTTGCACTTGATTACTATCAAGCTAATTTTCCGTGAGTAGCTTCGTTTCAATGAGACGCCCAACAATTTCCTGTGCGAAAATTCTTGATTGTGGTAGCTAACGGAGGTATCAAGGATAAAATATGTCGATTTGATGATTCTAAAAAAATTGTGTATTTGCATATTAAAAAAAAAAAAAATTCATCAGATTCATCTGATAAATCTTCATTATCTACGCTTCTAACATAGCTGTCATCTTCATCTATTTCATTTTCCTCATTCGTCATATCTGACTTTGTAATAACATGAAAAAATTAAGTAAACTATATAATAATGAATACATGGTTAATTTTAAAACACCAGCAACCTCGCAGGACCAGATAGCTGACCCCATACGGAACAACTTTTGTTTTACGAGTTTGGATATAACTCAATATATTTAAAAAAAATGATTTTACAAGTTTTTGTTGTGTTGTGTTTTTCTTCGTAGACTGCGGCGCGGCGCGGCTTGCGCGCACGATATCAAAGGCGCCGGTCAGCTGCTCGGGAGTTCAAGGTCAAATGCGCTAGCTCGGTTCCCCACGCTTCGCGTGTTTGTTTACGTAATCTGCGATGCGCGTTGTAACATTCAAGACAGAAATTAAATGAATACTTATTTTTGTATGAAAATAAAATCTAACAAGTTATCAAAAGTTGTAGAACAAAAGTAGTAGCTTATAACCTTAGGAATCTACCCCTGCGAGGTTGCTGGTGTTTTAAAAATAACCCTGTATAATCAATCAATAAATAACAATATTTTTAATAGGGTACCTTGTATGTCAGAAGATAATTATTCAAAACATGGACTTAGGGGGCCATCAAACCAATAATATATGAGTATTATATTTGTCATCAATTATTGTCTATCTGAAATTTTCTGGCAATTTTTCCGTGGGGCATGTGTACATTACACCATACATTACAAATGAATGCAGTTCTTTTAATTTGTTGCTACAATTCTTGTTTTGTTGGTGGCAAACTAATTTTCATTTTTGAAGTGATAACATCTTATGGGAGGGTGAACCGATGCGTTCCGTAACACCAGCGGTCCATCGATCAACGGAAGGTTCGAGAATATTCGAGAACATTCCATGAGACGTCACGCGGGCCAGTTGACCAGCCAGCGTTAGCCGATCTCCCTGGATCTTTGAGAATTTTCGAAGTCTAAGGTGGTGTCACACGGTGACCAGTCTGCTTTGACCGGACTGTGACTGGACTTTGACCGGACTTTGACAGAACTATGACAGGACTTTGAACGGAATTCGACCGGACTTTAACAGGAGTTGACCGGACTTTGACCGGACTGTGACAGGACTATGACTGGAATTTGACCGGACTTTGACTGGACTTTGACAAGACTGACAGGACATTGACAGGACTCTGACAGGACTTTGACCAGAATTTGACCGGACTGTGACCGGACTTCAACTGGTTTTGACCAGACTGTGGCAGGACTTTGATCGGACTGTGACCGGACTTAACTGGATTTGACCGGGCTTTGACCGGACTATGACTGGACTTTGACCGGATTTTGAAAGGACTTTGACCGGACTTTGACACAACTTTGACCGGTCTTTGACAAGACATTGACAGGACTCTGACCGGACTTTGACACGACTTTGACCGGACTTCGACCGATCTTTGACCGCACTTTGACAGGATTTTATCAGGACTTTGACAGGACTTTGACTGGACTTTGACAGGACTTTGACCGGACTTTGACCGGACTTTGACAAGACTATGAGCGAACTGTGACCGGACTTTGAACAGTGTTGTGACCGGTCTGTGACCGGACTTAGAGTGGACTTTGACAGGACTTTGACCGAACTTTAACAGGACTTTGACTGGAATATGACCGGATTGTGACCGGACTTTGACTGGGCTTTGACCGGACTTTGACCGGACTTTGACAGGACTTTGACCGAACATTGACAGACCTATGACCGGACTTTGACAGGACTTTGACCGGACTGCAATCCAATGAAGTGATAACTTATTATGGGAGGGTAAACCGCTTTGTAACAACGCGTTACGGACCCACTCTGTCTGGCTTGCCTTTCTCTCACGCATACGGCAGCAGTAAGCAGGCTTCTCCTCTCTAAATTCAACCCACATTAGTTTAAGTTATCACTTCTGTCGTGCGTCCCGAGACGCACACTTTTTTTTATTTATTCCCTTATTCAAATCTATAAATCCTGGAACGGTCCTTATCAAACCATACATTTTGTAGGAAAAAAATTTTTTCAAATAATTTAGATAATTATCTTGAAATGTAACAAAAAAACCAGTTAGTATTAATTTTTTGAGTATCATCAAATCGACATATATTTATCCTTGCTACCTCTGTTACCACAATAAGTACCACAATCGAGAATTTTCGCACAGGAAATTGTTATGCGTCTCATCAAAACGAAGCTACTCACGGAAAATTAGCTTGATAGTAATCAAGTGCAGAAATGGACCCGGATACCTGACTATTTCATTTTCATTTCAAATGTATGAAAATGACAAAATTTTGTCTGTCATTCCATTATCCTTCAAAACCGACGAAGTGTGTGTTTTACTTACACATGACAAACTTAGGATTCCATAGTAAAGAATAAAATCTAAACAAAAGTGGAAAGTATTATGCTGGTGGTAGGATATCCATATCCGCCCGGATAGCCATCACCGTACACGCAGTGTTAAAACCTGCCATAGCGGCTCACATCTTGTGTGGATCGCGTTCCAGGATCAGCCAGTGTATATCCAGTTCTACCGAGGGGCTTGCGACACGAGTTGATAGTTGTTTGGGGTGCGTATAAGGGTCCAACATTGTATCCCTGTGCCTGCATTGGTCATCCGCCTGTCCTGTCGCTGGGTCCTCGGTTTGATTGTTCCCTCTTCAGAGTATGAAGAAGCATTACCACCGATAAACTTATTGTTTGTCGATGGTCGCTGGTTTTTTGGACTGGACTGCGCTTTCCATCAGATGTAGTGTAGTCACTTTGCCGTGATCGGCTAAAAAAATATATCTTATGAACACATTTTGTTCGATTAATATTACACTTTTTATACCTTTGAAAGCGATTATCTCACCATCTATTAACAAAAAAATTAATAGATGGTGATTGATTTTTGAACATCTATCCGAAACGTGAGGGATACACGCTTCTATCACGATTTTTTAAATGTTAGTGATCCAGTTGCATAATTTCTCTGGAAGCCCAAAGGAAGGTAGCTTTAAAGAAGTGCTTTGTGCCATGCCCGATAAAAGGTCTTCGCTATGCCCCAATTGGCTGCAAGCGCCTCCCCCTTGGTCTTTGGTTTTTGGTTGGTTTTTGGTTGGTGTACTTCCAGTCGATCTGGAGGTACAGCGTCGCGCCGCTATGTATTACTCAACGAAAGAAAATATAGACAAAAGTTTTGTTACGTCGCGGGAGCTATTAAGAATCGATCGACTATTCAAATCGTGCTCCGAAAATTATAACGATCTACTAAACGAATGGCAATGGCGATGGGATAATTCTACTAAGGGACGGCATCTATATCAGTACTTTCCGTCGGTTCGCGATCGCCTAACAAAAACTTGGCTAGAAGTTGATCATTGTGTTTCCCAATTTCTCACGGGTCATGGCAAGTTTAAGTTCAAACTGTTTTCATTTAGGTTGGTTGATTCGCCTGCGTGCCCATGCTCTACACTAAACTGTCGGTACGAACAATCCGCACATCATATTCTTTGGGAGTGTAGTCTCTGGCAACATGAGCGTAACATTATGTTAGACAGTATGCAAATAACATCTGGAGTTGTATACTATATGGATCTTGTGGAGACTAGAAAGAATTTCCGTGCTTTCCGGCGATTTTGCCATACCTATTATTGGAATCAAGTGTAACAGCTCGCGTGATAGGACCCACTTAAAGACATCCGTGGTGCTTTACATCTGGCTTCTCCAGTTGTAACTGTCTTTACACTTGAGGTTAATACCTCCTCAATTCATTATTTTGTCTCCCGCTTTGCTATGGAGGGAAGTGGACAATTAATATTTCCAACTCCTCCCTAACCTTCTATCTGATTAATTTCGTTGCGGGACAAAGACATTTAGGCATTCCCAGAGACTCGCCGAGCTTCACTGCTCGGTGTCAACAAAATGCGTGCCACTGTTGATCCTGGTGCACAGGAGTTACAGTGGCGGGTGTGTGGGCGGGATAGTCTCCCCCTTGGTCTCAGTTGCTTCTGTCCATCTATATGGCAGGTAAATTAGAAGATTACCAGCGAGCGACTCCGGCGAAAGACGTACTGGCGGTCGCTAATCAATCGGTACTCCTCTAGGTACAGCAGGAGCTGACAGTTGATAATTCCATTATCGTAGAGAACAAGGAGGCGATGGTTATAAGCTTATAATTGGACGGATCTTAGCGGTTGCCTTTTTTAGGATCGGGTGCACTAAACCGGCCTTCCAGGATTTCGGGACTACCCCTAATGCATAGGAGTGCCGGAAAAGACACGTTAAAACCGGTGCCAACTCAGGAGCACATGTCTGTAACACAATCGGATGCCATCGGGCCCACTTGACTTATGAGTAAACGGTGAATCTGTAGTAGGGATCTGGGAATCTGGGGAGGCTTGAAAATGGCGGATAGAAATGTGGTGGAAACCAAATTTATGGCCTACGGGAGTACGTGTCCATAACGTGCCAGGTAAACTCCAGTAATGTCGCTTAAGGTAATATTTTTACGTTTTAGAGAATCACAAAAGTACGTGGGTCACAAACACCCATGCTAAATCGTACCAAAGGTACGATGTGTTGGTATACTAGAGGAAGCTATTGACAGAGTCAATTGTCTTTATAAAAAGGATATTTAAGATACGGTGAAGAGGAAACATTCGTAAGTACTAGTCTAAGATAAACCCAGGCAGGACTGCTGGTGTCACTGGTGAGAGGGTAACCGATACATTTGGGTATCGATTGAATTGCGAAAACCGTACACATGGCGAAAAACTCACCATAGTGGTCTAATCAGACATGTCACACTTCAGGACTAGCCACTGTATATCCAGTAACTTCGGGCCCACATAATGCCGATGAGTAACAAAGTTAATCTTGTTGGTCGCAAATATATTTGAACTGGACTGTACTTAATACCAAGCCACTTTACTGTGTCAAGATAAAAAAAACTTCAATATCACCATTTTGCTTTGCTTTAATTGTATTATTGCGAACAAATCTGGCGTAATTAATTGTAAGTGTGTCTTATGTTACAAATTGTAATATAACAAATTAAACATATTTGCTTTAAAATAAGGCCTCAGTTCAATTTAATATTCCTAAAGTAATATCAGCATACACAATTTTTTTATCGAAATTGTCCAAAGGTGGTCCTTATATCATTGCGAACGAATTTTATTTTCCGTTTTATATCAGATACAGGAATACCGACTAGACCGAAAAAAATAAGCTTTTAGACTTATATCACTTTGCACAGAGTGTACAGCTTTGTAATACGAGTCGATTCGCCTGACGACAAACGAGCGCGGCTCGTCGCCCGAGCGCGTGCGATGCCTTCGCAGCTCCCCGCGAGCGGCTGCAAGCCACGCCCACCAAACTACGGATTATTTTCGCTGTAGCCTCTTAAGGACTCAATAACACCCCTCTTTTACATCGCGGGTATAAAATGCGATGTCGCGGCGACGAGCGCACAAACATTCTCGCGATGTCCGTTCTCGTACGTTAATTATAATTCATTAACCGTACATTGAATGTTCCGCACTGTTGTAATCAAAACTTATATCCGGGAACCAGAGTTGAGTAAACAACGATGGTGCGATATAAAATGTCAGGTGAAATGCGATTAATCTACTGAAATAACACAGTTCCGGGTAAAAACAAGTCTGTGGTGCAGACCTCGTGCTTACAGTAAACAAGTTACACATAACGTAATGCAATGTTTTATTTTGTAAGAAATAAAAAGGTAGAAAATCATATTTTGAGTCGGCCCTCTCTACTCCCATCATTGACGATTGAATTGAAATAGCACTGAACCAAAGTTGGCGAAATATGATGATTTCTTATATCTACTCGAATATTACACCTGGAAATAAAACTAATTTAAATGGATTTTATCGCAGTTTCTTTCCTGCTTTGGATCCCGATGTTTCGAAGCTTTTTAGTCTTCGTAGTCACGGAATCCTCCCTGAGTAAATAAACAAATTCACTTAGAATAACCGGTGTTGTGGGTATCAGGAAATATGAAGACACGTGACACAAAAATTTGTGGATCACACAATCATTTGTCAGTGCGGGGATTGATCCCACTGCCTATCGTTTCGCAGCCGGCTACCCCCACTGCGCCACGGAGCCTGCCAACAAAAAATCTAATATACAAATAAAAATATTCAGGCGAACAAATTTAACTATGAAATAAACGATTCTTAACAAAATTCGTAAGTAACACGAGGCAACGAAGCAGAGAGGCAAGGCGATGAGGCAGTGAGGCACGAACGAGCCTCACGTCTAATTGTGAGGCCATTAAACGTTTTAATTAAATAACTTGTCAAGCGCCGACGCGTGTCTTTACAGAAGCACAAGTATTTCGTTAAGTTACAAATGTCTGTGAATAAATAAGACGTGTAAATAATAGAACGGCACTGTCGACAACTACATTACTTTGGTTTCTTTGATAGTGGTACCACCCCGGTTGAGCCAGGCCATACTCCGAGACTTATGGCAATGCTAAAACCCTGTGCTGCTGATATTTACTGGCTTTCAATTCCAAAAACGGGCAGCAATCCAGTTATGCCATGGTCACCCGCCAATCTAGCAATTGGGATAGCGGTTTTTTTTATAGAATAGGGGGCAACTAAGCAAGTGGATCACCTGATGATAAGTAATAACCACCGCCCATAGACACCTACAACACCAGAGGAATCATCAGTGCGTTGCCTGCCTTTAAGGAAAGAGAACGTTCTTTTCTTGAAGGTACCTAAGTCGTATCTGTCTGGAAATACCGCAGGTGAAAGCAGATTCCACAAAGGCGCTGTACGTGGAAGAAAACTGCGAGTAAAGCATACTGTTATGGAATACCAGACATCCAGATGATAAGGCTGAAATCGCAATTTATGGCGGGTTGTGCGGTGATGAAACTTGGCGGCTTGATTAATTTAAACGAGGTATAAAGGCCGCTGAGTCCGGCATTCCCTCCATCCCTCTACCCCGAAGAGGGAAGAAGCATCATACGGGCCGGCATAACTCTGGTGACCACCGATAAACTCATTGTTTGTTGGTGGTCACTGGTTTTTTGGATTGCACTACGCTTACCATCAGGTAGGTAGTGCAGCCACTTTGCCGTGCTCGAATAAAAAAAACCCCTGGGTTAGGCAGGCATCGGTAAGATTGATCATCCGGGCACCAAAAAGGCCATTCATGCCGTAAGATATTCTGCAGCATGGTTTTTTATAGAAAAGTCCGCCAAGGCAAACTATTTGCAAGTTTGTCACAGCAATCTGTTCAGGCGTATGATTTATGATTTTCTAATTGACTTCGACGTTTTGGCAGTTACGCTATTAATTGTAATAGATAAATGGAAGTATATTTCTATTTTAATTCGTTATATCAGAGGCCGGCAAACGAGCAAGTGAACCGGAGGGTAAATGATTTTCAGGCCAGAATGTCAGGCCAGCATTATTCTGCCCAGCCCCGAGACATAATGCGTCCCTCGACGCGGGAATTATATTGAACTGCACTATACGTCCAGTGTAGACAGGTGCATCATCATCATCATCAGCCACAGGACGTCCACTGCTGAACATAGGCCTCCCACAAATATTTCCAGACCGACCTGTTGGAAGCGGCCTGCATCCAGCGACTTCCTGCGACCTTTATCAGGTCGTCTGTCCACCTTGTAGGCGAACGTCCAACGCTGCGCTTACAGACATTATTATACGCTGTAGACAGGTTGCAGAATAGAATAAATAAAAGAATAATAGAATAAATAAAATTATATATTTGTGAATCACATAGTTTGTCTCGGTATGGGGATTGAACCGGCGACCGTTTGTTCCTCAGCCGGCTTCTACGCGCTGGAAGCTGTAATTGTTTTAAATCCTTTTCATCTCTAGATTCTACAATCATAAATAAATACACCCAACATTCACACACATAGCCCTGACCCCACAGTAAGATAACAGTCTTGTGTCGAGGGTATCAGGACTACGAGAGACTCTCGGTCTCACCCAGACCCCGAAACAAATATTTGTGGATCATACAAATATGTCTTGGTGCGGGGATCGAACCCGTGACCTCTCTCTTCACAGCCGGCTACTCGCCCACTGCGCCACGGAGGCTGTCAAGATATACTGATTAGATTGTTTACTCACTGTATCCGATCCCAATTACTGTCTATGGTGGACACTATACGCTGCAATTACATTAGGTGTAGCGTAGTTCACTTTGGCGAGCTTGGATAAAAAAAAACTCAAGAAATATCGAAGAATAAGATTCCAAAGTCGAAAACACATCCAGCTCTTCGTGTAAACTCGGATTCGGATCGTATACACATTCCTTCACTTATATTACGGAATTACCAGACGTGTAATTTTCCACTTGACAACTAGCCCCCTTACCACTATGCCCCACCAACGGTCATTCATCCTGCGGTCACTACGACCTTACGCTATTAATCAGCTCGGACGTCGGCCCCTCTACACCCGGACATCAGACACCCTCCGGACACCTCCGGACACCCCCGGACACCCCCGGACACCCCGGACACCCCGGACACCCCCGGACACCCCCGGACACGCCTCAGTACTCGCTTCTATTGAATCTTTCCATTTATTAATGTAATTGTTTCTTTTGTAAGATAATTTTCAATTTTGCAAAGCATTGTAGTATAATAATGAATTTTCTGCAGTAGGTAAATGTTGTGATTTTATTAGAGAGTAATCCCCAAAGGGTTATGCACGTTAAGTGTAACCCGTTCACCTACATTTCGCCGCGCTTATTTCCACCCCATGATGTGATAGGCGGTATGCCGGTATGTGCCCGGTATGGGCACAATTCCTTTTTTTATTGTCTATCTCTGCACCAACCTTAGGATGGTGCAGAGATAGACAAAGTAGGTAGTAGTAGGTAGTAGTATTATGTGAAAACTTAATGTTTTGCTATTTATTGTTGTTTCTTAGAACACTTTTGTATAAGTAATTAAGAAAGAATTAAATTATTTGTAAACTGTGCCTGCTAGATCTCTCCAAGCTCCTCATATAGATGTACTCAATAGTATTGCAACGGTATTGGTATCAACCATGGCGCAGCGGCTGAACAGCCGGCTGAAAGGAAAGGCTGCGGTTTCGATCCCCGCACCGAGACCAATATTCGGTGATCCATAGATTCTTTGGTTCTGGGTGTTGTACCCACGATCCCGGTTTTGCCAATGTGGATTCAGGTTTATGAGCGTGATTATTGGGTGTCATATTATAAAGATAAAAAAAAAGTGGCATTCATAGCTACCGAGTAATAAAACCTTCATTGTTTCTCATGTCCATACAATCAGCTAGGGGCGCTGTACGCATCTGCATAAATATCGTGAATACACATGACATGACTGTCGAATTATTCGCAAAAACTCGAACTACAAGCACGGAACAAATATTAACTGTTCAACTGAAACGACGTACCGCCTGACGCCTCCGACATCATCAATCAAAATTAACTCAAACAAAACTTTCATGAACAGCGAACAAACGAAAATGTTCGTAATATAGTATTAAGATATACATTATATTCATTGATGTGTGCAAAGTAGGTGAAAAAGAAGGCGAAACAAACCTGAGGACGAAAAACAGCGCTACATGAAGCATATTTAGGATTAAAAAAAATTACGATACTAATTTCTTAAGTTTACGCGAATGTTACATATTGAAATAAAATAATTTAAAAGGAATTTATCGCGGTTTTTATATTTTAATTTTGGTCCCGACGTAAGGTAAGGTGTAGAATGTCCCGAAATGTTAATGTTACATTATCATTCTTTGGCAAACACCGATTCCTACCTAGGATGATTCGCGAGGCTATTGAAATTAAAAAACATCCGAATTTTATTAGAGAAGATGGTTGGAAGTAGCACAAGCCTGGGATCCGATTATACACTTAATTATTTTTTTTTTTTTTTTTTTTTTTTATCCTGGCTCGGCAAAGTGACTACGCTACACCTGATGGTAAGTGTAGCGCAATCCAAGAATAGTGTCGACCAACGATAAACAATTTGTCCATCGTAGGTCGGCAAGATTATGCCGGCCTGCCAAAGGGCCAAGGGGGAGGGGAAGGAAACAGGGATGGGAAAAGGGTTAGGATCAGGGGGCAAGCCCCCTGGGGAGAACCGGATATACACTGGCTGACCCTGGAACGCGACCCACACAAGGTGGGCCACTATGGCAGATTTTAGCACCAGTGTACGGTGGTCGCTATCCGGTCGGATACAAGTATCCTCCCACCAGCCAAACCGGAACCAATTAAATCGGAACCCAAAAGATCAACTGCCAGACCACATACTGAACTGACCATAGTTTGTCAGTTGATTCCACTCTCGGACTTCAACTCAATATAAGCAGCCTGCAGCACTCCGCATTAGAGCAATCAGTCTGTGCTTAGCCGTGACTGAAGACAGAAGTTCGCGCAACGTTACTCATAAGGAAATGTGGTTATGGTTATTATGTGTGGATTTTAATTGTGTGTGAATTACCACTGTATACACACGTGAGAGTACACCCAACAGTCACACACACAGTCATGACTCCACACTAGGTAAAACAGGTATCAGGAATTATGAGGGACTTACGGTCCCACAACACCCAGAACCGAAACACATATGTGTGGACCATATTTGTTTGGTGCGGAAATCGAACCGGTCTCTCGCTTCGCAGCCGGTTACTCGCCCACTGCGCCACGGATGCCATCATGATTTATCAAGATAAATTCGACTTGTGGCTTTAATTATCGTAAGCAGCTAAATAACTCCGCGAAATGTAAACAAAACTTTGTTTTACCTTTATTTGTGTGGATCGACGCTGCGGCAGGCTCGACGGAAAGGCGGCGCCAACCCAGGGTGGTCTACCCTCCTTTGTTTCGTAAATCTATGCTAATATCAACGCAAAATGCGTATAAAGCGGTTTCTGTAAAGAATATTGACTGAACAAAACCGCACATGGTCGCAACTCGGAAAATACTATGAAAGACGCATTAGTTGATTGCTTTATTAATGGAGGATAGATTGCCTTCGCATTGCATTCAGCAGAATATTTAGTCTGATAAATCGGTCTTGAGTCAAAATCCCAGGCCGAGCAATTGCAATTTTTTATCTTAACACGACAAAGTATACTACATTCTACCCGATCTAGGGTCCTGTGTTTTTGCTGGACATGGAGCATTTCAAAAGCCTATTTACAAACAACAAAACCGCATTGAAGTTGGTCCATTTAGACATACACAGAATCAGACAATAGTATTAAGACTGAACACTTATAATGTGGTGGAGCCACGCTGTAGACAGTTTTTTCTACAGCATGAGCGCACGGGCACGACTGGGTGGATATCACTGTCTCACAGAAAACCGAAGTAAAATAGCGGATTGCTGCTGCGTTTCGTACGGTGAATGATATCTCTAGCCTCAAATCTCCCTCCTCTTTCTAAACCCACAATTACAAGCCCGCGTGATCTGCTTTTTCCGGGATAAAAAGTATCCTATCACCCAAGTCAGCTCATACCCTGTCTGTATACCAAACTTCATCAAAATTGGTTCAGTAGTTTCAGCGTGATTGACGGACACACATCCAAACAAACAAACTTTCACATTTATAATATTAGTGTGATAGGTTTACGTTTGGCCATTATCTCGCTTGATGGTGAGCGATAATGAGGCCTAAGATAAAGCACGCTTGCCTAGCAAACACCAATTCGCTCGCGACTTAAAGACACACAGATTATATTTATCGGGAACAAAGACTCCGGCAACTTGTTCCACACTTTGGCACTTTCGAGTGGTAGAGCCACGCTGTAGATAGTTTTGTCTACAGCATGAATGGGCCGGGTCGTTACCACTGTCTCACAGAAAACCGACGTAAAGTAGCGGCTTGCTGCTGCGTTTGATACTCTCCCTTTACCAATCCCTAATGATCCCTTTCCTTTAAGGTCGGCAACGCGC
Source organism: Amorpha juglandis (assembly GCA_949126905.1). NCBI lineage: Eukaryota > Metazoa > Arthropoda > Insecta > Lepidoptera > Sphingidae > Amorpha > Amorpha juglandis. The sequence goes on from OX421388.1 coordinate 11,956,763, forward strand.
CCGTGATTCTTCTGCTATTGTGGACTTACTTGGGCGGTGAAGATCACTTACCATCAGGTGACCTACTTGCTCGTTTGCCGGCCTATACTATAAAAAAAAGGCCGAATGATGAAGGTGGAGGCAAAGCGTTTGGTGCGCGTTTTAGGAACATTGCTCTCTCCTTTAAGGTCGGTAACGGGCCCATGATTCAGGTATAATAGGCGTATATGGGCGGTGAAGACCACTTACCATCAGGTGTCCCACTTGCTAGTTGGCAGATTTATGCTAAGAATAAAAACTAACAAAGGACTTATAACATCCCTCTTTGTGTCAGAAGTTAAAAAGTGAAAATATAAGCACTGGACGAATTTTAATGTAAGTATAGAGAATCAAACTCTCGGGAAAGTAGAAGATGAAATGGAAGATAGTAATTTATGTTACCAAAGATAATTAAAACTTGGACCGGCTCACGAAACGTAGTTTTTTTTTAATTTGATTGAATGACGTGACGATCAAGGCGCTCGAATGATGGTAAACGCCACGGCTGCCTATAAACAGAAGCACCACCACACAACTTTGAATTACAAAGCACTGCATGGCGCTCGTCACCCCGAGACAATATATTAAGTCTCATAATACCCAGTAATTTCACTGGCTTCAATGTCCTTCAAACCGAAACACAACAGTGCTTGGCGGCAGAAATAGACAAGGCGATGGTACCAACCCAGACGGCCTCTCGCATACGAGGGACCACCTTGTAAAATTTTATCGAAAATGTAATTGATTAACGATAATTATCGTTAGATTTATTTTATTACAAATTGTCGAAAGAAGCTTATACCTAATAGATAACTAGATGGTTAAACCCTATAGCTATTAAGGTTATTCTATTGTTATGACCTCGGCTGTATAATCGGTATAATCGGCTACCACTCAACATCTGAGACAGGGAATCTATAGAACAACTATCGACATAAGTCAAGTCGTTTTGTACGAAAATGACTTCGCTGAGTCTGAACCTACAATACAGTGACTCGATCGCCTCATGAGTTTCACTCACAATGACATCAGATTACAAAATATTTGTATCCTTTTAAATTAATGTAATTGTTTACTCTTGTTTCTTCCCTGAGGGGTACCATTTAAAAGATTTATGGTTATTAGTGGTTTTTTTTTATTGCTGCGTGAAATGAACATTCTGACTTTGGTGAGTTCATATAATTCTTATAATCACAAGCTTTTTATTAATTATGCACAATATAAAGTCACAAATTAGAGACATTACAAACACTGGAATACCCTTTCAAATCCCACAGATCTTTGTCATCGCATTCACTTTTCAATGCGTGCAAATAATGTTTTTCAACGTACGTGAGGGGAGAGGGACACCCGGACAGCGAACCGGACAGCGGGATCACGAGACTGGACACGTGGACTGTGACGTAAGGTTGTTATACAATCCATAGAATTACTATGGGAAATTAACATACCATGAGATTATGGGCTTCAGAGAAAAATGTGTTGAAATATTTTAAGACAAATAAATAGCAGAATGAATAAGTAGTTGTGAGTAGGAATAGAATTAATTGTTATTTATATTAGGTATGTTTTCGTAATAAACAATGTTTGAGCAAATATTCAGCATTTTTAATTTTAAAAATCGCAGTGCAATTCGTCCATCCGTTTGGATGAGACAGCCAGAGAAAGGCTTTACTATAACACCACTTTTTGCATCAGGAGTTAAAAACAAACATAGGTAATCAGATCGTAACTTTCGGATACATATTGTTTTAATAACACAATAGAAAAGACTAGATGAACCATTTAATCTCAATACATATAAAAGAAAAAATATTTCGCTAAAGTTAAACGAATTCACTGAAGTATAAACGAAAAGAGGTTATGTAAACTGGAAATATCGGCTTCTATTCCCACAGCGGATGTACACGTTATTTTTATTACAAAACCGGGTCACTACCTCATATTGCTGCTTTTATAAGTATCAAAAATTAATCGAACTTACCTTTAAAATAACTACCCAAATCCTGGCTTATCAAAACACCAAATTGTCTTTATACTCAAATTCAGAATAAAACAACAACACTCGCGATACGACTGATACCCGATAGACGTTAACCACACCCGAACGCGGCGACGGCCGCCGTACGACTGACCGTGCCAGTGTTTACGACGCGCCACGCACGCGCACAACTACCCTCGTCTACTAAACACTTTGCAAAATAATTCAAACTTTATTCTTTTGAGGATGAGATTTGTATTTCTTTGTCGAGTAGATAAATCGTGGTTGTGTAAATTGTATGTAATCAATTATGGCCGTTGTTTTGTTGAATATAAAGTTGATTTTGTGTTTAGTGAGGGATGAATCGTGGACAAGTATTTTTTAAGTGAGCTCTAGGTAACACGAGTTATCGCACTGCCCTTTTTAGGGACTCGTTGTTAAAAAGCATAGCCGCTGCACTGTACGTTTACGAAACGTTACTGAATATTATTTTCACTGATTAACGTGAGGTGACTGTAGGGAAATATCAATAAATTATTATTAAGCTTAATCTTACTTCCTGCTCCTACGACCTATTAAATAATATGAATGCTGTAAGCTTGTGTATTAGGTAAAGAATTTGTCAATTTGAATGTTTGTTTGATGAGTGGTAGAGTCACGTTGTAGACAGTTTATTTTACAGTATGAATGGGCCGGCTCGACCGGGTCGTTACCACTGTCTCTGTAGCGCCATATTGCCGCGTTTCGTACAGTGAATGAGATATCCGGAGGCCCAAATCCCCCTCCCCTTCCTAATCCCTAATTATCCCTTTCCTTTAAGGTCGGCAACGTGCATGACTTTTCTGGTATTGTGGGCGTACATGGGTGGTGGAGATCACTTACCATCAGGTACCTACTAGCTCGTTTGCCGGCCTATGCTATAAAAAATCATGCCCTAACGACTACACTGATTTGATTGAAACTTGGCACATACGTAAACCATTACCTTGATAAGAACATAGGCAATTTTTTATAGGTACCTACCGCAAAAGAATATTTTTAAGTTTTGTTATTTTATTAACGGTTTCGCCATCAGGCGAGCGACCTATTCGTCTTACCATTCAAGTGAATAAGATGTATTACGATCAAAAATACTCCCAGTATTAGTTTCTCATATAAACAGCTTGTTTTGACGTTGACAGACGACCCTGGCAGTCGTATTCACACTCTAAGGGTTACACCTCAGTATATAAGTGTATAATCTATGGGTTACACCTTCCAATACGTACGCACTTCTCTCCATACTAAAGGTTGTGTCACTCACACGCCTTTCTTAGATATACCATTGTGTTTTCTATTGCATATATTATCGTACACTCACGTCTGTATCGCCGAAGGGGTAGGCAGTGATGCAAACTTTTTTATTTTATTTGATTAAATGACGAGATGATCAAGTCGCTCGTCTGATGGTAAGCGCCACGCCTGTCCATAAACAAAGGCAACACCACACAGAACTTTAAACTATAAAGCACTGCAGTCTGCATGGCACTAAACCACGCTCGTCACTCCGAGACATAAGATGTCAAATCTCATAATGCTCAGTAATTTCACTGGCTTCAATGTCCTACAAACCGAAACACAACAGTGCTTACACACTGTTGCTTCGTGGCAGAAATAGACAAAGCGGTGGTACCACCAGCAAAACTTGCGCATTTGCTGGCATACGAAAGCAACACAACGCAAATCCAGAGCTGCTTATAATGACATTCAATGTCAACACAGTCCTTTCATGCGCAATAAATCTACAGATGAACTCTCCCTTCGCAAAGACAGCACCTGGCTAAATTTAATTTATTGGGCACCTGTTAATTGGTGAGGCACAGACCGTGCTTACTTAGGTCGATCTATAACCACGCCTGTTTTATTTAAAAATTAGAAACATAATTGTGTTAATGGACAGAAATGTCACTAGGTATTTACTCAGAGATGTGGCGGATTGTTAAAAATGTATTAAATAATGTTAGACAGCCTTCGTGGCGCGGTGGGCGAGTAGCCGACTGTGAAACGTGACGCCGCGGGTTCGACCCCGCACCGAGACTAATATTTGTTTCGGGTCTGAGTGTTGTGAGACCAAAAGTCTCTCGTTGTTCCTGATACCTACGACACAAGACTTGTATCTTACCCTGTTTTCCAATTACAGAGCATAATGCGACTCAGTGGCGCACAATGCCAAAGTGTGCTAATTGCTAATTGGAACGTGAATTAGTTTTCTAGTGCACCAGCAGAGTGCGCTAAGTTCAGTGTTGAGAATAAAAATATAAATAGTCAATGTTTATACCTTCATCCATCCTTACATTTACTTTTTAAAAGGGTCTGAATTAACTTTTGAATATTTCGAAAACACTACGATAAGACGAAAGCTTAAAAAAAAATCTCAACAATAAAAAATATTAATTACTAACGATAATATAAATAAAATTTCGATCAATGCCAACTTAAAGAAAAAACACTTGTTAATTTTCTGTTACTGAGTTGGTATCGATTGCATGTATCACCCGAAAGCAGTACTTTTGAGAGTGCTTGATTGTGCGTAGCGTTGCTGTAGTTAAAACATTCAACGTTGAGCATTATGCCGCATAATGCGCTCTAGTGCTGTAATTGGAAAACAGGGTTACTGTGCGGTCAGAGCTATGTGTGTAACTGTTGGTTGTATTTATTTATTTATTTATCCACAGATTTGTGTACAGCATGAATGGGCCGGCTCGACCGGGTCGTTACCACTGTCTCACAGAAAACCAACGTAAAGTAGCGGGACGTTGCTGCGTTTCGTACGTGGGCGTACATGGGCGGTGGAGATCACTTACCATCAGGTGACCCATCTGCTCATTTGCGGGCCTATGCTATAAAAAAGGTATAAAATTACAGCATAAGCTGAATATCAGCTTTATATATTGCTTTTACAAAGCTCGAAACTGTATGAGGTCGTTTTTAAGAGCGTAACCTGTATAAAAGTACAAATGACTGCTGTGTTAACGCCCGCTGAACAAAGGTATAGTTTATAAGATCTAGCACAGCCACAATGTTTTCTGTTAAATGGACGTTTTTCTACCATTGAGCTGTAATGGCGGCTTTAATACAGTCTGCCTAAAACCAAATACTTCATAATACATGTATTGCAGCTGTTTATTAAAATATCGCCATTGTTTTTATACTTTGATAAAAACATTTTATTATGAGATAACTTAAATCACAGCAAAACAATTTTAAACGATATAAGACAAGGCAAAGACTCCAAGGAATGGAATATGAGGACCGAAACCATCTTTTATTTTAAGAATAACAAATCAATATGTTTTCAGTCCGCTATACATTTATATAGATTATTACTAGCTTTTCCCCGAGGCTCCGCCCGCGTGTTCTACTTTTTCTGGGATAAAAAGTAGCCTATGTTACTCAATGATAATGTAGCTTTTTACCGGCAAAATTTAAAATCGGTCCAGTAGTTTTTAAGTTTATTCGTTACATACAAAAATACAAATCTTTCCTCTTTATAATATTTTATATCGTATGAGCTTCCAAAAAAATAAAAACAATAAAAACAATAGTGAATAAATAATAATATAAGGTTCAACAATAGTGGCCACGTACTAGCAAGCGCAGCGTTGGACGTCCACCTACAAGGTGGACAGACGACCTGATAAAGGTCGCAGGATGTCGCTGGATGCAGGCCGCTTCCAACAGGTTGGTCTGGAAATCTTTGGGGGAGGCCTATGTTCAGCAGTGGACGTCTTGTGGCTGATGATGATGATGATGATGATATCGTATGATGATAATATTAGTATGAGTCAGAGCGCGCGTTCAAAATGTAATACATAGGTAATGCTTTTATGGTAAGCTGATGCGCGCAATAGTATTGAGCACATAAGGAAACAAAAAAAGGTATTTTTCGAATCAAACAATGGCCACCATTATGTCACTCAGTTTATTTTAAACAATAGTGACCACAAATTTAAATTGAAAAATGTATGTATATTTAACACCTGTAATTTATTTACTTGATTGAATGACGAGACGAGGAAGGCGCTCGCCTGATCGTAAGCGCTACGCAAATTTCGCTACACAGAATTTTGAATTACAAAGCACTGCATGGCACTAAACTGCGTTCGTCACCCCGAGACATAAGATGTTAAGTCTAATAATGCCCAGTAATTTCACTAACTTTAATGTCCTTCAAACCGAAACGCAACAATGCTTAATGAAATGGACAAAGCGGTAGTACCAACCCAGACGACCTCTCGCATATGAGGGACCTACCACCTTGTGAACTTGTAACTATGGTAAATCATAGAAACTGACCAATATTCGAGTGGTCGAACCATTCTGTAGACAGTTTTGTCTACAGCATGAATGGGCCGTGTCGTTACCACTATCTCAGAGAAGACCGACGTTAAGTAGTGGATTGCTGCTGCGTTTCGTAAGTTGAGTGAGATATGCGGAGGCCCAAATTCCCGTCTCCTTCCCAATCCCTAATTATTCTTTTCCTTTAAGGTCGGCAACGTGCCAGTGATTCTTCTGGTATTGTGAGCGTACATGGGAAGATCACTTACCATCAGGTGACCCACATGCTCGATTGCCGGACTATGCTATAAAAAAAAATAGGTGTCTAACAGCTTGTAACTATCGTAACTCATACAAACTGACCAATATAAACCTAGTTTAAAGTTAGTATGTGTTTTGTTGTTTTACACGCCGTGAGGATTTTACAATTTTTTTTTTTAATAAATACACTCAACAGTCAGTCTTGTGTCGTGGGTATCAGGAACTACGAGAGAATTTCAGTCTCATAACACCCAGACCCCGGAACAAATATTTGTGGATCACACAAACATTTGTTTCGGTGCGGGGATCGAACCCGCGGCCTCTCGCTTCACAGCCGGCTACTCGCCCGTTACGCCACGGAGGCTGTTAATATAGTTATAGAGTTCACCATTTTGTGTACTTACTAACTACTAAACTAACTTACTACTAACGAGCATATGGCCTACCTGATTGTAAATGATCACCATAGCCCACAATATTCTAAGAATCCGGAAGCGTTGGCGACCTCAAGAAAAGGAATGAGGATTGTGAAAAGGGAATTTGAACCTTACCGTAACCTGACTCACAGTACAAAATGCAATAGCAAGCTTTACGTCGGTTTTCTGTGAGACAGTAATACTCGTTATTCCATTTTTAGGGGGAATGATTTTAGGAAAATAATTGCAATTTTTTTACGGTCTCCGTGGCATAATGGGCGAAAAGCAGGCTGTGAAGTGAGAGGCCGCGAGTTCGATTCCCGTACCGAGACAAACGTAAAAATATTTGTTTCTAGTCTAGGTGTTTTCTCCCCAGACAGGTTGAGGGCAGACATCCGGACATCATAAAAAGTATAAGGAAAATCTTTCTGTAACATGTGTTGAAATTTAGCACGGTGTGCCGACCTCACTGCGAATGGGATGAGGGCAAATGGAAGAAGAATTATTATGGCCGGCGCTCATTGACGGCATGGCACGGCATGGCACGGCAGGTCATGCTGCGGCATCCCGCGGCGTCCCGTGGCATGCCGTGGCATCCTGCTGAATGCCCAGCCACTCTCTCTCTCTCGCGCACCGCGGCAATCCGTGGAATGAAACGGCATGCCACGGGACGCCGCGGGATGCCGCGGCGCGTCGCGTCATGCCACAGCATCCCGCGGCACGTCGCGGCACTGTGGTATTGAAATAAAGTAACGTGAATTCTAAACTCGTGGCAATAAGATTCAAAATAACTTGATTAGTAATAAAATCCTTTGCCATGCCATGCCGTGCCATGCCGTCTATGAGCGCCGGCCCTTACTTGTTCTTTTATTGAGTACACCTACGAAATGTCGAGTCGGACTGTGTATTAAAATTGTTTATCCATAAATACTTTAATCCCCTATTTAACCCTTTTAGGGGATGAAAGTTCAAAATCCCTCCTTAGTGCTTTTTTGCAACATTTTAAACTTTGAGATAGTTCTGAACCCACCGATTTCGGTTGTGCGTTGAACGTCAATCAGAATTATTTTGTTTACTTAGGAACAAAAAAACAAAATTCAAATGTTTGTAATGTATTTTTAATTAAAATGTTTAACATACATAGAAAGAACATCAATGTAGGTTTTAAATAAAATGCGCTTTGTAATTGATACAACTACAAGTAACCTGATACAATACTAACAAAAATGGTCAACGTACATACACCCACGTAGAACTAAACCTACGCTGCCACACATATATACATTACTGTAAAGACAGACTTAAGCTAAAGGCCATACAGTACAAATTAAATCTCGAAGCGATAATAGTGAACACGCACGGGTCGGTGTAATTTTTGTAAGTTGAGAAATATAGGTACTCTATTCGACAGGGATTGAATTCTTTTTTCAGTGTATTTTAAGATTATACGTTCATCAACATAAGTACAGTATCATTATTCTGACATAACATCTTCGTCACTACACAACATGCCTTCTTGTTCGGACTCTTCACCAGGATCAGACTCATTCTCCTGCTTTATAATAAGCTCGTCAATAACATTATCGAAATTAAAGTCATGCTCCCAATATAGGTTTTCGACGATCTGTACATGATCGTCACACATCTGAAACTTTTCTGGCGAGAATTCCGCGAATAACTTTTTGAGGATTGGTATTTTCTCGTCCACTGATGAGTTGGAGTAGTTTGTGGCTAACTCGAGTTTGATCTCGCCCCACATACGCTGCATCGGATTGAGATCTGGATGATGTGGGGGTAGACGTAAAACTACATGTCCTGCAGCCTTCAACATTTCATCAATCGTATAAATTGTCTCCGACTGAGTTCTGTTTATCAGACCGAGAAGCTCAGGCTTTGTCATCACAAGGGTGTGATCGACATTGTGCTCGCGCAACCAATCCCGCATGTGCGTTTTCAAGCTGGATATTGACGGCTTCCTCACTTGCTCGCTATGGTATGTGGCATTGTTCATTACTACAACCGAGTTGGGAGGGAGTTTATTCTTTAATTTATTGTCTACCCAGTTGTAAAATCTTGTGGAATTCAAGTCCCCTTGGTTGTCTTTGGACTTAGGGTCTGATTTATTAATCATCAAAGCGCCCTCTACTAGCCCTTCTCGGCTGCCACAATGCACGATAATCAAACGGGGCCCTTTGCCAATATCTGCGCTGACGGGTTCCGATTCCGATTGCCAACATCCACTGGAGTTGCCACAACTGATATAAGTATCGTCTATGAAGTAGATCTTTCGATTCTCCTGCCTGTATTGTCGGATAGCCCTTAGGTATGTGACTCGACGCTCACCGATGATGGGTCTTTCGACCAAGATCGGCCGTGTATACTTATTATTAGACTGACATTTTTGAAATGAGTATCCCATCTTGTGTAAAAGTTCTCGGAGATAGGTAGACCCGCAGTTGAGGATCCCTTCTTCTTTTAAAGCTGCATTTAGTCTACTGATACTCGGTATAGTTTTATCCACAGTGTAGAAATGATGAATTTTTTGTCGTATCGCCCCCATACAAACGTCATCCACTTTAATCTTCTTTTTTCTTTCGCCTGGTTTACGCGGTGGAACAAATTGTACCTGACCAAAGGTCTGTAGAGCTATTTTACCTTCACTTACAATGCGCATTACGGTGCGGGCCGATACCCCGGTGGCCTCTCCTACCAGCTTGTTTATGTTCATATCCATTTTGTGTTCAATACTGTCTTTATCCGCTTTTCGTTTGATGAAAAAGCTGTGTACATTATATATTACGCTTTTAGTGTGTGCTGGTATCGGCGGCGCCATGTTGAGATATTTTTATACGGCGTGTGAATAACCGTCCGTAACAAACAACACGTGCAACCGACGCGGTTGTCGGCGGCAGACTGGCGCGGGACGCCGCTCCCCTCATACCCGCTCATTCACCGCAGGCGGTGACTATAGCCGGCGCGACCAATGCTATAGGCATACCGTTCAATTGAGGCGGTTCCTAGGGTAGCGGTGCGGTGCGGGACTGAGGTAGGGTTGTCAGAGACCATTTTATTTAGGATTTAATATTATTACATAATGTACGTATTTTTATGTTAAACGGAAACCTTTTCTGTCACATTGAATGTGATCGATTTTTCTTTCGGTCTGTGTTCGGTTCCCTCTACTTCTGCTTTATGGAGTCTTTTACGGACATATTTTTAAAAGCGATACGGGAGACCAAAAAAATATAGTATGTAGGTACCTACGATTAAAGGTATGCGCTTCGACAAGTATGCATAATGTGTAATAGTTAATACCATATATTTACTTATATTTTATTTGACCGATGACTCCTAAATTAAGTGCACATGGATTTGTCTACGATCATCCTTCTGTCATTCAAGTTGTACGAAAATAAAATACGGAATGGATAATGTGCTATACCATATTTCTCGAGAAAAATGACTAATTCATGTAAATCGAAGATAGCCGAAGCGCATATTTTAAGTCGTAATATAATAATAATAATAAAAAACACTTAATGAGTAACATTTTGTTACTCATTAAGTGTTAAAAATAATAAATTTGCTTTAAAATTATTATTAAGCACAAAGAAGCCGTCACGATTGAAAATATGAGTGAAATAATACATTAGTAAAAATTAACATACTAGGTTTGGACTTGATCCATGTTCTACCTTTTCAGTATATTTTGATAATATTCTATTCACTTAAGCAGGGCAACCCTAGACTGAGGCGCACACCAAACGACTTTGCCCTGTGCACACTTGATTACCAAAGTCGAAGATATGTCTGGTGATATAATAAGATACGGTTTCAAGTAAAGATTAAATATTGTTAAATAATATTATTTTAATCTCAGGTCAACGTGTTACAATATTAGACTATGCAGGTACTTATTTTCCTTGAGTGACTGTCCGGAACAGAATGGGCGAGCACTCATTGCATATTCGTCCTGACCGATACTATAAACCGAACACTGCCGAAACGCATTATATGTTATGCGACTGTTTAAGAAGTCTTTCACCCAACTTTCATTCAACTCGATCGTGGCATAATTTTTTGATACCAACCTCGTGTGGATGTTACAGCACGGACCGCCGCGCCGCGCCGCGCCGTCCCAGCGAATATGTGTCGATGGCAGGGCAGGTGGCGCCCTACTTACAACGATCAACGAAGCGATTTTATACTTTATCTGAGTTAGGGCTAGCACGTGCCTAGTACTGCGGTCACATAATACTAGTACTTACTACATGCAGAAGGTTCGCTTGGTACAGATCCACAAATGATTCTTACGTCCACGCAACAAAGTTCTAATTGGCTCGGCCGATGATACACTCTGATAATTTTTAATTACTTATTAACATTACAACCTAGAATGTTTAATGTAGGGTAAAAAAACCCAGTAGTCAGCCCTGCACCAAGTCAGCCTTTGCCACACACAATATTCCCTAAGAAATAGTGTTAAACATTATTTTTCCTCAACATAGTATGACTGATTATCATACTTATGTAAGGTACTCTTAGGTAGGTAACGTAGTACTTTATAGGTAACTACCCAATTATTATGTGTAAGAGATTTTTTTTCAATGACATTGTCAGAACCGGTCTTTGTTTTATGAGCTACGAATTTTGTATGACTAGCCATTAGCGGTTACCGGTAGTTACATAAGCAGAGTTAGAAAGCCCTGCCAATTGAAATGAAGTCACACGACACCACCGACATTCTAGATGACAATATAATCATATGTTGTCATGTTTTAATATTATACTATGCAGACTTTCGACCGATTATTTTTCAGGAAATCACTTCAATCACGGGAATTTTATCACAGTGCGTGCTAACCCTATATGAGGACTCAGTAAGCCCCTCCCGCATCGCAGTTATGGCGCAGTTAACGACCGCGACGGCCGTCGAGTGACGAGAGATAGCACGGGTCGAGCCACGGACGGATGGAGCGCCGACCGCTGTTCATTCACACTACACACCCACAGGTCACCGTGCTTATTTCAGTGGCATGATGTGACCTTGACGGTATGCAAGGCACAAATCGCTTTCTCGGGCAACTTACGTTTATTACTTCATTTACAATATCCATGTTACGCCGTACTTCACGGTCCGGGGACTTTAAAATCGTAAGGAACGCATATGTCCTTTTTATTCGCGTCAGCCGGTGCCCACGTGGCAGACAAACATCAAGAATGTCGCCTGAGGTGGTTTGGTCATGTTTTGAGGAAACCACTGGACTAATTTCGTCAAAAATGCCAGAGCCAAAAAGCATTGCCTTGATGTAGGGTAGACCGGGTACATTTGTAGCAGGGTACGGTAGTACCAAGGGGAATATTTTTTTAACTACACCTCACACACACATTCCATTCCCCTTGGCGCCCCCCTTGGTTGCTTGCCGACTAACTATCAGCTGCTCGCGCGTGTGGCTCGACGCAGACGCTTATGACGGCGAGATGAAATTTTGGTGCAGTCAAAGTAAGTTTTTTCCATCTATTATCATTGGTCATAGCAGGAAATCAAACCATCATTTTTAACTCAGTGTAAGTTTAAACATTTCTCACTATTGTATCTCTTATTTGTAAACGTATTTATTTAGATTCAAGTTTAAATTTAGGAGATTTTTTATATTATCCATGAAATGAGTATATGGGGACAATTGTAGCAATATTTCGGGGACGTTTGTAACGGTACAATTGTCCCCGTGGTAAAATTGACCCCATATTATATATATATTTATTTATAATATATATATTTATTTTAACTATAACTTTAATTCATAACTTAATTAACTATATTTTTTAGCGAGCACGGTAAAGTGTCTGCGCTGCACCTAATGGTAAGTGAAGCGCATTCCAAAAAGACCAGCGGCAACCGACAATAATGAGTTTATCGGCGGTCATCAAAATCATGCCGGCCTGTAGAAATGCTTCTTCACACTCCGAAGAGGGCAGAAACAAATCGAAAGGCATGCGACAGGACAGGCGGATGACCGAGACAGGCACACCAGCAGTTAGAATTTAGAAGATAAAGATCATTGGGATTAAATATGTGTAACTGTACTTATTGTTAACAATTGGGAACTGCAGTATTAAGAGACGCAATTCAGCGATAATAGTCTTTTTTTAACACGCTTTTTTGACAATAAAATACATTGTTTTCTTCAAATTTATTTTCTATTTTTTAGTTAGACTTTCTATAAAAGCGTGTTTTTTAGTTTTTTTAACTATTATTTATTTTTTTACAAATCGGACTACGTGTCTTTCATAGGAGTGGTTTGGAATTTATGACGAAATTTTTTGACGAATTTATGAAAAATAGTTGCATTCGGTTTGGGTATTGGTATCATGTCGTCTTAAGAATTGTTCAAGTTAAAACTTAAATAAAAAAATGACTGAAATATACTTTCCATTGTTATTCATAAAGTTTATTTTTTAACAGATGCCGCGTTATAGAACAAGAAAGACTGATAGAACGTCGAATGATACTTTTCTACGAAAAAGCATATTAGGAAATCCAAACCGGAAAATCTATACACACAGCTATGTTTAGGTCTATGTTTAGGTTGTGCCATGTTTCTCTAATTAGATATAAAATAATAGTTTAAAAAAAACTAAAAAACACGCTTTTGTAGTGTCTAACTAAAAAATGGAAAATAAATTTGAAGAAAACGAGATACTATCAGAATAAAATAGAGATAAAAAAGAAGATACTATCTAAATGATAATCCTTCTACACATATCTGTCAATACAATATTTATAACCATGCACCCCACGCTTTTTTTTACAATAAAATACATTGTTTTCTTCAAATTTATTTTCCATTTTTTAGTTAGACACTATAAAAGCGTGTTTTTTAGTTTTTTTTAAACTATTATTTATTTTACATTTTTTAGTTAAAATAAAAATATATTGTAGCAGAGAGTATAGTTTTAATTCCTAACCCGAATATCAATAATTAATTAAATTAAATTATTATTATTATTATTTTTTCAAATTTGTGTATTGTCATCGGTCCTCGATAAATCTACAAAGTTTGAACGAAATCTGACCGTTTAAAGTGGGTCAAAATCGCGCCCAAAGGAGTCGGTTACAAACATACAAACAAACGTGTAACATACAGGTGAAGTTAATAAAAAGCGTGTAAAAAGAAAAGAGAAAAATCCACACCCGGAGCTTTGGCATCGATGGGATAAAATTGTGCTGGACTGAGTAGCTATACATAATAAAAAAATTGATAAAATTAAGTATGCAAGGGACAATTGTACCATGGGGACAATCGTTCCAAATGCTTTACCATACAATATTTTGATTTGTGATTTTCGTTGTTTTTGACTAATTATAAGTATACGACACCACAAATATGATGGTCAATACTTAATAAGAACTTATAAGAATAGATTGTTGTAATCTTTAATTTAGTTATTATCGTTTAGGGTGAGAAAACTATTGTTTTATGTTTTTAATTTTTATATTGATTAACCTTACGAAGTTTGCTGTATTTTGTTTGTCATTAGATTACAAGCTATTCTGTTGGGATATTACCATTTAGAGAAGTATATTTATGTAATGATAACACTGAGTTTTATTAAATTACATCGCTGGTACAATTAACCCACTGGCGGGGACATTTGTACCAGTTCACTCAGTCCGCTTTAATGCTTAATATCTATGATTGTATTATTCCTACACGTCTAAAGATAATGCGAACTTATAGCCGAATAAACTACGTATCAATGGTTATTGACACTTTTGACACAATATTAATAATAAACTCAAAATTTAACGCTAACCAAAATATGCTACAATTGTCCCCGGTCTACCCTACTAGGGGATATGGGAGCTAAAGGTCTCACTACGGACGATGCTTAAGATCTGGCGATGTGGAAGCGATGGAGTAGGGAGTCGGACCCTGGAAAGATCGATTGCCCAATCTGGGGATTCAAATCCGGAATTTTGCCGGCTTGACTCAAGCCGTATATTCTACATCTTTATACTCAAAGGCATGTTATACAGTTTTATTGGACACTCGCCTTGTAAACGTTGCTAGCGAAGCGTGGGGAATAACACAGAATGCTGACGAAGTACAGAGGAGCGTAGATTTTGCAACAGCGAATTTACTGCGAGCTGTGACGCATAAGCGTAAGGCATAAATTGTACAAATTGACATTTGATTGTTGTCACCTACTTCCAACATGTATGCTACTAACTTGCTGGTGGTAGGATTCATATCCACCCAGATAGCGACCACTGGAATCAAGGTGTTAAAACATGACTTAATGGTTGGTTGGGGCGAGTATAGGGGTACATTCTTGTATCCCTGTGCCTGAATCGATCATCCGCCTGTCCTGTTGCAGGCTCCTCGATTTGGTTTTTCCTTCTTCGGAGAGTGAAGAAGCATTTATATCTACAGGCCGGTATGTCTGGTGATCAATGATCACCGATAAAACTCATTGTTTGTCGGTGGTCGCGGGTTTTTTTGACTGAACACAAATCACCGTGCTCGATTATAAAAATATCATCAGTATCTAATACTATGTAGTAATAATCAGTATGTAATATGTCTGCCTACAAGGTGGACAGCCGACCTGATAAAGGTCGCAGGAAGTCGCTGGATGCAGGCCGCTTCCAACAGGTCGGTCTGGAAATCTTTGGGGGAGGCCTATGTTTAGCAGAGGACGCCCTGTGGCTGATGATGATTATGATGTAATACTACCAGTACCAAGTCGCTTCATGCCGAACTCCAAATTATAAACATAAAGCATACCTACTTACCAACTTGTAAATTAAACGGTATCAAGCTTGCTACAAGCTTATCTGCACAATTTTATTAACCGCCTCATAGACATAGGCCTAATAATAGTATGTACTGCAGTCCTAACCTTTAGTAGTGGTAGAGCCACATCGTAGTTTTGTATAGGTACAGCATGAATAGGCCGCTGCGACCGGGTTGTTACTAGTCTCACAAAAATACTGACGTAATGTAGCGGCTTGCTGCTGCGTTTTGTACGGTGCGTGATACATTCGGAGGCCCAAATCCCCTCCCCTTCCAAATTCCTTACACGTCCCTTTCCTTTAAGGTTGGCAATGCGCCCAGGATTCTTCTAGTATTGTGGGCGTACATAAGCAGTGTAGATCACTTACCATCAGGTGACCGACTTGCTCGCACGCACCATTCACGAAAATGTTATTATCATTTTAGACAATCCATAATCAAATTTTACTTTTTTTCTGTTTGAAATTAACATATTAATCCATTCACGTGTATAGTAGACCCTAGATTTAAATTCTGTAATCAACAATGTAATGAGTTAGGTAAAGTAACAGAATTATAAGCAATGCATTTGTTTGACAGTTACTACTGACAAATACTGTATTGGTTTTGATAGGACTTAAAAAAGTTGAACCGATACTGGGTTGATAGAAATTCTGTTATCGCCAAACTAAACAAAAATGATAGAATAGTTATTTTCTAACACATGTAAAATTTGCCCAAACGGAGTTGCAAATCTTGATAAATAGGCCGACGACATGCGATAATTTGGTGAGAACAGAATTGTCACTTCCTACTCTCCTTGAACAGTGTAGAGTGATCTCGGTAAATAAATAAAAATCAACAAGAGTTTTTCCGTTTCATACTCACGGTATGTCTTTATTTCATTTATTTTTTTGGTGTTTTTGTCAATTTATTTTTTAAAACTTTTTCTTTAAATCAAATTTATATTAATATTAAACATATATATCTCGAGTGTATGTACACGCTATATACATTTACTTTATGTACAATATGTATGTACAACCGCAGGGCGCGTAGGACAGCGACGCATACACTACACGTCCGACCAAAATAACGGGTCACATTTACAATCTTAATATTAGCTTCCATCTATACTTTAATTCTAATAGCCGAAGAAATGGCAGTTATTTTCTCACTATAATATTCAATATACTATTATATTCTACTCATAAATAATATACTTTGTAGTTTTGCTTTACAATTCAAGCTCCAATTTGCAATATAAGTACACAATTACTTGCATAAATATTCTTGAGTATACAATAATCTTTATATAAAAATGTAGTATATCAACAAAACGTATGTACATCAGAGAGGTCGTTTTTTTAATTCAAGAGAGCAAAGTGAGTGACATTTGGCATAGTTTTTTTATGTATGGTGGTGTAATTTCATTGCAAATATGTTGTTACAAGGCAACTTTAGCCAGGTTAAAGTTGCCAAAGTTCTATTAAATTATTTTTCATATGTCAAATACTCTCCTCGAATAAAAAAAAACAGACTATATTACATGACACATATCCCATACATCTAGATTATGTCTTGGTATAAAAGTCTATACATTAGCTCGCATAATAGAATGCTAAAAACGAGATTGGTAACGCACATATTAGAACATTCTCGCAAATGCTTCGAGTTTCGTAATTTTATATTGCTGTATGGCGTTACCAAGAGTGTGTCAAGACTTTAATTTTTTTTTATTTTACAATAATAATTTATATCACTTTACAAATTGGACAACTCATCAATGTTTTTCTGCACATTTTTGTGCAATTTTCATCCTTTTATTTATATTTAATAAAATTTACACTTAATTTTGTCCTACACTGTACGAAGTAGTTTATTCAAATGTTTCCTTGTTGATTTAAACATTTTAAGTCACTTCTTGAAATTTATTTAATGTTTATTTTTTTAATAATGCACCTCATAAGAGAGCTAAGGATACATTGTAATCGCTTTTTAAGCACAGAATATCAACTTAGGGTACAATTACACAACATTTTCACAATACACTTGAGCCTGAAGCCTGATTTAGACGAAAAGACTTACAACATGAGCGAGAATATAACAGAAAACTTAGACTTACGAGGTAGTATCATGCGATCATCTGTTTCAAATTGCATGACGCGACCTCGGCAATGTGATTCTTGTTATAGAATTTGTTAAAATCTCGCCTGTCATGCGAGCAATTCTTTTTGTGTAACCCAGACCTCACGAAAACCATGCGAGAATACATATTTACTGTCTAATTTATGAAAATGCCTGCTTGCAGTCGGACGTGAGCATTAAGGCGCGCCAAACGGCCCCAAATATTATAAATATGAGGTGGACATATTCAACAAAAGGCCAGGGGATAATAGTCTCAAAATAGGGTCTACGGGTCATTTAAACAGTTCTTACGCCAGTATTGCCCATATTGGGTTCTATATAATGCAATTTTGCCCGCCATATTGGTTAATAATTTGCTATATTTTTGTCTAACCAAAGTTTGGGGAGAACCGGATATACACTAGCTGACCCTGGAACGCGACCCACATAAGGTGGGCCACTATGGCAGGTTTTAGCACCAGTGTACAGTGGTCGCTATCCGGTCGGATACAAGTATCCTCCCACCAGCGAAATATAACATCATATAGCATTTATAGTGGCTCATGTATCGACAAATATTTTGGTTTTTTTTTCTTCCCCCTTACGGGCCATTTGCCCCGTGATGCCCTTGCAAAGGTCCGACCCCTTTAACCTGTGACATTCGTTACACATTTATACAAGGCCGTACGCGCAGTGTAGAGACAAGCCACAGTTTTTAATATATATTTTATAAATGCACGTTGACTCTAATTGTCGTGTTGTGGGCTTTAAAAAATAATCAGCAGGTATCCGTTGTGTACATATGTATTCAGGATTACTGTATTATTAATGTAAAAATGAATTATCATTTTTTTATCCGCGGATGAGAAATTGACATCGTAGCTGATGGTAAGTACAATGTAGTCTGGATAAAATTGCCACCGTAACGAGACATTGCATCCTTCACCGTTCGCCAGAATAGATTTTGATTTGTTTTTTTTTAAGTCCTACTATGAGCGATTTTGTAGCTTCCCGCATCGCTACGCTCGCTCTATTTTGCTTACTTACAATTCTTGCATCGCAAAAAATCTACTTAACATGCTCAAAATTATAAATAATATCTTAAATGAAACTATATCGGATAGAATATAGCATTTCACAGCCTATACCTATCACCTATACTAATTTGACCAGCACATTATTAATGATGTGTATAAAAATAGCTACATCTTTACACTATCCATAAATATAAATCACTTGAACGCGGCGCCTCTCCACTGCGACGGTACCCTTAATGTGCTACCACACAAAACAAAAAAAAATATTACAACTCTGTAAGTAGCAACACATATCTTAGAGTGTGGCAGCACCCTTACACTATCTCGCACACTAAACTATTAGATGCACTCGTTAATATAATTTTTTATTTTATTTATAGTTTTTTTTTTTTTAATTTCCAATAGCGTAACACTGGCGTCACATGTTGCTATGTACAACGGCTGCAACAGACCGCATTAAAATAATTTACTTTATATACAAGAGATTGCTTAATATACGTACAAAGTATGTTTTCGTCCATTTTGTAAGGATTCATTCGGACTATGTTGACACAATTCTGTAAATAAATAAACACCCAACAGTCACACACATAGTCACGCCCTTATAGTAACATACGATTGTCTTGTGTCCAATAAACTATAGAAACTCAGTCGCAATACCCAGACACGAAGCAAATATTTATCGATCTCACAAACATTTGTCTCGTTGCGGGGAGCGAACTCACGGCCTTTAGTTTCACAGCCTACTCGCTCACTGCGCCATAAACGGTATCTCACACTGTATGTCAAACACTGGTTAAAGACTCAATTCCTTTTTCACGAATAAACTACAATATGTAGTTTGATCCTGTCATGACATATATGACAGGACTTGATTGAGAGAATCAAAACATTTTGATCCGTCACTGCTCACCCTTTCACATTATAATACAACAGCGGCATTTGTGTTCTATTTAATTCTAGTTTGTAAATAATATTTATAGATTTAAGTTAACATAACATTTTGCTATTATTACATGGTATTCGTAAAGGCTTATTTATACTTTCTGAGGCTACTGCAGGTAGATAGGTATTAAATTAATATAAATAAAATAAATAAACGCAAAATTCGCACATATAACCCTGACCCGATACTAGGTTAACCGGTATAGTGGGTCCCACACCGACCCGAAACAAATATTTGTTCAGACAAAAATCTCTGTGTTTGAATCGAACCCGCGGCCTCTCGTTTCACTGTAAGCTACTCGTCCTTTACGCCATTGAAGATGTCATTAATATTATGTACTCATAAACTAAAAATAGTTTTCATCAAATAAATGTGTAATGAACAGACAGCTAATTTTACTCTAGCAGGACAAATTGGTATTTAATATACGCTTACATTTTAATTAAATTCATCTTGTAAAATGGTTGACTATAACCGGACAACTAAAAATACATCGTATATTGCTACCATCATCATAATATATGCACTATCCACATGCACTATTTCACTAACGCCCGATTTAATATTTCCAACTCCTCCCTAACCTTCTATCTGATTAATTTCGTTGCGGGACAAAGACATTTATGCATTCCCAGAGACTCGCCGAGCTTCATTGCTCGGTGTCGACAAAATGCGTGCCACTGTTGATCCTGGTGCACAGGAGTTACAGTGGCGGATGTGTGGGTTGGATAGCCTATAAGTAACGGTTTCTGAAAGGTCGATCAATGTAAAAATTAATTAATCATCTGTCAAATTTCATGTCAAGTCCAAATTGAGTCACTAAAAGTGTGGTTAACGCCCTTGTTTCACCTTTCAGTTAATTAAACTTAAACGGAGTGTGAAGAAGCAGTTAGGCAGGCCGGCATGATCTTGCCGCCTACGATAAACACATCGTCTGTCTTTGGTCGACACTATTCTTGGATTGAGGTACATTTGCCATCATGTATGGCGTATTCACTTTACTGAGCCAGGATAAAAAACCTTTCAAACTAAACGACGGGTGACGAGCGCAGTCCAATGCTGTGCAGTGCTTTGTACTTCAAGGTTCTGTGTGGTATGTGCCTCTGTATATGGGTACACGTGGCGCTTACCATCAGATATCGACATTTTTATCAAGTAATAATGACATATACGATATTTTTATAAAAGGGCAAAATAATGTCTATATATTTTTCCTCGATAAAAATCTATACATTATATCGATATTTTTGCTCATCCAACGTGCCTAGCATTGACTCAACACCGAAATTTTAACGATGTTCATTGTGTGAAAGCGTTCATTTATAACCTATCCACGGATTTGTCCATGACAGCTTACGGTTCCGACACGGCTCGGGCACGGATATATGTACTATAAAAATTTTACGTCACAAATACAATAAAAACATTAAAATAACTCTCAAAAGACAACGATATGCAGAATGAAGTCTATCAAAAGATGCTGACGTATGCTTTTAAAAAGACACCGATTCCCAACTCTCGACAAGCTAAGTTCACGTCTACGCGGGTCGTTAATCATCCATTAGGTCCGTGCACGCGAGTCATTCCATATAATGCATTTTCTCTACGGAGATATATCGACACACTTTAACCGCACGGCTATTTATATCAAAGTGTCGCAAGGGCATACAAATGAAATGTATCGAAAAAACTGAACATCTGAAAATTGTAGTTATACGGAAAAAATGCGAATTGATAAATAAATAAATACAACCAACAGTCACATACATAGTCCTGAGCCCACAGTAAGATACGAGTCTTGTGTCGTGGGTATCAGGAACTACGAGAGACTTTCGGTCTCACAACACCCAGACCCTGAAACAAATATTTGTGGATCACACAAACATTTGTCTCGGTGCGGGGATCGAACCCGCGGCCTCTCGCTTCACAGCCGGCTACTCGCCCGCTGCGCCAGGGAGGCTGTCACATATAACATTCCACAATATAAAATTACGGGGCATTACGACACATCTTGGACCTCGAGGTAACCACAGCACTTTTAATTACACTGCACTGCATGGCAGTGGACTGCGCTCGTCACTCCGAGACATAAGATGTTAAGTATCATAATGCCCATTAATTTCACTGGCTACAATTCCTTCAAACCGATACCTTACACACTGTTGCTTGGCAGAAATAGATAAAGCGATGGTACCAACCCAGACGGCCGCTCGCGTACAAGGGACCTATGGAAGTAAAATTGTTACAGTCAGGGCTAGGCACGGATAAGTGTTTTAGCATTAAGGATTAATCAAGCTGGGTAAGTCATATTCACAATTTTACCACCGTGTATTAGACAACAACGCGTTAATTCGCGGTTAGATCCATCAAGATATCATAAGGGCGTGGTTACCGACGTGCAGCATGACAGTGATGTATTGTACAATATCACGCTTCAGGTTCAATGGAGGTGGGCATAAACCTTGTCCTATATTCATTTTTTATGCTGGCACGGCAAAATGATTGTAATGATGAGTAGATAGGTTTGCGTAATTGCTTCTTCACATAAAATAAGTTCACGCCTGGGGATACGACCGTTAGGATAGGCAGATATGTAACTAGTGCAATTAATCAATTAAATGTATTTTCCGTTCGGGAGTCATTAGCCTGTCCTGTCGCAGGCCCCTCGATTTGCTTCTTCCCTCTCCGAAGAGGGAAGAAGCATTTATACAGCATCGTGGTCGGCATGACTGGTGACCACCGACAAACTCATTGTTTGTCGGTGGTCGCTGGTTTTTTGGACTACACTACGCTTACTATCAGATGCAGTCACATTGCCGTGCTCGAATAAAAAAATAACAGAATGATCGATATCGATTGTTTTTGTCGAGTAGTAATTCGTTTTCTATTATTTTATCGACAACTAGGATCTTGGGCGCACACTGTTATGTGTCACAAGGATTTATAAACCTAAACGGATCCTAGCTGATTATTAAAAGTTCGATACTTTGAGGGTCTTCGTAAACACTTACGAGGATTTGAGAGTAAAGCAAGCTGATAGTTATTAGAACAATTTAAATATCGATACAATATACCGATGTAATAAATACTTATCGATTTTTTTAAACTATGATTACAGCAGAACGGCTAGCTGTTTAAATTGAGTAAAAACTTACGATTTTTGTAGTTTCATAATCCTACAATAATTTTCATGAAATTAAATATTGCTTTTTCATTAATAGTTAAAATACATACTTAGGGTGTCCACGCTATTGACAAACAGTATTCCACTTTCTTTTTGCAGTTATATTGTTTTTTTTGTGGCACGGCAATGTGACTGAACTGCGCCTGAGGGACTTTACTTATAAACTTTCTTAAGTAACATCTATAAGGCCCAATAAGTACAACGTAGTACCAATATTGAGTCGACCAACAAGATAAATTGTCATTTGACAGTCGACATATTTATGCCGGCCTCAAGTTATAAAAGTTTGAATGGACGAGTCAGGTTTTTTAATAGCAACGAAAAACAAAATTGATCGTACTATGAATTACGTACGAAAATCTTCATTTTTCGACTTTTTATTACAGAAGTTCGGCGAACAAGCAAGTGAGTCTGATTGTAAATGGACGTAGTTACGCAAACAGGAACCAATCCACAGCAAGTTCAAATGGAGATACTAATTTTGTTTTGCTAAATTCATTAATTTTGAATTTATTATAATGTCTTTTTTTTGCAAAATCGTACATGAAACATATTTCATGCCCGATTTTCCAAATACGAGATAAATTTAGTTTAAATTATTGAATTTAGTAAAACAAAAGCAGTATCTCCATTTGAACTGGCTGTGAGTTGGTTCTTTTTTGCGTAACAAAGTCTAAATAATTTCTAGCGTCAATGGACACCCGTAATGTCGCATTATGAGTGCGTTACAGACCTCTAAAGAAATGTCGAGCCGGTCTATCGATGCCACAAATTTGGCGTTAGCGTGACTCATTTCAAATCCTTTGAATAGCACAACGTCTTTATACCCCATCCTTTCATGGGAATTTGGACACACCGATAAAGCGAAACGTTAACCTATTTATAATTAATGATTAAAATCCATTGTCGTTTTGGCTTATCGATAAATTCACGTTGAAATGAAAGCGCTGTGTTAAGGCCCCGATGTACAAAACATTACTCAGTTTTTAATGCGACTCGCTTTACCGCCATGTTATTGTTGCCATGGCAACGCCATATACCCATTTTCACTAACCTCTGCTTAGCATTAGTTGACGCAAAACCAAAACAACGATACAACGGCGCGACATAAAGATAATCTGACGTCGCAACGTCTGCAGACGTTAGATATTAGCTAAAGCTTAGGCTGGTGAAAACGGGTATTAGTGATGTCCCTTAATGCTAAGCAATCGATAAAATTTGTACCCTTAACTATATTTTTATTAAATTGGTGTTATCCGCTATGATAACTAATTTCCTAAGACGCGTATATACATATAACTATAGTAACTTATAAATTTTTTTAGAAAACCTTAAACTAATGACTCAATTTTGACAACACTCTATTGGCAACACAACCGTTTCAAAGTTCGATACTCGACATGTATCCGTAGTGTCTTCTTCTTCTTCTTTATTTATGGCTTTCGCATTATTATGCATTTTGCCAGTGTCAAGTATAATTTATTCTCAAGTTATTTTTTAACACGGGTGCGGC